>JABUIW010000078.1:49506-95715 GCA_013363375.1 Menidia beryllina
GTAATGATAACGTTCCAATCATAGATGATGGGGGTGGGCCGGGCAGACCCTCCAACACGGTTCTGCTGATTGCTCAAAGAAATCTCATCATTATTGCTCTTATCTTTATTGTTAGTACTATTATCTCTTTACTTTACCAAAGAAAGAGTCATCTAAGAAATCTATACTGACAGTCAGAGCTGCCGGATCTAAAAAGTGATCAGTGGAAGGTTCAGTGGTTGAAAACATGATAGGGTAGCATCGATATAATGCAAATAGATTAAAACTAACCGCATAAAAATGAGGCCGCGGCCGAGTGTGTAACCTTCTACAAATATGCATATGCTGCTAATGTATATAGAAAATGCAAAAATCTTTTCCTTGACTGCTGAGAAGGAGATTTGGTCAAGGCAATTATATTTCAGCCAGGGCTTGTCTGCTTGCTTAGCACTCAAGTCTATTTGCCTAAAAGACACAAATGACTGCAATTTAACAGCCATAGAAGGGGACTATAATGAGCTGGTAACTATTTGCCTGATGTCAGAATGTTACTGTGATAGGGGATGGACAATAAAAGAATTAGGACTCTATTTTACCCCGCATAATGTCCAGTGAAGGCATAGAAGATGAATGACCAACTGTTTTCTTCTGCCTTCACTTCCACGGATATGGGTTTTTAGAATCTATTGGCCCAGATGAGAAATGTGCTTTTGAAAACTGATAAGGAGGTTGGTGGCTATATTGGTATTTGATTTCATCAGCATTGGGAGTGAGTGTGGAGCTCCATGTATAGATACAGGTACCAGCTACATTGGGATCCATTATGCTCCTATTTTGATTTTGTTAAAAAAAACTTGGCATGTTCATTAGTGAAGGATTTCGTTACCAGTGGAAAGAGCTGGGGTATCTGTTTCCTCCCCCAGTTTCAAATCTTGAGCGAAGCTGACGGGAAGTGGCTGCTCGCTTTAGAGATGCACTGCAAAGACATTAAAGTGCTCTTAATCTTCCCATCTATTTCTCAGCAGGGAAGCAGTTCTCCAAAAATGTCAGCTTTTTTCTTTAAAAAATGTTGCACATGACATTTACATGCAGATTAATCCCTGATTACATCTCTTTGAGATTATCAAGGTTTTCTATCTGACTGTCAGAATCGGCAACTTTTAACATTTAACGTTGATTAAATTGACAGATGATACTTTATCTGACTCCCCTTCCCATGACAGTGTGGTTTTATCAACAGATGAAGTTTCTGGATCTTGTGACAGTGAGAGAACAGTTCTGTCTGTGTTTTTGTTATTAGGATTATGCCTACACTAACAGGCTACATTTCAGATTACAATTTGATCCAGATCTTGAACGCTATTCCTGGATTGAGATTAATACAGTTAAAAGCACAACAGCAAATGAGTAGGTGGACCTTGAGCTCCGATACCATTACACTGACAGAAAAAACTAAAAGCCAAATAATAACTATGGTATAAGTCTGCATGGCAGCATAGGAGCTGCTGTGAAGCTGCACATTCCCACCTCAGGAGAGCTCAGCCATTGCCATGGAGACACAGATTTAAGATGCTATAACCCCTGTTTATTCCACCCCAACTTTTTTTTTTTTATAATACTCTAATAGAAATGCAGAAACTGAAAGATATTTCCAGGAACTCCAAACCAACTTTAGTGATTTAATAGGATATTGTTAGCATTTCCTTGCTACACAGTGATTGTAAGTGGAATCATTACTCGTCCGCCTCTCTTAGACGTATGTTTTATTCCATCTCCTACTCCTGTTTCATTTAAGGTGGAGACATTGTTATGGTCACACACAGTAAGTGGCTGTGATGCATTTTCTCATCCCCCTCTCCCTTTTCATTCCCCAGTTCCATGCAATGGACATTAAAAAGAAAGGAAAGGGGAGAATAAAGAAAACCCACACGTGGCAAAAACACATGAGTACCATAGACATGAATCATCAACATTACAATTCAGTGGAGACATCAATTATGTAAGGTCATCCTCACAAATATGTCCTTGTTTGATTATTCATACATGGAATGATTGAACATTCTGTCTCTCAAAAGAAGAAAGAGAAACTTAATGAATAAGAAACAAATCGATATTAATAACTAATTCATCTTTTACCTATAACTAACCAGTAATTACATATTTTTTTTCCCTTTTCGGCTGGGTATATCTAAACTGTTTAGAGATCCAGCTGTGCGCTCCAATAGTAAGAGAAGTGCACGTGGATGTTTCAAGTAATGAGCTTACAGCAGCTGTAATACCAGCAAACAGCATGTATGGTTATCTCCAGAGGGAGCCATAATTAAATCACATAAAATACCTCAAATATAAGGAGTGGTTCAGAATTATTGGACAAAATCCTTGAGATACACTTCCAAAATCTGTCATGCTCCGTATTCCCCCTCGCATTGATCCTTGTCTTTTCATTAACACTTTGGCTGATGTCAACTGGTAAGGAGGAGTAAGAACACGACTCGTGTAAGACGATACAACATCGTATGTGCTGAATTATGAATGCTGTGTGTTTATATTTCATGCAGAAATCCAGCACCATGTTACATTACTTATGTTTAATGGATGAAGGCCTGTGAGTGGATCGTGCCCTTGGCTTTATTCATTTTTACCCCGTGTGTGTGTGTGTTTCTGTGTTTGTGCTCTAATGAACATCAAAGGTCAGGAAAGGTGATAGTTCTCTGCTGTCCTTTGTGTGCGTGTGTGTGTGCGTGTGTGTGTGCACTGTGCTCCACATGCCGTCTCAGCCCGCAGCAGACCCGATGATTCAGAGGACACGGGCTCCACAACGTCTCTGGCTTTGACCCTTTACCATAGCAGCTGTTAATATAATTCTGCAGCCGTGTGTTTGTCTACGTAGCTATTGTACTACTTACTAAACGGAGCTAAATATGTGCATTTGTCACACGATTGTCACAATTAGCCTGCGCTCATTGTCAATGATATGCACATCTTTTGGTATTCTGCATATCGGCGACAGGCCGTGTGGATTTAGAGGCTGCTGGATTCACCCCAGGTGCTCTGTGCTCTTGCCAGTGCCCTGCTTTGGCTCCCAGCGGCCTCAGAGCTTTTTTTTTCTTTCTTTTTTTTGCATGACTTTGCTGACAAATTGATGCTCCTAACTGGCTAACTGCTTCCTCTGTGGCTGGCAAAACACTGCAACATATTCCGTACCCGACACACAAACGATATGACATCACGCGGAGCCGGCCCAACTTTCAGATGGCCCGAGCTCGAGAAAGAGAGCTCCAAATCCAGCCTAAAATCTGGATGAAAAACCTAATCCTCCGCTCTTGGGAATCTGATCTGAGTGGCTGTGGGTATGGCTATCGGCCATTGCTCCATTCCACATTGCCCTCTTTTCAGTTCTCCCCGTCTCTCGTGGTTCCCTTCAGCTTACTCTATCAAATTTTGGACAGCTGTTTCGTACTGTGAAAAGGGGGAGGGAGGGGTAGGGTAGCTTAAATTTACCAATAATGCCTGATTCTATGCATCTGCTATGTTCAGAGTGATTAGAGCAGCAGGAGTTGTCGTTGCTTTAGTGAGTGTCATCCTTGATGTTTTGTTTTGTTGTTGTAGTTTTTTACGTTGTGTTAAAGTGTCTTATTCAAGGTTATGTAATCATTACCTCTTTCATCAACACGAGCGTGTGGAACTGGCAAAAACTCGGTGTTCATCTCTTCTAGTATCAACTGCAATATGATATTCTCCATTATATTCTCTTAAGTTATTATGTGAGTGTAACTTCCACTGAGTGCAATAGCAAGTTCATGGGAATTACCAATGTGGAGTTCATTACGTTGACAGTTATGATGATCAAATACTGCGGTTTGGCCCTATCGACCATCCATTTTCTAAACCTGCTTATTCCGAGTAAGTTTAGTAGCCTATGCCAGTTGTCAGTGGGCCAGAGGCAGAGTACGCCCTGGGCATGTCACCAGTCCATCACGGTAGCATTGTAGTTTTGTTGTTTTGTAGTTCTAACCTTTAAACCAAAAGTTGTGCTGTTTCATGGCTGAATGCGGCCTAATATTTTTACATGATAATCCCACGGGTACTATTTCAATTTTGGATAAACAACCTCCTTTTGTTAGGAAGACTTGCGCAGATCAGTGGGCAGAGCTGTAGACTGCATGCCAAATGAGTTCAAGTTCCATCCAATGACTTCCAGAGGTCTGCTTGTTTTAACATATTTGCATTTCATTTATAAACAGGGCGAGGAAGCCGCCACTCCCCCGAAATGTCCAAACAGTCCGCTCTGCTTGGTCAGCTCTACTGGCTTGAACAGGCATTTTCCACCATTCTGCATGGGCTCTGCTGCAGTTTGAAATTCAAGAAAGATTTTCATTGACTGCAAAATTTGCATTTGCCCCCAAGTGCCGGATGAGTCAACTGCATGACAAACTCTGAATTCCCACCAGGGGTGTCTATACAAAACTTATTTCTATATAATTTTTCTGCTACATGTGATGGATAGCTCCCTCTATTACAGTCCAGCCTACACTATCCCCTACAAACATAGACACACACCAGACATGAACATGCAGGGCGGTCTTTGCTCTTGGTATAGCTGAGCCCAGTCAAATCCAGCTATCTCACTCCTCCTCAGTGAAAATGCCCGTGCAGAGGACACTGAGGCAGAGGAACTGTAGCTCCTCACTTGTTCTGGTTTGCTGCACAGTGCACCGGCGCACCAGTGTAGTGGACTAGCCCAGTCTTTAGCTTCCGTTTCTTCAGCTGTAGCCGTAATGAGCTAGCCTCCGCCACTTGCCAGGGCTAACCACATAATTACTGCACTCATCTGGCTGAATCACTTTTCATTCCAGCGCAGAAGCATGATCCTACAGTTGCAGAGAGCTGCTTTAGCCGAAACACTGCAGCACATGAGACTACAAGGCTGGAGCTCAGCCCTCATAACCCTTTGCTTGCAATGTGGTGAAGATAGAGCTGGTTTTCTCAGCTTATCTCTCTTAAAAGGTCATGGATTAGCAGTCCTTGGGCCTTGTAGCTCTGACTCATTCTTATGGATCAGCTCTGAGCACCGGCAACCAAACGGTCTGAGTCTGAAGTGCTCCGAGCTGCGGTAGGAAAATCTGATCACTGGCGGTTTGGGCTGTGGTAGGACACACGGTCTTTTGCAGACTTTGCTCTGAAGGACAGAGGAGCCGCTCTTTATTTAATTTAGACAAAGATAAAGAGAAGACAGAATGAGAAAACTGATTAGTACGTGAGAATGTCAGGTGAGCGTGAGAGGCATGGCGTTTAAAGCTGCCTTGTTACGTCTAATTCATTTATGGAGTGTGTACTGCATGTGCACATGGACACCGCTACATAGCAAGAGTACAGTTGAGTGTATCTCAATCCAATCCTCAGTGAAACACTGATTAGGCTTGTGGTAGGTTTTTTTCTTCCATAATTACAACACAGAATAAAGGTGGAACTCTAATTTAATTAAGATCCGGAAGAAGAACAAGTTAATTGAATGAGCGATTTCTGCTCCTTTTTCTGTGCTATTTCATTTCCTCTCTCCAAGGACATAATGTGTTTTTGCAGCTTTTTTTCTTTGTTTAGTTGCAAGATCTCACCAAAAAGTATGGAAGGATTTGGTTGAAAATCTTGGCATAAGTGAGATATGGCCTTACGATTCATTGTGATGCTTATCTGGATTTAACACTTCTCAGTTGGACCTGTTTGTGTCTTTAGGGATCCCACTTACACCCCCCGACTGATCATGATACAGAACTACGTTGTTGTGTTAGACCCCTTCAGCAAAGCACGTATGCCGTAGTTTGTCCTGTAAGCCAATGGAAAAAGTTAAAGGAATTTTGCTTTGTTGGAGCTTTTGCAGAAAAGTTTCCATTAAGGCTGGAAATAAGCCAAGAACTTCTGGCACACTAAGAAACAACTCAAAGATTATGCATATTTGCTCTGACAGTAAAGGGAAAACAAACTTAGACAGATGAACGTAGTAACTTAAGTAGAAACTTTGCATCATGGCTCAAAATTTTATCAGGAACCCTTACCTGTATTTATAATAAACACAGTAGCCACACAGCTTTATCTCCAAATTTGCTCATACTGCATAGTTGCAGAATAGAGATTTGTTTATTTAAATCTGCTCTTACATTCATGTACATGATTCCGTTATGCATCTACCTCTTGTGTGTTTACTTTTGGCAGGAGCAGGATTTGATTGCAAAACCACCGAACATTATTAGTGAGATAACCCACTGTGCTGAAGTGACAAGGACGGGAAAAAAAAAAAAGAGGAAGAGAGGCGAAGGAGGCAAATGACAAACATGATGAAATAAAAAAAAAGTTTTTCAGAATAACACTGCGTGGGAGGAGATTTGAAGTGACCTAATTAAAATGTTGGAATCCTGAGAGGAATAAATTAAGAAAATGTCAGTTAGGCTGAGCTGGAGGAGGGGAGATTAAGAAGCACAAGCCTGAATACAGTCTGATTTTTCTCCTTCTCCTTTTATCAATACTGCCGGGGAACATTGGTCTTCGGCGATGACATATTGAGTCGGTAGTTTTCTGATATTAACCACATGAGCACATGGGGAGTTGGAGTTTTTAGTGGCATATTAAAAAAGAAACCCGGAGCACTCGCAACTTCTGAAAGTTCAGGAAGAAATGAGCCGAACGGGCTCCGACCCACCTTACACAGCTGGGGCTGTTTCGGAAATCTTTTAAGGGAACTGAGATGAATGAATGATAATTAAAAAAGAAAAAAAAGACAGAGATATTAGGAACATTTTGCCTGGTTATTGAGACGACAGCGATGCCAGCGCGGTGATTGTCAGCGCAGAGGGGTGGAGGGGCCGAATAAACAATGAGAAGCAGCAGTTCGGGGAGAAAGGGAGGAGAAAGGAATAAAGGACAGCTGGTGCCAAGATTGGCGTTACTTAGGGATGGCTAAGTGATATGTTGACAAGAGACGGGGAAAAAGGGGGACTCTGTGGAACCGGGATGAAAAGGGGAAAAGAATCAGTGGGTCCCTGATGCTGGTCTGCTTCGGTTAAGCACAGGATCTTTGATTCTGCTTCCCTTTGAAGTGATCTTTGGATATAATGCCATGTGGCATGCGTGGATTTCAGCGCTGGATGAAGAAAAAAAAAAAAAAAGGATTGAGTCCGGGGCCGCGTCTCTAATGCTGAGGTCTCACTGTCGTGCACAGCCACGGCGTTCTAGACGTACTTTGAAAACACTCAATCGGCGTGAATCCTCCCTCTGTTTGCCCCAGAACGCTCTCTCCCTGCTTCCAGCTACAATCCACTCAAAAAAGCCGGATTCCATCAAAGTTTGAACTGTGAGGAACTTCGGCACTGAAGGGGGATATAACGTGTAATCTATTTGGCAATAACCGCTCGCAAATGAACACTAGTTTGAGTGCATAGCTTCAAGTGCCCCCCCCCCCCCCATCTTGCATACCACACTCAGACTTAGACTGTGAAATCCAGACATATAGTCTTTGATCACAGGGTGCCTTTTTCTTTTTTTTTTTTTCTTTTTACCGCTGTGCTCCAAAACTACAACAGCGGCCTATTTGTTTCGCTCTTTTGTTCGGTTCCTTTTCCTAAATCTTCCATTTACAGGGGGAGATTTCACATCGTTTCTTTCCTCCTGACCCACCCCGGCCGCAAATCCCCGGTGAGCTGTTGTTGCGTGCGTCTGGCCGCTCTCCCTGTGTGGCGACAAGCAGAAGTGGGCCTGAGCTGGTGGTCATTGGTGGTTATTATCGGTGGCGTTGGCGCTACGATGGCCGCGGGGCTGCACTCTCCTTAAGCTGTCACAGGTGGACTAAAAAGCAGAGTTCAGCGTGTGTTTCCGCCGGTGTTGGAATATGAAGGTGGGGGGGGGGAGTGAAAGGGAGCTAAAGGTTGATGTGGAGAAGGTGGCAGCTCACAGGAGCAGGTGTGACTGGCTGCTCGGGTCTGTGTCCACCATCTCTCATCAGCTTGTCACCATCCACGTCCAGGATAAGATGATGGGGGGGAAAACCTGCTGTGAAGGACCGGCTGTGGTCACAGGGAAATAATAACCGTGTCGCAGTGTTAAAAATACTGTATTAATCAGCTGTCTAGAATTTTTTTAGAAATCCAAACAAGAACAATAAAGCAACTCTTCAAAGCTCTTCTTTATTATTCTTATAGTACCAAGAACCTAACACAGGGAGATTGAAGGCAATATTGCATATCTGATGTCATTCCTCTGACTTTTAAAGGCTAAAACATGAGGGAAAACATCAGAGGGTTGAATCCATGGTTTACTTACAGGATTTAAAGCTGTTACTTCGACACAGGGAGCGCAAAGTACGGCATGTTTTAGATGATTCCCTTCTTCAACTCACCTGACTCAAATATTTCCACCATTCGACAGGCTGGTGAAGAGCTCGATAATATGCTTAATCTAATCAATTTAATCTAATCCTGTGGCCCATTTTAAGTAATGTGCTGCTACACGAACAGCACTACTTTTCCATCCTTTATGTGTTTATGTGTCACTTTAGAAAGGCTTTATTGTCCTCTTTAGAAATGCTTGGATAAGTCATGATTACCAGAGTTAACTTTATGAATTTAAAAAAAAGAAACAAAAACACACCATCTTAAAATGTTCAGGTGCAAAAACTGTAGAAATGTTTGAAGCCAACTTATGAAAATCTGAAGCAGCATGCACAGGACCACTTTAAAAGTTCAAGAAATCTCCTTGCCTTTACTTAATTTCTCACTTCTTTTGCGTAATCCACCCTCATATTCACAACTGTTTTCCTCCAAAGTGCATCTATATCTCGTCTGTTTGCCATCTTCTGTAACCCTGCTTACTTTAGCAAAGTGGCCCTGTCACCTCAGCAGTTCTTCCACTTTGCCTCCGCTTGCTCCGAGTGTGTGTGACATCACGTGTCTGCGACTGTGTGTGTGTTTGCATGTGTGTGTGTGTATGTGTGATATTCTTTCATAGTGACATTTCTGTGCCAGGTGTGACAAATGGCAGGCAGAGAGGAAACATTTATTCCCTGTGGTGAGCTTAATTAGCCTATCTGCTAAGCCTTGGCACCGGCTTGTTTTGATAGCCACACACACAGATACACCGGCATGCACACACATTTCTCCTCAAGTAAAAATCAACCAACAAGTGCACGCGCAGGCATATACACACGCTACAGAGAAATCATTTCAGTGCACGGACCGCACAGATAATTGGACAGTGCTGCTGAATGATGTCTAAATCACTGCTTAAATCCTCATTTTCCTTCCCCTTGCTTTACATCCAGAGGGACTCTGTTGTATCCAACCTCATCTTTTCTCTATTAAAAGGTTAAATCATTTACAAATTACAGCTCTCTTCCAGCCATTAGCATATGGTGGGGGTGTGGAGGCCATATGAGGCCAGCAGGGAAGACGGCGAGGAGGCAGCATCTGCACCGTATCTCTGCTGGATGGGATTGTGTGAGCAGAAAAAACACGATGTCGGGGGGGAGCTTCCCATTTTCCATCTGTGCATCTCGTTGTCTGCACGCGCGTCAACATCTGCCCCGGTCCGCGTAACCGGTGCCACGCCAGACAGCGCATCTGTCGCCGTGGGGACGGGGGTCGGGGGCTGATGGAGGAACCCCGGTGTCCGGTAACCCCGCGGCCAAGGAAAAGATGGCTGCGCAACGCCACCGCTAATTGCCCGTACAGTGATAAACAAAAGCGCGCACAAGCTCATAAACGTACTTACGGCTGGATGAATGGTGTCTAAGGGCGTGTTTCTGTCTCAATCCCGTCTCAATCGGAGGACAAATTACAGACATTATTGGCCGCAAGAAGAGATTCCTTGTCTACATCCGTCTTTCATGCTGAGCCGGGGCTTTGGCATGTCCCCCCCCCCCCCCCCACCCCGCTGTGGAGAAGGAAATGAGAGCCAAAAATGTTGCTGATGTGTCTTCCAGCAAAGTGCCGGGGTTTTTTAGGCTTTGATGCCAGCCAGGTGGGGTGGAGGGGATATTAAAGTGCCCTTTAATGGAAGAACAGGGGGGGAGTTGAGCGTTGTAATTTGACCAGACTGTGTTGAGACCTGTTTTTTTTTTTGGGTGTGGCCGGGTCAGGCAACCCTGCTGGCAACAAATGCTTTTTGATGTTGGCTTTAGAAGGTTTAGGTGGGATTTTTTTTGTGGGGGACTGCATGCTGTTGTAGGTAGTGGTGAAGTCAACAGTGATGAAAGGAACATGTTGCATGTAGTTTTTTTTTTAGCATCCCAGCAGTAATGAAGCAAAAGTTCCAGAGGACTGTGGATGCAAGTGCCTGCAAGTTAAGACCGTGTGCCTTATGAGATTAGTTAGTGAGCATCAGCTTGCTGCTGATAACTAGCTAACTATACAAACAGTAGACAGGAGGGTGCTTCTAATCCACCTACCTACCCCAAGCAAGTGTTAGCAATTAGCATGTGACCTCAGGAGTAATGGAGGTAATCCACTTTGTCCAGTCAGGGTTTAAAGTTGATGAAAAGCCCCCTTGTTTGCTGTCAGGAGGTTTAAACTTGACAGTCGATTATGCTTAAAATAAAGAAGTCATTTCTGTGAGGATCTGTATTCGTGTAAGTCTATTATGTTTCGGATCTATGTAAATATCCCATAACTTGTTTTGATGAGGTTTTCAATCAACGCAAAGTATAACATTTTGAGTTGGAATATTTGAGATAATGATATTCATGATGAATAATGAAACACTTAATCAAAGTGACAAAAAAAAAGAATGGATTTGAATCAGAATTGATTATATTCATATGATTCCCAACTCAACAAAAGAGCTGTCCCCTCAGGATAAAGCTTATTGTTTGCTGGGATCCCTTTGACTTTTCTGTAATTATTGGAAAGACACAGCTATTCTTGTTCCCCTCAGGCTGAACTGTATTTAGTTCAATGACCTCTTGAATACATTCGGTCATTGTAAAGCAAATGCAATTTCAATTAATCTTAGTGGTAGTGCACTTTAATTATCAAAACTATTTGCGTGGCTCAGTAATGATTCATTGTGATGCCTATGTTAGCATGCTGTTAGCATTTCATTACCGTTACTGGTGAATAATCATATTTGTATTTCAGTCATATTTTTGCCCAAGCTACCAACCGTGTGCGTTTGAGCGGCAGAACTTTTTTAAATCTTAATCTCATAAACCCCGTGAAATCAAATAAAGCCTCAAAAGAAGAATTCACATGTTCTTGTCTTCCACTCAAAAAGTGAAGCAGACTTGCCATTTTATCACTGAGGGATTAGTGTCCAAATAATTAGTAAATAACCTCAAATAGATTTAGGTTTGAATATAAGGATGAGGTCATGCAAGGAGAGGCAGCAAGTATCTTTGTCGTTTCTTCATCCATCCCCTTACTATACTCACCTAATCTTGTAGAGGATTAAGAAAGGCAAGATACTCTGTGGAAAAGTAGTCAATCCATTGAAGGTTTAATACAAAGAGACGGAGAACCATTTGGGCTCACACGACCAATTTAGAATCACTAATTACCTCACCTATATGCCTTTGAACTGTGGCAATAAACCAGAGCATCCACACAGACGAAGCGTGAACACGTACAATCAATGTCGAGAGGGTCCTGGTTCAAAAACAGACTCCAAACACGGGCTGCATGTTAAGGTTTAAAGGGCCCCCATTGGAAAGCCCTTCTCAAACCACTTGTGTCCACAGGGTCAACTGTTTGGATATAACTCAGACAGGAAAGGTAAATTGAAAAAAAAGACATTCCTCTACAGCTTTGAGAAATGTTAGATTAAACACAAAACAGTTTTTGTGGTTGTAAAAATGTCATTTCTGCCGGAGGTCTTTGGGGACGTGCTAGTTTTTTGTGTTTATTTGGCAGCCGATGGCACTTTTCAATTACGTGGTATGGAACACGTTATCACACATCTTCCAAGCCTCATTTTCCATTGAGAGAATCCTCTCACCATTGATCTCAGTTGATTCAATTAAAATCAGTTAAATTCAGAGTAGTTCAATGCAATTCAATTCCACTGATTCAATCAAAAGGGACTGAATGCAACTTTCTTATCTTTTAGGAGGGACAGTTGAGAGGTATATGTGTACGTGTGACACATCTTCACATTCTTTTCAGAAAAAAGAAAAGAAAAAGCTATATTCTACCACGCAATGTAAAAATGCCATAACGGAACCCAAAACATTCCAATAGCTGAAAGTCTCTCATCATTTTTTTGCTGTGCCGGTGGCTTGTGAGTGCTGGACTTTTACCTTCAATCATTCAGAGTTTTCAGTGAGCTGCATGTCAGACCAAAAGATGGAATCCAGCATCTGCGCTGCTGTTATGTCTCATATTAGAGATGCTTATCTCCTCACCTTCACTTTCTCCCCCCCTCCAAGTGCTTTTCCTTGTTTCCTCTGATCCGTATCTTTGAGTCATTTTTTTAGACGGATAACTCTACAGACCTAGATGACTTTAGAAAGTGATCAACAACATTCCAGAAGAGTCTAGGATTTTTGTTGTGTATTTGTGATGCGTTTAGGGATCTGTGGCACCCCCCTGCATGCCAGCAGTGCGTCTCACTATTCCACAAGCGGTCGAGAGAGAAAGCATTAGTTATGTGTATTTGTTGTGAAAATGCTAATTTGAACACATGATCTGGCTTTCAAATGAATAGATTATAATCATTTGGAAAATTATATTCACGACAAATGTTTAACTGCTCAGCATGCAAAACGCATTAGCCAAATGTAAATGCGACAACCGAACCGTTCGCGTTTCTGAAGAAGTCATTTTTAGAGTTTTTCTGCTTCAGTAAACATTTATGCTGTTCCCTAAGAGAGTTTCATTCTCAATTCTCCCACCAGCACCTAACCGACAACTTCCTCCTCGTGCTGCTTACGATTCCGACAACGTAGTCTCAACCGTCACGTGGAGAGGAAGTCATTAAAATGTTGTGACCCAACTCAAAATACCCCTAAAAAAAAACAACTGAGCCCTCACGGTGGATGTACAGTGATAGCAACCGACACAAACAGTAAAAAATCTAACAAAAATGCGCATTCAGTGAAAAGTTGAACTCAGTTTCTCGTACCATAAAGTAAGACTTACTTCCAGGCCTGGCTAGATAACAATAAACCTGATTTAACTAACAAAACATATTATCAGCGACCATCAGCCTAAGCTGCAATACGGACAAACTTTATGTCAAAAGTTTCAACAAAAAAGAACAAAAAAATCACAAATAGAAGCTATTTATTTCTAATGAAGAGAGATAGGAATGTTCATGGGAAAATGTGAGTCGTATGTTGATGTAGTCAATGGATTAGCCAATGAGAAGCTGGTAAAAGGGAAAGTAAGGATACATCAGGTCTTTTAGGTCTTGGAGCTGACCGCTTCCTCTTTCACTACAAAAGCAGTGAGCTGATGCCTGGATTTAAACATCCTCCACACTTCCAGTACAACGCCGTGTTTTTTGCAAACACACCCTCCTGTCCCGTTCCCTCTCCTCCTCACATCATTAGATAACTCCCCAAAATAAATCAAACATTTCAAATAAGATCTGAGACCCGGCGTGTCCTCTCAGTACCGCGCTAACGTCTTTTTCCGGGCTGCTCTGGACAGTGACTTTGTAGCTTTTGAGAAGTGGAGTTTGTGTTTTTTTCTTCTGAAACTGCAAATGTTTGCAGCGTTGCTTCCCACTGTGCTCTCTTTATGTCAGCCCCACATTCGATAGAGAGACGCTGAACTTCTGCTTTTAGCCCCGAGCTGATTACATTTGAGCTATTTTGCACTAATCGCTTACCGTTTGCTTGTCTCTGACAAAAAGTAATAATAACCATCCCCTTCTACGGGTGGTGATTTATACCTGAGGCAAGCCACGTTAATGCCGAGGTTCCCTCTACAGGAAGTCCTTTATGTTCATAGAGATCTCAAACGCCTTGCCATTTTGTCACAGACCCGAGTTTGACGCAAAAAAAAAAAAAACCCGCAGTGCCTTCGTAACTAGGTCTTCTTCATCATCTGAGCCTGGACTGCCAGCATGTCACCTGACATTTCCTGCTCTGCACACTTCTCTGTAACTCTTCCTCCGGCGTTGCTAATATCCTGCATCTGCCTGTGCAGACGGCCTCACACACCAAGACCGGCTCAGGCTCACACACGTGCATCCTCAGGTGATTTTTGTATTTTTTTTTTTTGTCTCTCCCCTCTCTTCCTTTTTTTTTTTATCGTCTTTTCATAACGCTGTTAGACTTCCACCACACAGAAATTCATTTCCTCCGCAAGCATACACAGAGAAGATAAGCTCCCAGCTTCTATGCACAGTATGTGGGTTTTTTGGGGGGGAAAAACGTGCTCTCAGAAAAATGCTAAGTGTGTCTGTCTGCTACTGACAGCCAGATTCTTTTCTGCCCCTCGCTGGGTGCTCATCGCCGGTGAATGCAGATGAGAGCGTAAGAAAAAGCAATCTTTGACTCAGTAACAGACTCGTCTAAACTCATGTCGAGAACATACAAGCCATCAGAGTGACCTGGAACACTGATTATTACAGAAAAAGCCCTTCACATTAATGAAAGATGAAATAGAGCAGCACAATTAAAGCGACACCCTGCTCTTATTTCTGATAAGAGATGCTTTTTTTCCCATTTTGCTCCTCAGCTGATTGCAACAGTGTAAAGTGCACCAACAGAACTTAATAGTATGTAGAGTTTGGGCTCTGGAGAATAAGGCCAGAGATTGTTTGGTTGAATTAAATACCTGTGAAGAAAAGCTGTGGCTGAAAGTTATACTGTTACATAAGAGAACTTGTGGACTTTGTGCTCATTTGTAACTACTGAAGCAGAAAGTTGGTAATGGAAAAAACATAACGTGATTTTGAGGGGGTTTGGTGCTCCAAATTTACTCAATAAAGAAAAAGTATTCATATTACAGATGTTAACCAAATATCCAGGATTGTTATTTTCCAAGGGCTGGTGTGAAGTTTCTATCCCACGTGCAGTTGATTGTGTTGGGTTTTGCGTTTTAAATAATATTAGCTCAGCTTTTGATCAAAAAATCGCCAGAGTCCCATATCATTGTAATTTCAGGACAGTTAATTAGGATTAAGACAATTAGCTTGTGTTACCTGTTTCAATCAAAAGTCATAACATGAGGAACTGTCAGTGTTCTCTTTAGTCTTCACTTGTTTGATCGTGTTTTACCTCATTAAACCGCTTAGTCAACAGAAAATCCTTTTCAGTCAGACTGTTTCGGGGAGTATTTTTTTCACTTCTCTTTACCATTTGAGTTGCGCAATAGTGATCTTTTGGGCACTTGTCCTGCGGGCACCCTTCACGATAGCGCTGTGGAAGTGAAACCGCGACGCGCTGCTGCATTATGTTTGCATGTCGGCCTGCTGTACTCAAACACTGACGGAAAATATATTTTTTAAACTCGTCTGAAACTGTGACATCCCCCATGATGAAGGAGCCCTGTAGAAATACACAAAGATCTTAACTCTGGCCTCATGAACCTACGCCTGTGACTCAAACTGAAGTTCTAAATCATACCTTCACTTATCTTTTCCCACCATTCCTGCATAAGACAGGGGAAATCCCACCCTCACAACCAACCAGAAAGCAGTTTTTCCCCCCCTGCTCGTCTCTCTCCTACTTGTTATTCTTGCCCCCCTGGTCTTTGGAGCCTATGTAAGATGTTTGGAGTAGGTTGTTCATCTCTGACTAACAAAAGCGCACACACATCAACTCTTTTTTTTTGCACCCCCGTAAGAGCCAAACTGTGCCGTCTGGTCCTGTGGCCTCAATGCATAGAGGGGCCCCTGTGCTGCGAAGCCATTCAGCAAGGGGGGGGGGGGGGGGGGGGCCGTGATGTCACAGGGAAATTGCCGTCATCCCTCACTCCCACACAGACTGAGGGACTGCACAGAGATGCCGCCCCTCCCCCAGCCGCCTTTCTTCGCGGCCGTGGTGAATGGAATTGCATGGCTGTGCAGTTCAATCACTGTCAAGTGCAAAGAAAAGGGGTCTCTCGTGCAAAATTTCATGATTCACAATTGATTAAATAGGGGTGTCATTTCATGGCTGAGCAGGGAGGTGTGCGGCAACAGTAGGAAAAGCCTTTTTCATGCCCTTGTGAGATACGGCTCAGAAATCGCCTGATGGGCCCCCATTGAAAGCCGAAGATGTAAAGTTCGGGGTTTTATCCAGAAAGGGAAATAAGAGGCCGCTATAAGGAAGGGCGTAGAAGAGGGACGCCGAGGCACAGAGTTAGCCAGTATCTTCTCACGGTTTGTTAGAAGGCTTTCATGTTTTTGGGCGATACGCTGATAGTATAAAGTATGTCATTTCTGTGGTCAGATGGAAATTCCCAGGGTTCACCCAGCGGGGAGGCAGAGAACAAAGGACGGGAAGTTGTATGAAAATGGTTCTGAAGGAGCGATTAGCATCTATTGATCACCATGCGCCCCATGAGAGGCAGCCAGCTAATCGTATGTTAGCACTGTAGTGAGGTAATTGAATTGACACATGATTTGCAGCGTAAGAACATACAGTTAAGTTAACTGGAACCAAGAAGCTTTTTAGATGACAGACCATTCAGAGAGTTCAACCATTAAAGCAACCATGTTGATAAAGATGGTCTAAGACTAATTACTGCCAAAGTCCTGATTATGTCCCAGCACGATCATGTCCTGATTAATCTCAAGTGGCTAAATGTGCTATTTCACTCGGTAAAAATATAGATAAGTAAGAAATATCGTCTTATTCAGTGTTATTCGAAAGCTTGTACGATAAAACAGAGGATGCTTGAAGGTTGGTGAAGATTCTTTCCAGCAAATTAAGTTAAAAGGGAAAAGTAAAAGGAATAGAAAGGGACAATGAGAAAAGTGGATTTGGCGATCACTATATTCCAGATTTTTACACAACATGGATTTCTTTTTTTTCTTCTTCTTCTTTAAGGCTCACTTTGAGAGCAGTTGCAGGTCATACTGAGACCTCCCGCTGTGTTAGAACCACTCATGAAACAGGAGTTATAATAGAGTCCTGAGGAGTGAACTCAAAATAATCTAAGTGTCTTCTGTGACTCTGAAAGGCCCCTTCTTTCCTTCTAATTATGTCCTTTTACACAACTGCTGACAAAATCCACCAGGAGATGTGCTTTCTGTATATTGTTTATTCACTAGGTGAAATAAAAGCTAATTTTTTTTCAAACACTGAATCGTTTAAATCGGCGCAGCTGTCATGCAAAAAAAATCTGGGAATTTATTAATTTAATATATTATTTTGCAGTGTTACATATTTGGAGTAGTGGGCAGTTCAAGGAACTTTTGAGTCCATCTTGAAGTCATCCTATATACCAACTCAAGATATTGTGCCTCTACGCCAAAGAACAAGGAGCTCACCGCTGTGTTTTCACCAGAATAATAACAAATACACACAGCATCCTCTGAAACAGATGGGAACAGCTGGCTGATTTGGAGGCTTCATTCCGTTTTCCTCCCAAACACTCATCTTCCATTTTATCTCAGTGTAGACATTCATATGTGCTTCATAAAACTCATGCTCCTCAGACATTGCCAAGAGTACTTTTTTTTCTCTTTCTTGTCTTTTCTCACTGGACAAGCAAGAAAAAAGGATCTTGCTCTAAATTGCTAATTCCACATCCTCAAGTGGAATGTTCTGTGGTGGAGGCCAACGGTCGCCGTTTCCCGATGTGGAAATCAATGAGCCGATTAGTTCCCTCTTACGTTTGCATGAGAAGATGTTCACTGAAAGTAAAATGAAGTTAGGCACGTCTCTTTTTTTTCTGGACATGTTCCTCTACTGCACATGGCTACTCGTAAGCTCAAATGCAGTGCAGCGGTTGACCGCTGTAGCGTCCACGGGTGAGAAATCGTGGATAACTCCACAGCCACGAAAGAGTCAGGCAGGTGGATGAGCGCGTGTGTTTAATCATTTATCTGTAGAAGCTGCTGGGATTCCAAGTAATGTTTTTTTAAGAGGAGTAAACGAACCCAACAAAGTGAGACTGCCTCACTTTTGCCACGTGTTTTAGGGATTCCAACATCTTAAGCTAGTTAAAAAGATCCTTAAAATCTTTAGGCTCATTTACAGTCATATAACTGCTTAAATCTTCCTTAATTCAAATTAAGAAAGAAAAGTTCCAGAAAATAGCATGCTTCTAGCAGTCCAGTATTTTATAGATCCTCTTATATTTGATATGAAGCGGACACTTCAGTTAGTTAGTCCGCTTTTAATGGTGAGCAGATTGTAAATTAGATTGCGTCCATTAAGTCAATCATTTGCATTCCAGTCATTTATCCGACGCTCTGATGTGAGATGACAAATCGTAAATGGAAAAGAAGAATAAACTCGAACTCCCAGCTTTCAAATGTCCTAAACAGCCGACAGCAAAGACTTTAATGGTCCAGAGCTGAGCCTGGAATGCTAATGTGCAGCAATACGCAGAGTTTTAGTGACCAGAGAGGATGAAACACAACTTATGTCTTACAAGGCAAAAATAATTATACACTAAAGTGTGAGAATTCAGAACAAGCACTAACTGTGTAGGATGGCCCAGAATGACTGCCTCTAGAGGAGATAATGTCCAGTTAAATTACTATATTGTATTTTATTAAAGGATTTCAGAGGTGTTTTATTTCTCGGTTCCTACATTTGTTAACGTGAGGTTAAAGAAAATGGGATTGTTGTGTTAGTCTGACGATGAAACTGAGATTTAAGAACAAATGAGAGCGATCAAATCATATTCTTTAATGATGGATCGACACATCCAGGTGATTAAGGACACATTTCCCCAGAAGCAGATATTGACCTATGAAAGGTGACTGAGACTGATGGATGGCTATCATCTTTTAAACGTCCTGAAGCATGAATATCGTTATATCGTGAAAATACTTCGCATTTTTTCAACAGGTTACCTGTAGATACGTATAAGCTGTGCCTCGTACAGAGATTTGAGATGGAATTTTTATTGCACATGCTCACGCATGTCTGAGAAGCAGCCTAATGAGCTAAAGTGATCATGTTCACCTAGAGCCCATAATTTCATATCGGTCTTACCGCAGGATGATTTTAGACGAGGCTACACATGTTACAGCTTTGTTCATAATATGTGCTTAGGGGAAAAATAATAGATCACAATATTGGTCATATTCTTTTAATCGCATGCAAAGCTATTAAATCAAACCCCCCAAAAAAAAAAAAAATACAGTATTTGGATTTCCGTTGGGTATTTTTATAAAAATCCACAGAAAGACCCCAAGAGATTTCACATTTCGTAACTTTTATTTTTTATTTTTTTGTAAGCAACTCACATAAAAAGTTATGTGATTTGTGCTGTTCTTATTATCTAAGGAGGAGGAACTTGTGTCTCTGGTAATGAGTGTCGTGGTCTGGGCTTTTTGTATCTCTGCCCAGTAAAAGCCCACGCTCGCAGATACATTCTGTGGAGTGTAATTACAACACAGGAATGCCCATACGGTGAAAGTAGAAATTCTAGATCAGTTTCTGAGTTCACCCCCTGCCCTCTGTCTGGTCTTAGTGAATACACCAGATCATTATCTCGAATCTGTTCTCTCTGGTTTCTCCCAAAACTTACAGAAAGCAATCATTTGTCCATTTTCCTATATATACTTCTTATGTAGAAGCTATATAAAATGTGGAATGAATATAAAATATATATAACATATAAATATTTGTTGTCTCTATACATTGCTTCTCGTTCTAAAGTGTATTTTCTTAGACTAATATTGAGCTGGTTTTAGCTCTTCTCAGTCTCAGCTTCCTCTAAATATTTTTTACACATTCGCACATTCACCCACATAGACACACTCCCCCTCCAACACTTTAGCCGCGGGGCTAGTCACAGGGCACACAAGAGGCTTCTGTGCATGCCGAACCCAGACTGTTCATTCAGAGCTGCTGCTAATCAGGCATTGGCGCACACACACACACACACACATACACACACTCATGCTTTTAGTTTACATGTGACCGGCATTCTTTAGTTTTAGCCTCTGGACAAAAAAAAAAAGAGAGTTTAAAGAGGTTGGCCGAAGGGAGAAAAAAAGAGAAGTAGCAGGAACTCATAAGACAGAATGCAGTCCAGTCACCGAAGGAAAAAAAAATCAGCCATTTTACATTTCTAGAAACCACAAAGATGTGTCATCTCAGTGAGCTCAGCCTATAATCTCTTTTTTTTTTTTTTTTAGAGTCAAAAGAGCCAACGCACACACTTTAGGAGGAGCTGCAAAGTTCTGACAAAGCTGCTCACTGTTGTGCCGAAGCCCTGTGACACTGAGAAAAAGACAGAGTAGAAGAGTAGATCCACTTGTTGATGAGCAAAGGCTGGTGTGTGGGCTAATTGAACTCAGACGATTGCTAGCGACAGGATAGGCCGAAAAGCCAGGCGTTTTTTCGGATTTGAACACGTACAATCGGACCTTTAGGATAAGTGCGTTCGAACTTAATGAAAGCACAGCTCGCTTTGGTGTCGTCGAACCCACTGGATGGTAACTAAACTTTAAATCCCCCATCAAAGCAGCCGAGCGTTCAGGTTCCTCCCACGCTGGCTCCTTCCTTCAGGTGTGACGGCAGATGTGATCTGAGTCTGCCTGTGCTCCAGCCTCTCGCGCGGTGCCAGACACCGGGTCTTGAGTGTTGTAGGCAGTCGGTACAAATAATTAATCTGAGCTCATTAGCCACCCGGCGGGCAGACAGTTGCAGCGGGCTTGCCCACACACAGCTGCTGTGTCACAGCACACACACACACACACACGTACGTATATAGGATGGACTTTATTCTTAACCCTTTAAAACCTGATCCGAGAAAAAGAGGAAGAATATTGGAATTTTTTTTAGTTTCAAGTCTTTGTTTGGCCCTTCAACAAAATATGATGAAAAAAACAGAAAAAACTTTATTAAATTAGCGTTGAATAAATCAAAAATATATTTGTCTGTAGACTTCTACTGGCTGTTATCAGGTATATCTGAATGTGTACAACAGGGGCTTGAGCAAAGCTTTTACCATTTAATTTTACCACTGCAGGTCCACCAGGCCATACAACAGCTTTTTCCCTGTTGCCATTAGACGGCTAAATTACTGAATCCTGTTCTTGTCTTAAGCTGTTTGCAATGAAATTTCGTTTTGTGTGCACTCCGTACACACAAAATGACAGTAAAGTTGTGTATGTCTATGTCTATGATACAAAAAGTCCAAAAGACCACCAGAAACTGTATGTATCAAATATGATACATATGGCATTATAGGGTTAAATAAATGTGACTACGGGATGTGATTGTGTACGTAATGGCGTGTTTGTCAAAGCGATGTTGGTGACCGGTAGCCGGCTTGTGTTGACAGTCAGCGCCCAGCTGACGGACGCCGTTTGTGGCCCCCGCCGGAATGGAATGATGTCTTGTAAAGGGAACAGGCTGGAGGGGGGGGGGTGAAACTGATATGTGCTGCTACCTTGCTCTCTTCACATCTACCCTGGGACTGAAGCGGCAATTGATGGCATTAGGGAGGAGGAGGAGGGGGTGGGGGGGGAGAGCAGAGCAGATGAACTGCTTCTCTACCTACAGCGAGGGATGATGTGGCACGGGGGGAGGGGGGGGGGGGGGCTGGACAGGTGCTGAGAGAGAGATATGTGCTTTTTTTTTTCTTCTGCTGCACAGGAGGCCGGGGAGAGAGGAACAGAGAAAAGGACAGGTGAAATATTTCCCCCTGTGGGAGAGGAAATGAGGGAAAGTAGAAAGGGCCGGCTCAGTGTTGAGAAATGGACTAAACCATCCCCAGAGGGGGTGCTGAAACCCCCGCCTCCTCGGGCCTTTCTCTAAATGTACCTACCGGTGATGGATGAATTTTTGGTTTACCCCCACTGCTTTTTCCTCACACTTCTGCACAGCTCAGGGAGCTCATCGCCGGCGCGTGTGTGTGCGTGCGTGTGTGTGTGTGTTTTTCTCCACAACCACTTCACCACATGCCAGGCAATCCAGGCTTCGACTCGCTGACATTCCCAGGGAGTGGAAAACATACCCCCTGTAACAATCGATTGCTCCCCACAGCTACCGGTCCCATCTGCAGTCTAAGCGAGGCCCATCTCCACTGGCTGCCACCGAGATTAATTCTGTGCCCCACCGCTTCCTGCTCAGGGCCCAGTCCCCAAGATTAAAGAGCAGCACAGCCACTGGAGTCCTTTGCTCACAGGAGGAGGGAGATGGGGAGGGAGAAGGGAGCACAGTGTGAAGATTGTTTATCCGGAGGAATCTCCCCAGTGCCAGCTTACAAATGCTTCTAATTTGCACTTCAGGCCACATGCGGCGATTTAACCCTTATCAGTTTCAGCCCATTTGTAACAAATCAAAATCTATGGCGACTGGATGAACTGGATTCATTCAACGTAACAGTTTCTGATAATGCTCTATTTGCTTAAACTATTAAGCTGTCAAATGATCCAAATTAAAGCATTTTTATCAGTAAATATATTATAATGACTTTACTAATAAAGTACTTTTCAAAACCTTGTGCCTGCAAAAATCAACATTTTTTCTGTTTTTTTGCAGTTTGTAGGGTCCTTTGCATTCAACCTATAGAGGTGGTCACCCTTTTGTTGTTTTTTTCATTCAGCTGTGGTTCTTTTCTTGGTTTGAGAACCGAGAAACCAAGTAAGACTTATTTCTTTTTTCGGATTTACAAAAAAAAAAAAGTTTCTGTTGTGTTAATTGAATCTCCGTCTAGTGTTGGTGCAAACAATGTTCCTTTGTCAAAGTAGCCTAATTTGAATTCATTCTTGGCTAAAAATGGGAATGAACATCAGGCCTTTACAAGTCTAGAACGATTAGGACGTATAAAAGGGAACCAAGCACAAACAGCTTGTGACTCTGGCAGAAAGAATGACACCGTTGGGCTCATGTGAAGTTTTAGTCGTGAAACTATTCAGTTTTTCTGCATCTAACCCCTAATGTTTCACCTCTGGCCAGCATGTGGTATCTGTCTGCGGATAAGTCGGCGGGCATGCTGGCGTGGTTGTTTTTTTCCGTGCATTTCTTCCCCAATTAAACTGTGTAACTCATCTCCGGGTATCTCTCACAGCTGGAGTCAAATCAGGAGTGTCTCCGGGGCAAACACATGCTGTTTCTTCTTTACTCTGTTTCGCTCTTAAACAAAAAACACGCATCCGGCGCACACTTTTAGAACAACATCCGCAACAAGCGTGAGCTTTACACACATTATCGCTGCTGCACACGGGCTCACTCTGCCTGCACGCATCCAGTGACTTGCACCGCATGGATTAGCCCCCTAAAGCGTTCCCTTTGAAACTCCGCGAGTAGGGATTTCTTTTTAGGTGATCACTGCCCTAAGCAGCTGTTACACACGGGATTAGCAGGTTCTGCCATTCACACAAACATGCTCTGTTTAAACTGGCAGGGGGGAATAAAGCGGGGAGAGACAAGGCAGACAGAGGTTATGACAGGCGGGGAGCAGTGATGGAGTCGAGAGTAAGAAAAGGGAAGCGAGACGGCGAGAAGAGGGAGAAAAGGAGGTGTGAGAGACGCGGAATGTGGCGCAGATGATCGGAGAAAGGGGAGTGAGATGTGGAGCAGAAAGGATGAGGCATGATTGGGAAAGGAGCAGAGGGGAGGGATCGGGATGTGTGAATAGAAGTGTGAAGGGCAGGAGGAAAGCCGTAAAGAGTTTAGAGCAGTCAGAGGAGAGACGAGCACCGCGACTGAACTAGATCCAGTTCAGTGGGAATCGCACTTCTACCAAGTGAGGTGACAATGAGGATGCTGTTCCTCTGTTTTTCCACCGAGTTGTGTTTCTCTTGTATTATATTATCCTCTCTCTGCCTGTTTGGGTGGGAAAGTGTGCCACCTTTGTAATTGTGCCGGTACAAGGTGTTTACAGAAAGGAGAAGCTGATGAGCTGATAACAGGCCTGGCTGTTGGGGTGGGAAGATATTTCCATACCGAGCTGCTGGCTCACAATAGCATCTCACCTCTCCGACTTCCTGCTCCGTCTCTCTCTACTGTACTTTACCGAGCACTTACCACACACTCCCTGCTCTCTTCTTTTAATGTGAGAGACACATCTGGTCTCTCAGGCACTGTTTGGAAGGTCATTCTTCCTCTTTTTTTTTATTGCTTCCCACACTTCTCTCAATCTGCAGTTATGAGAAATTTTCTGTGGAAACATTTAACAAGTTCCTAAAATGATGCAAATGCGAATATCATGATATGTCTAATAAAAACTGCAGGAGCATTATAAGCGTAATTCAGGCAGTCTCTGCTAACAGACTAATTGATGGGGGGGATAGAGATTGATTATTTGGGCTTGTTTTCAAGCCATGTGAGTCACTGAGTCTGAATGTCAAAGTATTCTAGAGTCAAATGTGTCTGACAGCTAAGGATTGGATGACGCTGAATTAGTTAACAGGACAATCATCCCAAAATCTACAGCACAAAAAAAACAATGAATCAGCGTGTTGCAGTGGTCCAATCAAAGTCCACTCCCCAATGTGAGTGAAAAGCTGTGGTGGAATCAGCACTGTAAAGGAGAGTGGACAAAACCCCCTCCAACAAATTGTGTCCTCCCTCATATTAAGTTGTTCGTATCAAATATTATTGCCTGTCTCTTCTTTTTTACGTTGTGATGAATCGTTTTTAGAATACTCAGAAGAGGGTGAGCCTATTTGGCTTCACCGACATTACTTTCACATGGCTGTAGGTGCGTGACAGTGCTGTGTCAGTCAGGCAGATTCTCGGGGTTTTGTTTGATACTTCACTGCACATTTCACTTGAGCGCATCAGCCCGTCCAGGGAGTAGAACTCCTTCATTTTTGCTCTCCCCTATTACACATTGCCTTTTTTCTGCTTTCTGTGTGCCCTGTGCGCCCTTGCTTTGCTTTCAGCCTATTCTACTAGAAAAATAGTGAAAGAGTGCATTCAGATATTCACACACACACACACACACACACACACGGTCTCATAAATGCAGACGCACGGAAGCCGAGAAGTGCAGTCAGACGCCACGGCGCGACAATTTCTTCCCGTTCTCGTGTGTCTGGAGTGAAAAGGGAAATGTACACACGGAGGCACAGGCGTGCATATAAACACAAACATCCAGTCATATTCCAGCCCTTCATCCCCCTTTCGGTAATCTGTTTACGGAGCGTTGCACCCATTTGAGGGAGACTTTAATTGAAACTGGGGCTAATCTGATGATGGCGCGGAGCGACGTGCCTTCAGCTCTGCATCACCTCCAGTTAGTCTTCACCTTGTAGTCATCACATCCAATGCCGCGCTACTTCATTTCATGCCTCACGGTTCGATGCGGCGCTGCCCTTTCATACATGCCACATTGATTGTTAATCCGACACTTGATATGCGCCGCGCTTACTCAATTCTGATCTTGTTTTTCTTGTTTGTTTACCCCCCTTCCTCTTTTCTCTTTACCCACTTCCCTCTGTTTCCCCCACCCCGACGCATCCCTTCTCTCTCTCTCGTCTACTTTTCCTCAGGATGGGTATTACTCCCACCGGCCGAAGGAGAAAAGCAAAGTGGACAGCAACAACGAGAACTCCGTGCCCAGAGACTTTGAGAACATAGACAACAGCAACTTTGGAGCGCGATCGCAGCCGCAGCGGCAGCCGGCGGGAGGGGGGGCCGGCGGTAAGCAGCGGGACCACCTGCAGGAGAAGGCCCACGCCCAGCAGCAGGCCTGGCAGAGCCGCCCCCCCGCCCTGGGCCGCGCCTCCAACGAGGTCCTGTCGGTGGGCCACCAGCCGCCGGCGGGCGGGGGTAACGCCTCCCAACCCGGCGGTCAGGGCGCGGCCAGGGGCCCCCGCCAGCACCCCCCCCGGGCCTCCCAGGCCCAGCCGGCCCAGTCGCAGCACAGATACCAGCACCTCCACAGGAAGCAGGCCACCCCGCCCACGCTGGAGGTGACCTACGACCAGCCGCCCAAGTGTGAGATCAGCGGGAAGGAGGCCATCTCGGCCCTGTCTCGGGCCAAGAGCAAAGAGTGCAGGCAGCAGATCGCCGAGGTCTACTGCAGACACAAGGAGGGGCGGCTAATGCCCGAGAAGGTCACTCGCTACTGCCCACTTGAAGGTAAGCGAGTGGGTTTCTGGTTTGATTCAATTAAATTCAATTCAATTTTATTTCTATAGCGCCACATCACAACAACAGTTGTCTCACAGCGCTTTCCAAACAGAGCAGGTCAGACCCTACTCTGAAGTTAATTACAGAAACCCAACAATTCCCACCATGAGCAAGCACTAGGCGACACAGGCAAGGAAAAACTTCCTTTTAACAGGCAGCTTTGATGCTGCTAATGGGTTGTTTCAGTGGACTGGATGCAGTCACAGAGGTGTCTGTTAATCAGTCCGCAGTTGATGAAAATGTCTTCAGAGCCCGAGAAACATTTAGTCTCTAAATCTTTTATGGCTTCCCTACAGCATTTTTTACAATTTCATGAGCAGGAATAATGATTAGAATTAGATACAACACCTGCTTTGCCATTCAGAGTGTGACGCATGGCTGCAAAACGAGCCCTCTGTGGATCACTGCCAGCTTCCTCTGTCTAAAAGAAATGTGATTTGAAAATATAAAGCGAGGTCGTTAATATCTGCTGCCTCCACCTTCCCTTGGTCGACAGACTTGAGAAAGAGTTGCTATTTTGAAAAGCCTTATTCTGATAGTGTGTTAGAAAGAAAAACAGCCTCACTCCCATAGATATGCACAGGATGGGTTGTCTGTCTTTTCCATTCAAACTAAATGTGCCATTCAATTCAAGTTTTATGTTTTTTAATGAAGATGCACTCCCCTAAAGTATCAGCCCGATCATTCGAGAACAGCCAGTTATTTTCATCCTCTAGTGCAGAAATTGTTTCTTTTTATTCTATCCCCCCTATCTCTGAATATGGAATTATTTTTGGAGAAGAATAAAAAAAAACTTATTTCCAATTTATTTCTGCACTGTCTGATCCCCCACTTGATTACCAATGTGTCCAAAGCATGTGTGCATCTTTTAAATGCAAAATTCATTTGACATCTATAAAACATTTAGAAAAAAATAAATCAAACCCCTCTCTTTTCAGCTCTTGCAAAATATCTTTATCGCAAATAATCAAATGTCCTTTGAGGCTGGTATACTAAAAGTGATCATGAGAAGAAAATCTTGTGTTTTGACATTTGACATTTTCTCATTATGCCTTTAAGCACACAAAGACAACACTCTGACAGTCAGGTTTAAGGACATGGTGAAATATTTCCTGTTCTTGTAATTGCAATTTTTCATCAAGGCCAAGAAACGTCTTCCGTTCTGATGAACAATTTGTGAAGAAAATTGTTGGACAAAATTGGGTGCTGCTTGTATTTCCTCCCAATTTGGTTCTTTAATTTGTTTTGTCAAGCTGGCCAGAGAACACACGTTTCCCCTTGGTTTTGATGTGCACAGACACACACTCACACACCAACACACTTCTGTTTTTTTTTTTTGTTTCTTTTCCCCCCCAAAAGAATTTATGGACATCTGCAGACTGGTTCTCAATTCTGTAAACAAAATCTGTTGAGGCTGCAGCCATCGGCGAGCCGCGAGCATCAGCCGACATGTTTAAGTGAACATCACATACACACACATGCGCGCACAATCGCACACATGGGAGTGTACCCAACGCAGAATGGACAGCAGGAGGGGAGGAGAAAGCCATTACGCATCCTGTCTGTTCTGGTACGATACCTTGCGCCTGTTCGGGTGACTTGCAGAGCCACGGTGACTTTGCAACTTTCCCCGCATCCTGTTTCCCAAAACCAGAAGCATCGTCCGTGTTGTTGGGCCTAAGCTCTCGTCATCTCACGCAGATGCTCACATCCCACTCGAGCTGACAGTTTGATCAAAAGAGAAAAAGACGTTTAAAAAGGGCTTTCCCCCCCGGTGGCTGGCCTGTAACAACACGACAACTAAATTAAATCAGTCTTCTTTCTCTCCATCTGCCCGCCCGCCGCCTGCCAACATGTTATCTTTCTCTTGCTCTCCTCCCTCCTTTTGTTCCCAGTTCAAGTTTTAACCTTGTTAGCCGCAAATTGTCCAATTTGATTTGATCTATATTCTGTCCTTGAGGCCTTGGCAGGATTCGTAATTGCGTTAGTTTTGTATTGAAGTCGTTGAATTTAGGAGGAATGTGTTCACTCTCTTTGATCCACATGCTAACTTTTCTAACGATGATGTGACTGACCAGTGCTATGTCCATGGAATCGTAGTGAAAAAAATATGGATTTAAAAGGAAGATTAAAAGTTCTTTAATCGACATTTTTCTATAAACCAAAAGCAGAGCGAAGAGCAAGGTCAGAGAGCTCTTCACTGTGTTTAAATACTAGATAAACCCGATCTCCAACAGCCGCTCTGCCTGTGTGTTGGTAAGCGATCCAGCCGGGGTAGTTACCACCAAACTATCTGCATTGGTTACTGTGGCAACACCACTGGCTCCAGGAACAGATGTGCTGCTGCTGTGGCTTTCAAATGCCACGTCACTGCGCAGGAGCCCTACCCCAAAGCACCGGCGGATCATTTCCTTGTTGCCGTCTGTGGTATGTTTATTTCCACCAGAGACCTCTGCCAGTGAAAGACAAAAAAAAAGGGGGCCACAGGGGTATCATATAACAAACGTTTGTGGTAAAGTCACAGTGAAAACTGTAATTCCTCCTACCAATGAAGTTGAGATCCCCATCGCCTGATTGGCCGTGCCTTTCATGGACTGAATGAGTTGTTCTGACCATCGCCAGCCATTTGTTCTTTGATATTGATGGACTTACATCATTGATATCTATCATTACAAAACTATGAAGGAACATGCAGTCCCAAATAATGTTCAGCCACCATTTATATTCGTGTAAGAACTTATTAACATACAGTCAGAGGGTTGCTTGTTTCACAGCCCAGTGAGATTGTTACCTCAATCCTGCTATTTCAATTCTTTTTTGGATGCAGAAGGAGAATTTTGACTTAACTATTTATTATTTACTGCATTGTGATATTTTGATGACTCCTGTCTGTTTTAAGCAGATTATGTAAAATTAAGATCACCTAGCTGTACTACAAGCCATATTGACTTTACAGCCATCACTCAATTTATTTTTTTTTAATAGCCAGAGGATCTGTACAGGATGGATCTAAAATTGCTCCTATTACAAATCCGTGCATAAGAAAAACACATTTATGCTGGCAGTGTCAACAATTGATATTGATTTACGTAGAGAGCTGCCTCATTTGGAAATGAAAAATGGAAAATATCCCGGGGTCACGTCTCAGAGTATAAACCTGTTCTTGGGTGTGACACACCGAGAGGGGCTTGATCCGTCTGAACTAACTGCCCTGTAACGAGAAAACCAAAATGAATATAATCAACAGTAACAATTGGGCAGAGGAGATTAGGTTTATTTAAACTTCTGCGCCTGAGCCGAGAGTTGACCACGATAATAACGTTGACCCTATCAGTATCGTATGATGAATAAGTTCATTTGGAAAAATTCGTCTTGAAGTTTGTGTTTCTGGGATTAGACAGCATCAGTTGGGACCATGATGCAGACATCGAGATGTGAAGCTGCTCATAGTAAGCTGAGCAGTAAACAGGTAAACTAGCTCCAAATTAATAGATTTTCTGTCCCACTGCTGACAAATGTGAATAAAAAAAAGCGTTCCATAAAAAGGAAAAAAAAAACGTCACATAAATCCAACTGATCTGTGTGATTTTTATCAGCAGACCTCACTTTATGGATGGTTTTAAGTGGCAGACACCATCCCCTAATGCGATTTGGTACAAGCCCTTCCAGCCAGTCTCTTCTTCCAACCTCTCCTATGAGCAGTTAAGATGGAGGGTGGGTGAGAGCCAGAAGTTACACAAAATGATGGAGGAAGAAAGCAGGGTGATAGCAGATGAGGGAGAGGCAGTTTAAGAGATTGATGGAGAAGGGAAGGATGATGAAGAGTGATGAATCTGAGAGAAGGCCTCTTGTTTTTTTTCTCTGTGATGAGGCTTGCTCTCTCTTCAGGTATATAGTCTGCTGCAGAAAAAAAAAAACGACACCAAAGCCCCTCCACTGATGAACAACATGGCTAAATTGACACTAAAATTTCAGCGCGGGGACACGCGCGTGCGCGCACACACACAGAGAAGTGCTCATTAGTTCAGCTAGCTAGCATCGCGCACTCCCTCAAAGTGCTCTGTGTAGTGACTGGCCAATTATCCGTGTGCAGAGCAAACCAGTGAACCTTCTTAGCTGGCCACCAATTACTGTTCAATCTAATACGGGCCACAGCAGATTTTCCCTCAGACCGTAGAGACACAAACAGAAAGAGCTAAGCGTGAGTGAATGACAGGAGATGGTCAATTAGAGCCAAGGGAGCATGTCATTAACCGCACCTTGTTGTCAACACCTGAGCGGAGCCATGTTGTGGATGCTTGCCCTTAAATTTGAAAGGAGAAAATCATTTGAACAGGAGGGATCAGACCTTCTTAGTCCAGCTCAGAAAGACACTTGTCCTTAAATTGACTGTAATTACAGAACCTCTGGGCTAAAGACAAAGAGGAGCCGGGTGAGGCCTTTTTTTTCTCCTTCTTTTCGCATACCACCCCAGGAATTATACGGCCCCCAAGTTCGTATTCCCTCAGCTTACTCTGCGTTTACAATATAGACAGGCTCATGGGAACCAAAGCTCCAAATTATAGTCTTTATATCCTTCGGACACGTTTTGTGAGCAAACATCCGATAAGGCTCTTCTGCGCATTAGCTGTAATAATTGAAGAGGCACAGACAAGCAACGTCTGCGATAATGTAGTGAGGCTTGACGTAGCAGAACTTTCTTAAGGAGATCCAGTTTTATTTATAACTTGCCAAATCACTGCAGAAGAACAATAAACGTAAGCTTAATTCGAAAAATGTTTTTTCCCCCCCCTCTTTTTTTTTTTTAAGTTTGTATGTTTCAAGGAGGTTATGGGTGGAACAAAACCACACCATTAAGATAAATGAGGTCTCGGTGGCTCTCCAGAGATTTCTGGAATTATTTAATTTGATAGTGGCCTGGAAGACCACAGCATTCAAGTGTGTGCTTGAATTCTTATTGTCATTTTTGCAAAATCCACGGCATCTTCTGGGAGTTCTGGCTGCGAGGAATGATGGTGCATTGTCAAAACAGGCTCCGACCTGAGGGGCCCGGTGGAATTGCTTATAGGATTCCTGCCTGTGGGAGGATCCCCGTTACAGGGAGGCTTGTGTGGTTAAGACTGTTGAAATTCCAATCAAATCAAAAAAGAAATGGATGGGCCACTTGGGGTTATTCTGTAAGGGGTGTATCATTTCATTTGGATTCATACTAGCTTTCCCTTGTTAGGATATTACAAGCAGATGTGGGGAAGTTGCCGTCTGTCTGATGACAACATAAAAATGAAATCAAAATCCTGATTTTATCAGAGAAAAAAAAGTGTCCTTTTTTTAAGCACTCAGACAAACAAGAGTCATTGAAGGACATGCCAAGTAGATTGAATTAAATCTCTAAAATCATTTAACAAATTAGGAATACTCCCCTTTTCTTGGACACTGTTAGTGTGTCTGCAGCAGATCAAATAAAAAACACACCCAGCAGATGTTAAATATTTATGTCGCCTTTCCCATTCGGACTGTGTTACCAACGCTGGTAATGGTGCAGCCTCATTCTCATGGCTGCCGTGTCCTCCTGATGATCCAGTCGGGATTCATCGATGTTGCAGCCGAGCACAAAAGCCAGGAGGGAGAGGCTTAGTCCCACGGTTCCAGCGGTGTACCAGTCTAACCCTTGATCTGTGATGTCTCCAGGAAAATACTCACTAAACAGCAAGGTGGAAAACATCCCATAACTCCCTGTGATCGAATATTAACTAATTAATCCACAGAGCCCCCATTGAGCATTGTCACCTAAAACTCTGGTCCTCTGATTAGGTGTGCAGGCCTCAAATATTTGCACTGCTCGCTCTTGAAAAATTGATTCCTCTGCGTTTAACTCCAGTACGACCACATGCAGTTCTGTAACAGCTGCAGCATTTGGCCACATGTGTCCCGGGAACTTTAGTTTTATTCTCTGTCGCGGCGCCTCATCTGCTGTGATGATTTATTTCCGCTACACTCTTCACAAAATAAGTCCAGTTTTTCTTCTCTTTTAAGTCGACAGTCCAGGTTTAGGCACTCAGCAAAAGACAGATGGCACTGAGGAAGTAGACCGGTTAGCTTAGGTAGTCTAGTTATGTCTGCATTTGGTATGAAAGGTAGGCCGTTTCTATATGGTGAAAATGGGATTGTAGGCGTGGCCTAAAAATCCATAAAAACATTTTTGACTGTCAAACTCTGCAGTTCATTAAAACACAATAATTTGTACTTTTTAAATTATGTAATCATCTGTCTCCTTCATGAAAATTAATCTGTGAATTTCCTTCACAAAACAGATCAAAGTAGAGGAGATTTGTGCCAAAATGAATTATATTCATAGGATGAATATCACTTTAAAACTGGAACCAATTAGGTTGCTGATATTTTGTTTAAAAAATATAATATAATATATTGAAGTGTAATAATTTTCCCAGTTTCTTTGAAAATGTATTTAAGTTTGTAAAATGTGATGTAAGATTGTGCACATTGCTGTCCTTGTATCTGTGTAGGTAAAGCCAACGTGAATGTCCAGTGGGATGAGGACTCTGTGGAGAGCTTCCCATCGAAGCCAGTGAGAATCGCGTTTGTCTTAGTGATCCACGGCCGAGCCTCTCGTCAGTTCCAGCGCCTCTTCAAAGCCATCTACCACACCTCCCATTTCTACTACATACACGTGGACCAGGTGAGGCGTGGCGATCCTGGGACCCTCCACGCTCCGTTTGGGTAAACCCCTTTTGAAAATTAACACTAGCATGTCAAATAAATCTTTTGTCTTTTTCCAGCGCTCGAACTACCTGCACAGGCAGGCCCAGGCCCTGGCTACGCAGTACCCCAACGTGAGGGTGACACCCTGGCGCATGGCCACCATCTGGGGGGGGGCCAGTTTGCTGACCATGTATCTACGCAGCATGGCAGACCTGCTGGCGATGAGGGACTGGAGCTGGGATTTCTTCATCAATCTCAGTGCGGCTGACTACCCCATCAGGTAACTACCCGCTAACAACACACTCTCAGTGGAGGAGGAGGAGGAACCTGAGAGTCCTGAAGGGAGGGCCAGAATGTCCCTGGATGAAAATCATGTCACATTAAGGAGCGCACCGTCGGGACAGGTCACAAACGTGGGCATAGAATAGGATTTCTTTTTCGCAAGCATGTCAGCTTAATATTAGCCCACTCTCATGCAGCATGGGAGAAATTCGATATACACCAGTCGGAGCTCCTGTGGTCAACTGTGAGCTTTGAATGCAGTCCCTTCAAACCACACAGATCGATGAAGTAGCTTTCTCAAACACTCTTCATTCTCACCTTCTCTTCCTAGTACTTGCTTCCCCGCTTGCTCCATTGAATGGGTTGTATGTTGAACCGATTGCAATTTAATTGCCTGGGGTCAATACCTATTGACTCTCCAGGTCTGTTGTGAACTGCACGGTCCTGAAGTAATCTCTCCACTCAAACAACATCCCACTTAACAGGCTGTGAAATGTAATTAAAAGCTACAAAGTCTACGCGAGCTAGACGTGAAGTCGTGGAAGCAGACTATTGGAGGAGAGATTTCATAACTAGTGTGAGTTTATAGTCCTTTGGGAATTTGAGGGGTCTGCTGGGTTTTTGATGTAGCTCTGCTGTAGCCAATTAAAATCCTCCTATTAAAGACAGAGAGTTATCTCCTCTGCACAGCCAGATGTCCACCGGTTGAATTTAGCCGAGCTGTAATGGCCACTGGGTAAAAGAGCTCCGATGTGTCCACAGCTGGAGCTAAGATGTTGCAGCAAATGTTGATTTGGTTTGTGGGCAGGTGAAATCTTACTGTTTTCGTTATTTCCTCTGAATCTGTGAAGGCTGTGGACATGCTGCCTGTTCACCTCTGCATGTTTGTCTCGGATCAGCACCATCTGAATTTGTACCTTGTCGACTTGACAATCCACTGTGTCGCAGCACCTGTTAATATACAGTTGTGCATATTTATCCTGTCTGTGAGCCTGTCGGGCTGTCATTGTGTCTGATTACAGGCATTTGTGAGCACGCCTGTACCGAGACGCTGTTTCCTCCCTGTCTCTGGCCTTCATTTGAATGCGGGTGATGCTGTCGTGAAAAGGGCTGACGGAGGAGGTTTTTAAGCCACATCTGTTGGGAAACGGAACGTTTGATGGAACGACAGAGGGAACCCAGAAGCGGGAATGACAGGAAGAGGAGACAGAACCGAGAATAAGCAGTTAGGGGGGAGGCAAATGAGAGGGAGCTGCATGTTTTCAATCCAGGGAATATGAACGTTTGGAGGCTGCTCTTTGGTCTCTTTGCTGAGCAAGTGCATCGGCAACGACAGCTCCCATTTAAGTGAATTTAGATCAAGTGGGTACAACGCGTGTTTATAAAGTCTAACTTGCAAATGCGGTTCTTTACAAGCGTCAGGTGTGGGCTGAGGCCGACACGAGAGTGATCCGCTCGTCGCACTTACGTGTCCTCCAGCAACAAACCGAAACCCATTCAGCCACTTTTTCCGCTGACAATCATTTCTAATTTCTTGGAAATGCATTCTATCAAAACGAGATATTATTCCCCCCCCGAAATAAACACGTCAGCACTGCGTTATTGTTATGGACCCTACCAGCACTGAAATGCAGCGGAATGAGCAAATGCCTCTCAGCAGCAAAGCTCGACACGACCACATGAGTAACTCCTCATTTGTCAATTTATTACAAGTCATAACCCACTCCGTACAGTACATTAAGCCCATTACACTAAAACTGCCCAACATGCAATATTATTTCCGCAAGATGCAATAATTTTGGTCACAGAATGGTGCTTGTCTATCTATTGTGACCGTGCTGCGTTGTTACAGGCAGGAATGTGGGGGGCTCCTCTGCCCCGTACTGCCCCGACCATCGCTGTTATCAGTAGGACTGGAGACGAGCATTATTTCCCCTCTAATTCCCTGATAATGTCCGTCCTGCCGCATGGATGGCTCTCAAAGGCAACCCCAGAGCCCCTCACACCAGCAGAGGGTCTTTGTGTCCATGGGGAGATATACCATGTGCGTGTTTGTTCGAGCCCGGAGAGGCCAGAGGATGAGTTACACGTCTGCTTTGTCCCAGAGCACAGTCCCCTTTCCCAGCTTTTGTGTACACAGACTGCTTGCTTTTTAGCTCTTTTCTCTTCGCTTTTAAAGCCCATTTCATTGACTTGCCGCTGCTTTTAAGAAGTCTAAGCTTTTGGAGGCAACGGCGGGCTGCGGCAGGCACATCCTCTAATCTCCTTCACTTAGTTACCCGTGTCTGGTAAAGTGTTGCATCTCAAACTTTTGCCCGTTTCTCTTGCGACAGATTTTATTGGAAAATATATACACCGTCCACATCTGCTAATTAGTTTATTTAATCTGTCAGATCTGGCATAAATGTGTTTTTCCTTCTGGATGTGAAAAACTGTGCTATAGATATACCAATTAAGGGACATTACAACAGTAAGAGCATGGACAGGGGGAAAAATATTGTCATTATATTTAATAAAGTTTCAATTTCGGGGGATAAAAACTCAGAGCAGTGGGTGTTTGTGTTAGCTGGTGTGAACAACTCTGTGAGACAGAACGGCTAGAGGGCTGACAGTAAGCAAACTAGACCCAGTGGACAGGGTGACCACTCAGGTGGCAAATCTGGAGCTTGACATGAATCCTGTTCCTGTGAGTGTGTGTGTGTGTGTGTGTGTGTGTGTGTGTATGTGTGTGGCTCTGGGTCTCCATGCCCATGGGCATTAGTGAGTCTCTCTGCACTGGATATTGTATAGTCAGTGTTCATATTAGCAGATACACAATGTGCATGTCTGTGTTTATTGGAGAGAAGAAGAGACAGAGGACCACATGCGTCTCTACAACACATCGTCAGTTGGTCTTTATGGCTCAGGACCTCCTAAGATAAGCCCCCCCAGGCTGTGAAATTGCTCCTTCAAGAGAAAGTGACATTAATATGCACTTGTCCCTCCCCACGCTGATCCTTGAGCCTCGCTGCTCTTTTTTTCGTAAGACAAGCCGAGCCATCATGAAAGGCCGTGCCACAGATGAAATGTTCCAGCCATTGACTGGGGCGTAGCCTGCAGAGCAAAGCTTTTAGCCTGTCTCGCCCGTGTGTGAGGAAGAGGACTGCTCCACAGTGTAAGAGCAGCGTGAAGTCATTCATCAAAATCGCGGATAGCACAATCTTTTGTATAATCCTAAATAGCTTTACCAGCTTGAAGGGACTGAAAGACTGATACTGGGAGTAGTCGAGGTCTTTAACTGATTGGTGAGCAACTTAAAGCCTTTCAACATTTGCTTTCAAACCTCCGACATTTTGTGGCAACTATAAACACCCTCTCTGCCCCGGAGAGTGTTTTTGTTGTTGTGGTTTCACATGAATTTCTGACATGATTTATGTACATGGTTTGGTATTTGAAAGCTTCCCTCACATTTTTCTGTAGAAGCATACTTTTTCTTTGTCCTCACTTAAAACGTAAGATTAATAACTTTAATGTTGTAGCATGACAACTAGTTGGGAAGGAAGATTTGGTTCAGAGCACAGCTTGAAAAAAGAGATAGGAAATATGATACATTTGGGGTCTGAATGGTCTTAAGGCTTCAGTATTAGCGCACCTTCTCCTCTATGGACGCCTTTCATTTCACATTTCCTGTTTCACATCCCCACTTAGAGGAGCAAAGACACAGGGAAACATGTCAAGTCATCATTTTAGAATGATAAACATCCTTGGTCATTATTTTTAATGAGTTTATCCCTCCAAGACACAGCTGATCTATTTAATAAGGACAGCGACTGTGGCATTTTCAGAATTTATTGACAGTGGCAGCATATACATCATCTTTTTCAACCGGTTTCAAAAGAGCAATAAAAGCTCAAACACAAGGACCCATGAAGGACCCCATCATTCTCTGAGAGATTGGGCAAATACATTTTCCAGACCTTTGAAGTCACTGAATGACTCAGAAGTTGCAGTGGCTCTTTCTTCCGTCACGTGCCAGATTTAATTAAACTAATCTACAGATGAAAGGGATTCAAATCATATCATGCGGATCAAGTTTTGAAAATGCACATTTAGTGAAGCTGTCAAGTAGCTGGTTCATGTTTTTATGGTGTATTAAGTGGAAATTAATCTCAAGTCACCTCAAAGGGAGAAATTAAATACCAAGATTATGCTTCAAATAGGCAGCCATTGACCTCCTGGGTTTCATTACAATAATAGAACAAACCTTTTTTTCCTATTATTATTATAATGTTTTTTTGAGATCAAGTTCTGAAATGATGTAAGACAGAAACATTTCTCAATTTTAAACTTGAGTATGTTACAATATGGTGTCTTTTGATGTACCAAATGGTTTGCAAATGACTGAATTCCGTACAATTTGCATTTTATGCAGCTGGTTTCTACTACGGGGCTGTAAAAGATAAACCTCTTTCACATAAATGCCCTCGAAAAAGTCATTACACCAATAATTTGTGCTGGAGAATCAATTTTCCATTACTAGCCAGACCTCAACAGATGTTGACAGTCAAAATTAAGTCATTTTCTCCCATTTCAGGAGCAATAACCAGCTGGTCACCTTCCTAACCAAATACAGAGATATGAACTTCATTAAGTCCCATGGCAGGGACAATGCAAGGTAAGACCCACGATTTTCCCTTCAACGCCTTCTCACTGTCCAGCCCCATCTGTGTTTCTCACATACACCCACTCCGCACCTACAGTTTGTGCACGCACCGTGCACTTCTGCCAGCACGGCGTGGTCAATGAATCATAATACAATTAGCTCCCATCTGTGGCTTCATTAATTAACCTTCTTGGTGGGGGGGGGGGGGTAGCGTGGCCGGCGCCAGAGCCTCGGTAGATGCTGACACCACCCTGCTTTCTGCACCGCCGCACCCCCGCCGGCAAACCTGTCACCGCGCAGCAGCGTGGACAGAGATACCGCGACGCAGGGGGAAAACATTGTCCTGCATGGATGGATGAGTCAATGTGACTCAGCAGCACCTTTGTGTGTTTGCAGTCACGGTATTCTAAACGGCTCTGTTAAGATGAGAGCGGATCTACTGCGCCCCCTCGTTAATGCAAAACAATGCTAATACACAAATAAATGCATATGTTTGGACAAGAGAGATTTAAGCAGATGCTTGAGCAAAGACTGAGAACCTTTGTTCATTTCAACAAAACTAATCCGTAATCCAGTGGTACTATAAGAGGGTAAATAGCTGTCGTGTCTCTAAACAGATGCACTTGATTAACTGATCGTAAAAGTTTGAGCAGCTTTCAATCTGATGTTTGTTTGTTTAGTTTTCTTCAGTTTTTCTGATCTGGAGGATTTACCTGTGTGTTAGCACTATGCTAAGGATAATGATCTAAGAGAAGCAATTGTTGCTGTTCATCATTCTGGGAAGGCCAACATGGCCATTTCTATACTACTTTTACCCCATATTTCTATAAAAAAAAAACGTGTAAAACGTTCAAGCATGTTCACCCCCACGATCAAACTGTGCTCTGCTCTGAAAAAGTGCAAAAGTGGAGAAAAAGCAGAAAAGACCAAAGTGGAAACGTTTGTTCCTAATTGATAGTAACATGTTTTGAACAAAGCAAACATGGCATATCAGCTCAACCACCAACTGTCAGGCACGGTGGTGGAGAGCTGATGATATGGGCTTGCTCTATAATAATAGGACCTGTTTACCTGGCAGCCATTGGGTCCACCATAAAGCCCACTGGGTACCAAAGCATTCTGAATTCAACTGTGAGGTCATGTGTTTCACATTGTCCTATTTGGGGTTCACAAATAGGACAATGATTCCAAACACAGCAGCAAATCTACAACGGGATGTTTGAAAAATCACCCTGATTGGAATTTTGATGGGACCTTAAGCGAGCTGTGTGGGAATTAATTCCAGCAAAATTCAATGAGCTGAGGAAACATTACAAAAAAGAAGAGAGAGAGAGAAAGAGAGAGAGAGAGAGAGAGAGAGAGAGAGGGCTAAACATCATGCAGGAAACAACGACTTCACATCATTAACTGCTAAAGATGTCCCTGCAAGCTGTTGTGGAACCATTCCACTTTTGTGTTTCGGCTGTTTTTTGTTAAATACATAACGACACGCTGCACTGCATCATGTGTCCCTGCTACATCCCGAGCTGTATTTCCTTCACTTCAGGATGTGGTAAAGACTTAATGATTTTTTAATCGTCTCTGAGCTGCAAAGCCCTCCAACTGAACAACACGATGCACTTTTCTTTTTTTTTTGCACGTCCGTGTGCCTGATCTACAAATTGTGTCAACAGTCTTATTCTGAGAGCTGAGGGAAGAACCTGACCCTGCTGACCTTAATTTGACTCCCTCCAATCTAACACTCGATCCGTTGACAGGAGTAACACCACCCATTGTGAATGCTGGGTGTCGTGTAGTAGTCCACTGATGCAGCAGCAGGGTTTTCTATGAATTCGTTTGATAACTCATGTGTGAAACCTTACCAAAAAATATCCTCATAACATGGAGATATTCACTGTTATTTATTGTAAATAAACTCCTCCTGTAATAAGCAAATATGTAAAACATCTGTTTACAAGAAAAATACATGAAAATACAAATTAGCTGCTGATTATTTAGAGCTAAAAGCTTTAAAAAAAAAAAGGCAAAGCTTCACATTCACGGTCACTTTTGGGTGACATTTGTGCTCATTAATCGCTCATAAAAAAAGCATTAAAAAATCACACGTTGAGCGAAAGGGTCAAATGCGTCAGCAGGATTACAGAGCAGGTCTGATGTTCACAGCTAATACCTCAAGTCTCACTTTAATTAAAACCAGACTCCGTTGGTCGGTGCCTGTCTTCATTAGGTTCATCCGTAAGCAGGGTCTGGATCGGCTTTTTTACGAGTGTGACACCCACATGTGGAGGCTGGGCGACCGGAAAATCCCCGAAGGCATCTCAGTGGACGGCGGATCGGACTGGTTCCTGCTCAATCGCATGTTTGTTGAATATGTGATCAACTCCAAGGATGACCTGGTTGCCAACATGAACCGCTTTTACGCTTACACTCTGCTGCCTGCTGAGGTAACACACACACACACACGCGCACACACACACACAAAGGCCTCCTTACGCTCCAAAAGACAAGCACTGCTTTGTACTTACCCTGAATCATTTATAGAACCTGTATACACTGTTTCCTGTTTTTGGCTTTTGGGACAGATGAAAAATCATACAGTGAGGGGAAGATTTAAGATGCTCACTTCACAACCACACACAGCAGCTGGATGAAAACTGAAATCTCTCTCAGGGCTGAATGTTTATCATGAGCTGTTGTGACTCTTACTTTCTCTGCTCCCATTGTTTTTCCTTTTCTGAATCGCATCATGGAAAAAAAAATGTCCACACAACGTTATCATTTTCTCTCTCTGCTTTTTTTATCGCTGCCAAACTCTTCCTTTTTTTTTCTTCTCTTTTCCCAGTCGTTCTTCCACACTGTGCTAGAGAACAGCGCCCACTGTGAGAGCATGGTGGACAACAACCTGCGCATCACAAACTGGAACCGCAAACTAGGGTGTAAGTGTCAGTACAAGCACATCGTGGACTGGTGCGGATGCTCTCCTAATGACTTCAAGCCGGCAGACTTCCACCGCTTCCAGGTAAAGACAACAAACAACCTACAGCTGCCTACCTACACAACAGTCACACACAGCAAGCCTGCTATAATCAGTCCAATGGATGTTTTATGCTGCAACTTCTTTGTGTGACATTATAGATATTAATGAGTGTTTTCTAAGCAGTTTATTACTTTTTTTAATTACTAAATAATTTATAGATATCTTAATATTATGATGCAAAAATACTAGAAGATATAGACGTAACCTTTAAAAGCCAGTAAAATGTGATGAATTTCCTTTTGGGAAAAGCAAGTTTTCTGTATGTGTATAATAGTGTTGTAATTTTTATATGCTTAGATAAAAACTGACAGATTTATCCAGCTCACAAGAAAAAAAAAAGAAAAAAATATATATATGTAAATATAAAGGAGGATAGGAATAATTTACAACAAAAAGAAAAAGCCAAAGCTTGTTCTTGATAACCACATGACATTTGAGAGTGAATTTGTTTTATTTTTCTCAACATCACTTTACAGCTCTTTTGTTTTACTATTACTATACTTGACGAGCGTTCTCAAAAAAATGTAATGGAAAGAAAAAAGAAAAGGACCACTGAACTAAGAACTTTCCGAGATGTTAATCAGACCCACCAAAAACCTATGAAGCAAGTCAGAATGTGTCACTGTCATGTTTGTGGCACATACACTCAATACGCGGTGGGAAATCAGCAGCCAGCCTCCAAACTCTCTGCCCCGGAGAACTGTCCTTTCAACCTCAGCATCCAGTGTGTTCCCACAGCTCTCACAGTCAGTATGTGCAAAATTATGTCTCGATTAGTTTGACCCTGAGACGGGTTTAAAAAAAAAAGCAGCAGTGGTAATTAGGTCTTATTTGTAGGGGAGTATGTCTTTAGTTGGGTTTATAAAATGGAGGGGAATAAGTAGCATTGGCTCCAGAAAACTGGAGTAAATTTGTCTCCTCCTTTGAATTTTATTGTGCCCCTGAAAAGTAAAAGCAACTGTTCAAAGGGACTCCAGATATTCAGCTTGAGCCTCACATCACCTTTCCTCCCAACCCTCATCCTTTGAGTTCTGATCTTCACGTACCCGCCATCCACTGACCTCAGTCCTCTCTGTGCCAAACCGTCTGTCTCACCTCAGTCTCTGGCAGCTCAGTGCCAACCCATTACCCAAAGGTCCTTGGCATGGCTGTTTAGTCTGGTTGGAACCGTGTTGGTATCAGCGAAGTCCGACCCCTGGAACAAAACAGCCTTTATAGAAGCCTGAAAAGGTCCTAGTATGAGCAGAGCATAATATGCCATTGAGGGATCTCTTTGAGCCTCAGCAGGGAATTGTACAAACAAGTAAAGGCCTGAGATGCAATTAAAGACAATATTTGTAGAAGCAGCTGTAAAGTTTCCCCCCTTGAGTTATTTTGAGGTGTACTCACTGGAGGACAGAGGCAGAATGATGAGCCTTTTGGCTCCTTTTCAGGTACCTGCGGAGGCTCTGTGTTTTTTTTTAGATCTGCCACCTCTAGGCTATCAGAGGGACTTAATGCATGCTGTAAGGTGTGAAGCCACACTTGCTGCTACGTGAGAAAAACTGAAGTCTCAGAAATGTGCTGCCCCATGATTGGCTCTTACCTTTTTCTTTCATTTTTGTTACCCCGGTAGCAGGTAACACTGATGTGTCTGGTACAAGATGACCGTTGATTAATAGCTTGGTGTTTGCTGCTGAAAAGATGTCTTTGTGTGTCAGCCAAGGCTTTGGGTGGCAGATCTCACCAGGCAGCATCAACCGCATAAGAAACAACACGGCAGGGACAAAAAAAGTGGAAAAAGATTTGGAAGGGGACGAGGGGAAGGGGGGTGGTAGACAGAGTAACAAAAATAAGCAAAGCTGCGAAGACAGGAAATGATGATTGGACAAATGAGTCACCGAAAGTGAAAAGTCTGTGAAATCACCCTGCCACCGCTTCCAAGTATGTGTTGATGCTTATTAGGCACAGTTTTTTGCCTGCTTCTTACCTTTCCAAGTCAAATACCCTTGGCCGCTAATATTGACTGTAGTTCCTGTAATGAAGCTGTCTGACATTGATGCCCTGAATGAATTTCAACTCCTGGGATGGACCCAAAATCCTTTCATCAATACCCGTTGCATCACGATGTGATTAACCTTTTTAAGACCTCCCTCTCCGGGGGTGTTGGGGGATGTGCTGGGGCAAGTCGGATCCACCGTGGCTCAACTTCACAAGTTCCGGGACTTAAAGGATCTGTGGCCAGTCTTGGTGTCAGACACCACGGTGGATCGGTATCACCATCCCCATCCGATGTAAGATCGGTTCCATTTTCAAAAGATGGGGAAAAGGTGCTGTGAACTGTTAATGGAAATGGTGCATTGTTGGGAATGCGGGCCCATTTTGAATACGTGATGCAAGACTAATGGTGGAATATTTTAAAATCTAACACAACCCCGCCAGCTTATCTCTTTCCCCTTGTGGGTGTTCTGACCCGGTGGTTGGGAAGCACTAATGTACAACACTTACTTTGTGCTGCGAAAGAAAAGAAAAGGGAGGCTGAGGAGAGGGTGATTTCAATTTAATACATATTCTAATCCGCTCACAAATCTCAAAGGAAAATTATTCCCTTTTAGTTATCTGCTAACTTCAACCGCCCCTACTCTACCTCTTATCTGCAATTTGTTTCTCTTCTCTGCCCACATATCACTTCCACTCGCATCTCACACATCACATTTGTTCCATCCTGGCACACCACCGTCTTTTAATCCTCTCCCTTCTCTTCTCTTTATCTCATCCGCCCCTGCTTTGTTCCTCCGGTCCCCCCCCGCCCGCTCTTTCGTCTGCCTCTGCAGCAAACGGTGCGGCCCACCTTCTTTGCCAGGAAGTTTGAGGCCAGCGTGAATCAGGAGATAGTCAACCAGCTGGACGCCTACCTGTTCGGGCCGTTCCCCCACGGGACGCCGGCGCTCAACTCGTACTGGGAGAACGTCTACGACGAGCCGGATGGCGCGGCCAGCTTGTCGGACACGCAGCTCACGTACTATCACTCCTTCTCCCGGCTGGGCCTGGCCAGGGCCGCCGCCTCGCTGCAGGGGAACCCAAAGGACCACAGCTGCAGGTGAGGTTTGCGGATGTCCCGTGTGCACGCCAAGGGGAACTTTATTTATTTATTTATTTCTTTAATCAGGACAGTGCACATTAATGAACAATCTCATACAGATTGTAAATGAGCCAGATTACAGCATAGTTGCTAGTTTACATCTGTCGTCCTGAGGCAGGAAGACCAAACAACACAAAATCACAAAATACAAAATCAGTCCAAACACACGTTCAGACAATGACATTACAAAATTAAAATTAATTCAATTCAATTCAATTTTATTTATATAGCGCCACATCACAACAACAGTTGTCTCACAGCGCTTTTCAAACAGAGCAGGTCAGACCCTACTCTGAAGTAAATTACAGAAACGCAACAATTCCCACCATGAGCAAGCACTAGGCGACACAGGCAAGGAAAAACTTCCTTTTAACAGGCACAAACCTCGAGCAGAACCATGGCTCAGGGTGGGCGGCCATCTGCCTCGGCCGCTTGGGGGTGAGGGAAAGAGAGGGCAAGAGAGAGAGAGAGAGAGGGCGAGAGAAGGACAGAGGACAGACACATGCATAATCCCAATGCAAATGCAAACCGTTCTCATCTTTCACTCTGTATTCACACACACACATACACACATACACATCTTTATTATTAGTTGTATAGCACACCTGCTCCTACTGTTTGCTGTTTGTTCAGGTGCACTTCGCTAGCTTTTATTCTTTAAAACCAGCCTTGAGAATATTCACACAAGATACCACATAAAAGAGCTATTGTTTTCTCTCCCGTGGATATACTCATAAGATCGTATGTCATGGGAGTGGGGATGACAATGGCGCCTCCAATAACAGACTGGGAACTCTGGACAGTGCTTTTCAATTTGCTTTTCAATTTGTAGCATAATATGACACATTTGTCCCTGAGAAAATAAACCTATATAGGTCATAATATATAAAGCTAGCCTGTGGGCTAGACTATTATTAGTTGAAAATAATAAACTCCTAAGAGCTGTTCACATACTGCATGTGGTTAAAAAGAAAAGGGAAAATCATCATTTGCTTTCGTATTAAGTGGGCATGTGGAACATTTCACTTTCATGTACTAAACTTTTAGTCTAAGCAGCATGTGTTTTAAGTATCCCTTTTGACAACCTTTGGCAGCTTACCTCACAATACTAGATGAGAAGAGCACCTACGGTAGCAGTAACTGCTCATACTAAGGATCACATCTTGATGTTCACCTTAATGGCATCAACAAGCAATAAAATGCTTTTTCTCCCACCAGCCACAGAAAAATAAACTGATTGAAAAACAGCATGAAGGCAACTTGTTTTAACAGCACATGGAAACAAACCGTGTTCATTTGACTCGTAAGTTTTCTTTTTCCCTGGGAGTAATTCAAACTGTCAATTTACATTGCTCGGCTTGGAAAAGTTTGAGAGCTCATCACGGAGACTGAATGACATGACGTAGATTACAAAACAGAAGCAATCTCCCAAAGTTGAGAGTGCTTGGTTTGAGATGGTTTCCTCCTCGTAAGCAGGACATCCAGTGCCAGAACCCCCTCCGCCCTTCCCCCCCTGCTGCATTGTGGGTGTTCCATAAAATCTTGCAGGTAAAAGCGAGCAATGAAATGAAGCCCAGTTTTATGGTTTCCATCTGTCAAACCCAAAAAACCATCCACCGGCTCCAGCTGTGTACGACAGAGAGCCGGAGCATCGAAAAGGCGCACAAAGCTTTCACTATAAGGAAACAGGTTGAAATGTGTGTGTGTTTGTGGAGCGAGTGGTGTGTGTGTGTTAATGCTAGCAGCTCCATTTGTAACTGTATCCATGCATGTTTAGCCATTCTGTTAAAAAAAAAAATGCACAAGCCCTGTGCTGTGGTGTTTTCAGATGTGAATTATAAATGAGATAAGTGGACTTTTCATTGTGAAATAATGGATCTGGGTTCATTGTGCCAGTCTAACAGGAATGACCTCCAGAGAAAAGAGAAATACAGAAAAGCAAAGGTCACTGTTGCACATTGAAACATGAATTCATTTTTTTTCTCGAGTATCTTTTAGTAGCCTTCAGTAATCTGCTGCATTTTCAAAGGGAATGATGAAATTAGAGAAAATTTAACATGGAGCATTACACAACAGAGGTCCTAGGTCCATGTTGTTGGAAGATTTAAGCCTTTTTTCTCTCTCTTAGTTGAATTGTGACTTTTCTTAGTTCATCCAAACAGACAGACAGACAGACAGACAGACAGACAGACCGACAGACAGACAGACAGACAGACAGACAGACAGACAGACAGACAGAC
>JABUIW010000078.1:95725-138359 GCA_013363375.1 Menidia beryllina
ACAGACAGACAGACAGACAGACAGACAGACAGACAGACAGACAGACATATTTCCACTGCTTTATTCTTTGTATTATTTTTATTGAACCATTGAGAAGCAGCATATGAATCGTTTAAGCTACAAGGAGTTGCACTATTGCACTACGACATTACTAAGCTCAACAAAAAAGAAGAAATAAAAACTAATTGCATTGTGATTCTCTTAATTCAGCCACGCTCTGGTTTATTAGCGTAATAATTGAACACAAAATGTGTGCGGTGGGGCCGAGCAGGGCCTGCCTGGAGCCATGCTATTTATGTTTTATTCATTTGTAGTTTTACCGATCGGACCAAGTAATTAAAACTGATCAGGTTTTTACTTGAAGTGCACCATGCTTCAAAATGGATCGCACACCAGTGCTTGTTTTATGTCTGAGGCCTGCTCACATATGCCAAGTGTTTGCGTGTGGCCACATATTCTGCTTGCATGTAGAATTCGGATGCATAGCTAACGCAGGGATCAGCCTCCGTATGAGACAGTAGCAAAAGAGAGCAAAAGCACCCAGTGAGCAATTTGGCGCTTTTAGCAGCTCGCTGTGACTCAGTCAGAGATACTGGGGAGTGAGAGCCTGAATAGAGCTTCTGTGCAGGTTACGATCCGGCCCCCCCTTCTCACTGCCTTTCACTACGGCGGTCGCTTCTCTTTTAGGCAAGATGTGTCAGAAGAGATTGAAAGCCGAGAGCTGAGGACAGAAAGGAGGATGAAATAAAGGGGAAAGCAAAAGCGAAGAGGCAAGTGGGAAATAAAGCAGAGCAGAAATGGAGAGAAAGAGACAAAGAAAAGGAGAGGGGGTGGGGTGGGTCGCAATGCAATCCTACTGGGTGTAAATATTTGCTGTTCTGATAGTCTGGGTAGCATTTACCAGGACGGGCTGACTCCCGGTCCTTTAGTGGAATACTGATGAGGCCATGGGCACATGGGAGCAGGCAGAAACACTGCGTTTGTGTCGAGCTCTGGCCAAAGGACAGGGAGTAAAGAGGAGCCGAGGAGGCAGAGGGATGAAAAATCTGAGCAAGAAGGAGTCAGGACGTGTGCAGACAGCAGCTGTGGCGTGTTTGCCAGCAGTGCCCACCCTTGCCCCTTTTTTGTTTTTCCAGAAGTCACTCCGGCTGACTGCCCCGGGGGCCGACCCTCTGCCACATATGAGGCGGCACGCAAATAAACAACGAACTAATCAGAGGGGCAAGACTGTCATTCAGTCCGGGCGAACTGCATGACCCAGTTTAACTCTGTTTTTTTGAAAATTCATAATGTGCTCTTAGTGTCTGTGCGTGAGTGTGCGCTCGGAACAAATCGGAATCGACTGCCAATCTGGCATGTGACTGCTCGCAAGTTAGTCGACCGCCGGGCTCCAGACTATCACGTGTCTCCTCTCGGCATCTTTGTCACTTTAGAACTCGAGCTGAACTGAGGTGACTTGCCCCCACTGTGAGAAGCAGGTTTGTTTAACTCGATTAAATTAATTACTCAAAGCTTCTTGAATTAAAAAATCTAATTAAAAACACTTAATTAAGTGGTCACCGGTCACCAGCTGAAGTTGCTGGTGTGCAAGGGAGTTCTGAGCCATGCTTTATTTCTGTACATGCTGTTTCAAAGCAGCCAGACTATTTCCAGTCCAATTCTTATACTGGATTTTTTGTTTTTAACCAATTAATCTGACCCATGCATCGTTCAAACATTAATAATAGTTACTCGCTCTTCAGGAAACACAAGCGTTATTTCTAAATATAAAGGTACATTGATTCTTCCTGTATCTTTCACAAAATAGTATCTTAGCACCAACAAAGAACAGTTAAGTGTTCTTACTAAATGTATATAGTTTGCGTAATTTATTAGACGTGAATAATGTAAAGACACGATGCAGAGCGTACAGAGTTCCGTCTCTGATGTAGTGTGGTGTTAAAGCACAGAGATTAAGAATTAAAAACCTCTGTGACCAAAGGGTTGTGCATAGGAGCCCACAAGAAGCACTTCATGGGAATTATCTGCATTGTGGACACATGTCTTTGACCGATTGGATTACTGTTAAAGGTCATTGAATTAATGTCCTCCACCTCACACAGTTAGAGAACACATTGACTCTTCACTAACCTTTTACTGCTGGTGCGCATAAGCATTCGGCTGGATTTGCATAACCAAGGCCAGTTCTGGCCAGATGAAACCTGATATTCTTCTCCCGTTACAGTAACTGTGGAATAGACGGCAGGCCAGTCGGTGTCATGTCCTCTAATAGATTCTCACTTTTTCTCAATGCTCCGCCAGGTATTTCCCCATCCCCATGGGCCACCCGGTGTCCGTGCACCTCTACTTCCACTTGGACCAGTTCCAGGGCTACCTGGTCAAGCACCATGCGACTAACCTGGCAACAAGCAAAATGGAGACCGTGGAGACCTGGGTGGCACCCAAGAAGAACTTCAAGCTCACCGCCCCCCCCACCAGCACGTTCAGCAGGCTGCAGTTTGCAGAGGTGAGCGTCGCCCTGTGTCTCAGAGCTTTTTATTCTTCATTTGCATTTCGGTCAGCTGTTTGGCATCAGACACAAAACAATCGCCCAGCCTCCGCCAGCATCGGGAAGAGAGTCGTATTAAAATTTTGAGCACCGTGCGGGAAAAATAAAACGCTACAGCGTATAATTAGAGGTGAGATATACAGCTCATTGCCATGGTGACCTCATATTCATTGCTATGGCGCCCTTGCCAAGACTTATAGCAGCACATCTCCACACAATTAAGCCGGTGCCTGTAATGGCCTTGTAAAATGTAAATTGACTGAATTCATCCAAGTTTATGGGGATGAGCGCATCGTGTGCTGCTTATTTGTTGATTCCTAATAGAATGTCTTTTCACCTTCACACTGGAATGCCTCCCTTGATTGTCTTGTTATGTTAATCTGTGTTTCTGTTTACCACAATGCCTGTTTAGGACACAGCCACTCAGCTACGATGTGACAGTCACAGAGTGTCTTTTAAAAAGGACTGAATTAACCGAGCGAACGTGAATTGACCTTTTCCCCGCGCCTTATCCGCCACGACGTCCCGCGAAAAACAGAAATGTCAACAGATTTCTCTGCGACTTCACGGGATCCCGTGGAAATCGCTCGCACACCTGGGCACACCCTCACCCTGCTTCACCCCCCCGCCCCAGCCATCTGAGGGAAAACACAAAGGGATCCAGACACCATGCGGCTCCCTTATTCCGAGCCTTGTTTGCATGTCTAGTCTATGAAACCATGAGTGACAGAGAAGTGATGTGAGCTTGGGCTTTTATCTGGATGCTCAGCCAGAGAAAGCGTTCGCTGTCTGGCACAGTGCAGTGGCTGTCAGTCAGTGTGTCCATCTGTCATTCAAAACACTCGCAAAAAAAAGAGCTTAAATGAGACAGCGCACCACTGCTGCCCGAGCTTTGTGCTTTTGTCAACTTAGCTGATATCAGCCATATTGTTGAGGCTGTACACTGGAGTTTGCTAGATAAAACATATGGCTGGTTTAAAAACGTGTTCCCTGTCCCTCTTTCAGATATAAAGAAAGACAGATATGTCTTTCTTTTCACTCCCCCGTCGCCGCCTCCTGGCTGCCTTTATAGGTCTTTTACAGCATGATTTAGTAAAGGACCACTTAAAGCCCACACAGTTAAAATTAGTATTTCACCTCAAGTCGACTTGACATTGAGAGCTATATTATGCTCTGCTGTATAAATCTCTTACAGTAGAGCAACACTGACTTTGACTAACAGTTAAATCCTTCTTCTGCGACGCTTTGTGAATCCGATCAGATTTTACATGCACATGCTGTGCAGACAAGTATAAATAATGGAACCACTGGATTTTAAACTTGATTTTTTTCAGCTCTCACTCAACATGTTCATCTGACACACCGAAAAAAAACAAATTCATCAGCGATGAAGCCAAAATTAAAGAAAAGAAGACTGCCATCAATAGATCTTAAAACAAGAAAATGAAAAATAACCAGTGTAAATGTAACAAGTTATTGGAGGTGTAGGCTCCAGCATCTGCTAACTTATCAGAGTTGATATTTTACCCAATAGCGATCCGGAATCCAAAGTCTTCTCTTTAAGCTTTTTTCGTCAGCCCAAATAGTTATGCAGCACCAAACATAAAGCAGTTAGTTTGAATGAATCCAACCATGGAAACTAAATAGCTTGTTCTAGGTAAAAAGAAATGTAATCACCTATGCAAGAGAGCTCCTACGGGAAGCTAACAGAGCCAGCTGTGTGTTTTTGTCAAGAGTTGGTATGCTTATTAAACTCAAGAAACATATAATCCAATTATTTGAATGATTTACACGTCTTCTTTAAACCGTGCATTTTCTTGCTAACAGCGACTGGTGGCTCTGTCTGTCCCACAGCTCTTTACACTGATGGGTGATAGGTGTGCTTATCATTTAAAATGAACTCTGCATATCTGTAAGATCCAATGTGCAGATAAAAGTAAAAACAAGTCCAAAGTTAGTTTAGAAGCCCTTACCTAACGGACATATATAATGTTGCTCTGCCTTTACACCAACCAGATGTTTCTATTATCACTATGTTTGTAACTTACATCCTGGAAATCTGAGAGCAAAGGTCTGTGCCCCCTGTTAAAACGTTGTAATAAAAGGCTTGAGAAGCTCTGCGTGCTTTAAGACGACAGCCCCTCAGGCATACAGTAAGAAACAGAAAGCTGTGCTCCTTCTGCTCACCGTCCATCCCTTCCCATTCATCATTCCAGTGTGATTCTTTTGGAGCATCCATCCATCTTACCCAGCTGTTTAAGGGGCGCCCCAGGGGAGTCTTTTGGTATTCCTGGTCAACACCTGTGTTTCATTACCCCCTCGAAGAAAGTGCTACTAATGAGCTTCCGAATGGACCCTCCGGGGGCGTTCATGCCCTACAGCTTTAAACGGGGCCAGATGTAGAGTGGGACTGTGCGTGTTCTTTCCTGATCAAGCTGACCTGCCCCGTTTAAATGGAAGTGTCAGACTCCAGGCGCCGGCGAGCCAGTGACGTGGAGAAAAAGGTTTGCAAGGTTGACAGGTCAGAGAGAAGAAATGTAATAGCTGGATTATGAGATGGGAGTGTTTTATGTTTTCTATTAGGTGAGGAACAGACTTTGATGAAAAAAGGAATGTAGGTAATAACATGAATGATGGGACTTATATGGAGAAAAGTAATAAAAGTGAAATATATAAAAATGTAAGCCATTATCAGATCAGAGGTTTCTCCTTCCAGGTCGACAGCAGAGGATAAAGGAGGGCGCCATTGTTTGTAAATTACAATAGATGTCATTTACAGTTGTTTGAGTATGGAAAAATCAGAATAATTGGTATAAGTGAGTGGAAACTGTGAGTATACAGGACCAGGCCTGTAGAGGAATGGGGTAACAGTTAAAAATGCACTTGCCAGATAAGTATTGTTTCCCACAAAATGTCTGCATCCCCATGAAAGCTTACAAGCAAAATAGGTTGGTGACTTGTCATTAGTCTTAAGATAAAGCTTGTTTAGTGGAATGATTAACGGTGGACGAATCTGAAAAGCAGGTGTAGGCTCCCGCTGATACATGCCACAAAATAGACCCATTTAGCATCCTTCTATTTATAGTTTTTATATTAAAATCTAACTTTTTTCTGCAGATCTCATTACAGAATATAAAAATGATGTGTTTAACTTGCAAAATTTTATTTTAAATGGTCATCCAAATGTTTATCTCGTGTGAAAGCAGCAAACAGTCAATGCTCCCGCTCAACAAAACTTCAATAGACAAACATTCATCAAATGGGCCTCATGATTCCTTTTTACTTCACAGAAAAAGCAGAAGTTTGTAACTAAGAATAAGCACAACATCTACCCGCATCTTTTCGTGATTTCCTCTATTCCTCTTTCAGACTGCTAACATTTATAGTATGCCATACGTCTCAATTTTTTTCAAGTGCATGCCTTATTTAGTTATTTATTGTTTTTTTGACACGTTTTCACTGAGGGGGGAGCTGTGCCCCAGTTTTGCTGTCCTCGTGTACCCTGTAAAACAACGTGCAATGAAAAAGACTCCTATCTTATCTTAGATATGTAAAATATTCTGAATCTGCCCATTCAGACTACATTTCATCTTACAGTCACTTAGAGCATCGCATTACTCTGCTATAACTGCAGCGTCATCTGCAAACTCACAATCCAAGGAACTCGAACACAGTGTGCACACAAAAGTACACATAAATGTACCCACTACGTGTACACAAACACAAACGACACAAAAAGGCCATAGACTGGGACTTTCTTGCCAACCACCACACCACCATGCACCCGAAAGGTTCTTTGTATCCCAATTTTTAAGAAAAAGTTGAGTCCTCCTGCTTAGTGCCCCTGTTTAACCCTTAAAAGCCTGATCCAAGAATAAAACAAAACAGAAAATTATTATTTTTTTGTTTGAATAATTTATTTGGCCTTTTAACAAAATATGTAATAATAATATAATGAATATTATAAATATAATAATAATCATTTATGACTATGCGATAAGTCAAGATTATTTTTCGTGTAGTCTTCTGCCCCCTGTTATCAGGTATATCTGATTGAGTACAAGAGGATTTTGAGCAAAGTTTTTACCATTCAATTATGCAAAAGGTTTCAGATGCAAAACATTTCAGAAACCGTATGTATCAAATATGATACATTTGGCATTACAGGGTTAAATCCGGATAGTGATTGAGCTTTGGTCAGGTGGCAGACAGGCTGTCTGCATGTGCATCTTTTTAAGCTGTTTATGCACAATATGTGTGCGTTTCAGAGAGAGAAAAAAGCATGTGTAGATAGGAGGAGAGGCTATAGTTTCAGGCGTCTTGAAAAAGCGAAACTTTGGTTGGAGTGTAACTTCCTGTATGTTGCTCTGAGTCGAAGTTTGCTGCTGAATAGACTGGAACGCTCCAGAGGCAAGTCTCATGGGTTTTCCTCCTACTCGTGACACGCGAATATTGTCAGAATCGCTGTCTTACATCTTTGAATAGCAGCATGCAGGCTTTAAGTGAAATGCAGTGAGATTCCCGTTCCAGTACTCCTGGGCTTCAATTTGTGCTGTTGTGTGTGCTCACTTTGAATAATGTAACAAGAGAGTTAATAAGTCATTTAGATGGGATGTAAAAACAAGGCTGGAATAGCAGAGGTCATAGCAGTAATTTAGATGAAAGGAAGGTGCGTCACAGATGGCCAAGGATCAATCTTTTGCTGTCGGCCTCATTTATACGAGTAATTCCTATTTTTAGCGTACATTGAAGTCTGTGTTCTCAGAGGATCTCTTTCTGAGTCAGTTCCAGTCAGCCATTGATCCTCCACCAGGGTGAGGCTGCGTTCATCAGCTACCAATGTGAGGATGTACGCTTCCCAAAAACGCCATCCGGATCACATTTCTGGTGTACAATTTCATGAAGAGTTTTAACTCTTCTCTAACCATGAGTTGAAAATATGGTATTGGCACTGTAACCAGTGGCAAAAATCAATTGTTATATTAAATCCTAAAAACATTAGCTTAAAAGAGATTAACCTTTTATAGGTTCCTCAGGCTTTGTTCCGATGCTGTGTGGGCTGGCAACAAGTTCCATGTTCTACAGCTTGAGGCATTTCATGTATCTCAGTTCAGTTCGACTATATTTTACTCACTCCTATTGTCTGTTTAGTTTTTAAACTCACTTTATTTTTCTCAGAATTGTCCCGGGTAATGCAGTATCTCGATTCCTCGATGGAAGCGATGAAAGCTTGTCTTTATGGAGCTGTCCAACCATGAATCCCATTTTTTTCCTGTCAAAAGGGATGCCATCGCTGTGTCTGAATGTACTTTTTCTACTGATGGAGAGCTGATTTCTTTTGCTTTGTGGAGACTGTTTAGGATATCTGTGTCCATCACTTTCTTCCACTGTCATCCCATAACTACAAAACGTGTAAATAGGTCAAACTGTTGGATTAAAACCAACAGATCTGATACTCATTTGATGCTCCCAGACTCAGGCACTGGAGCAGCTCCAGAGAAATCAACTCAAATGTGCAAGTCAGAACAATCAGGCAGCCTCTAAATATTAAAACCGTCTATGTTTAATGGATGAGCTGGAGTGAACCTGTTAGACAGAGGATGCATTCTGAGCAGTACGGACACCTTAATGCTAAATACAAGCAGGGAGTAACATTTTCTTGATCTGTGTGCTTTAGGTAAAATCGTAGCAAGGACTTTTTCAGTTTCTAACCACGTAGCAGGTCCTGAGTGTCATGCTGTTTTTCTCTCCCCTCGCCTCTGGTCTCACCCCATTCTGTCACTCACCCTCCTCCATCCCTGCTCTTTCCTCTCAGATCGGCACAGAATGGGACGCCAAAGAACGCATCTTCCGAAACCTCGGCGGCCTGATGGGTCCCATGGACGAGACCATGGGCATGCAGAAGTGGAACAAAGGGCCCAACGTCACCGTCACCGTGGTGTGGATCGACCCCACCAACGTCATCGCGGCCACCTACGACATCCTGATAGACGCCAGCGCCGAGTTCACCCACTACCGCCCGCCGCTCAACCAGCCCCTGAGGCCCGGCGTGTGGAGCGTCCGCGTCCTGCACCACTGGAGCCCCGTGGCCGAGATCCGCTTCCTGGTGGCCCCGCTGGCCTACAACAAGCGCCAGCCCATACGGCCAGGTGAGAGGAGCCCTCCGTAATCAGCCGCTCGTTTTCAGCTTTTTGGATAACACAAAATTGCTATTGATCGCGTTGAAGCTCCTCGGCAACGGATGGTCACTCAAGAAAATACGGAGTGTTTCTCCAAAAGGCAAAACATCGCTCTGCAAATCTGGCGGAATGGAAGCCCCGCATTGATTTTGTAGATAGCGCCGAATTGTAATTCAATTTGAGGCGCACAGTTTGTTAGTCTTAGATAGATTTTTGTTGACACTGTGTCATTGTGGATAATAATTTGCGGGGTTGCGTTTTTTTTCTGACTATGGAGTGTTATTATACAGAGCCAGAGGTGTAAAATAATCCACTGAAGTGCAATTTTCAGTCACTAGCAAACTTATAAATGGTTAGGTTTTTATCCTTTGTTTTTCAGAGGGTTTTTATGAACAATAAGACACATTAACTGAAGCTCCAAAGTGTATGTAAGGTAGGAAAAGCTATTCTAGATGAGGCCCAGACTTTAACTTCATACTAGTCTCATAGAACCAGAATTGAACTGGTTTTAATCCCTCAAATATGGATTTTTGTTTTGTTTTTTTTTCAAAAAAATAACTTACCTTTAAACGTGGAGGCGCAGTAATGTTTTCCTAATTCAGCTGAAAGAGGATTTGAGGAGAAGATTCACTCAAAAAGTTGAAACAGTGTCAGAGGAAGGCTCGTCATGTTTATCCTGCTTCAGGCCGGAATTCTAGACAAAAGAGTTAGCAGCTCAAAAGAGTAGGAACAAGATGTAACAGCAAGCTATATCAGCTAATAAGGCGAGATTTCTTTGTTTAGGATTCTTTTTGTTCTATTTAAGCATAATCTGCAAGGAGCATGGCATTAAATGAAATTCAGATTTCAAACCATGGATTAGACATATATTTTGTAAGTTTCTTTGGATAAAAGCGTCTGCTAAATGCATAAACAGAAACATCTTACAGTGATGGCATGAATACTGCACCCTTTTACCAACCTAACAGCCAACAGGTTGCTTTTTAGACCTTAATTAGCTGAAAAGCTTCAGGGCTTTAAGGAGATGCTTCATCTGACCCTCTCTTGCAGCCGCAGTCACTACAGTTGGAACTCCGGTTTTGCTTTATATTCCACACCGGTCTCATGTTTTTATAAATTATTCACCCGCTGTGCTGAGATGATAATAAAGTGTCATCTTCTAAATCCCAACCTTTTCCCACAGGACTGTGAAGGTCTTACAGATAGAAATTGCTTATTACATTTGGTATTGTACTTCCCACTGACACAACCGGTGTGCCACAGAGTGATGCTGCATTCATTGTCGACTGCAGATTTAGGTGTTTCAAAATATCTGCAGACACGCAAACACACACACACAGACACACACAGTCCTTGCAGCGTTGCATTTGCAGCAATGCTCTCTTTAATCAAGCCTCTGGGCCTCTGCAGACCGTGCTTATTTGTCATCAAGTCACCCCTAATAAACTGGGCGAGCAGCTCATACATACTAAACAGAGTGTTAAACAACAGCGCACTTAGCCCTCCAAAAACAATGACACAATTAAATCAATCAGTCAGCATGGATGAGGGGCAAGACTGCAGCATTCTGCTCCAGGCGCAGCTAGTTTGCTTTGAGAGACACCCGAGAGCTTCGGCTCATCAGCATCACATCAACCCTCGGTTTAATCATCTCCCTAAGCTATTTTATTGATTAAGAGAAACAGCAAATAAAGTTACAGCGTTGTCTCTAACCTGAGTCCCAGTGGTGCCGCTGTGAGTCAGCACAAGTTTCATCTCAATCACTGCGTTTCTGTTGTTAAATGCGCTCTAGTGAAAGCTTTCCTTTCACTTTTTTTTTTAACGTTTGGGGCTCCTATTGATGAATAAATCAAGCTGGTTTACATGTCAGTACAGTGCATTTTCCATAATAAACTGCTTTCCTATGGGGGGAATACTCATTATGTCATCTGACATGAGACTGCACCCACTTACTGGCACTTAATTCCAAAGAAATTGCTGGTTCAATGGTGTCGGATTGTTTGGTTTGAACACACAGAACAGCTTCAGATTCAGTCTTTCTTTTAACAAAAGTTAAATACATGTTTATGTTTCATAATGCACAACATTATGAAAAACCATTGATCTGTGACCTCATGTGACAGAGGAAATATATTCAAACATCATTAAAAAGAAAATAATATAATTAAGCTGATCAAAATTGGAACAAATCTAAAGGATTTTTGGTTACAATGTAAAAGTTTCAAATAAAGACAGCATTAGAGTGGGACTTATAAATATCTTTCATATAATCATACAGAACTTTTTTGGTTTTCAGTACAAAATTTGAACTAAAATAAAAACAGCAGGAACCAGTCTGCATGCAGCCGGGGTGTCAATTTGATTCTTCAGCACAAATATTTCACAGACAAATTCTTCTTTGTTGAACCAGACATCTAAACCTTTAAATGCTCCCAGGCTTTGCTGCATCCTTTTCACAGCATGCAAATGAGGTACAAATCAGGAACCACAATTTCTAGTCAAATGTAAAATCTCTTGGCTCGCACATTGTTTTGGAAGGTTGCAAAGATCCCTGTGGAGTCCGACAGCATTTTAATTTCAGGCGATATTTGTTTTTCGCTGGGATTCTTGCCACCCTGTGGGCACAGAATTAGCTGTGGACGTCTCAAATGATACTGGGAACCACAGCAATGGGTCGGGTTTAACAGGATGAGTGGTTATCCTGCTTTTAAAACTGACACCTGTGGTTTATCGGGGCAATCTACACTCTGCTTGGTTCCCTTTTATTTCGAAACATTTATTTTCTATATGAAGATAGTCATTTAGTGCTCAAAACATGCATTAGATGGAGGTTGTAGGAGCACCTCTGTGGTTCATGGTTGGTCAGGTATGGTGTCTGCTTGATTCATACATCAGAGAATTATGATCCGAGACACATAGTGAAATTACACCTGTGTAATTGACATGTCAATAATGTCGGGACACAAAGACTATTAATTGCCGGTAAGTTGAGATGATCGTTATCTGAGTTTTTAAGCGTGTGGCTTGACTTAATGCGTCCGTGGTGAAATGTGTTTCGGTCTTGCATCTCCCTGCCTATAATTTACTGCTGCGTCTGGCACCAGGTTTCCCTCCTACATGCAGTGCCAGTAAAACTTTATGATGTGGCGGCAGCGCGCACGCGCTCATATCCACAGCAACCCGTTTTTTTTTTATACGGAAGCATGAAAACTCCCCAGAGGCATGACTTCATAAGACGGGCTGGAACCGCAAAGCCGGTTGGACATTGCGCTGACTGGTGGAGCACCTCGTGTCTGAGCGAATCATTCTGTCACCGGGGTGTGAAAAACGCTGATGTCTGCAAACATCTGGGTGAGAGGGGGGTTTGTGTTCCAGGGCCGCACTTAGAAGGGGATGGCCGGCGTCCCAGTTAGAGGACCGGTGAGGAATTTAAAGCTTTCCTGGAGCTCAGGGTGGAGAAGGTGTTTTAAGGAAAAGCTGGAAAAGAAAAGCTCCAGGGGCTTCACCGTCATGAGAAGGAGGAATGCTGGCTTGCCTTGAGTATTTCAGACTGTTTTCCTAAATTTGACGTTGCACCGACCTTACATACCACATCACACAAGGGGACCAGAGTTGAATTGTAAAGGTCAATCCGAGCGAATCGGCCGATTTCGACTCAGCGATCGGCCAGCTTTCGTCCTTCTTTCGGTCTCTCACCGTCTTTCCCCTTCTCTGTTTCTCCAGAGGACGCTCTGAGGCTTCACAACGGGCCGGCGAAGAACAGCTACATGGAGCAGAGCTTCCACGGCCTCAACCCGGTGCTCAACATCCCCGTCAGCCTGGCCCGCGTGGAGCAGGCCAAGCGGAACGCCGCCCTGGCGGGCCCGGAGCTGGAGCGCTGGCTGGACGGGCTGGTGGGCGAGCTGTGGGAGGCGGCCGACGTGTGCGCCGCCGGCCCCACCGCCTGCCCCGTCATGCAGGCCTGCGCCAAGAGCCCCTGGAGCTCCCTGAGCCCCGACCCCAAATCCCAGCTGGGACCGCCCCGCGCTAACGGCCGCATCAGGTAGCAGCGAGGCCTCCAGCTGGACATGGAGGCCGCGGCCCCCGCTAGGTTTTTTTTATTTATTTGGGAGGTTTCCTTCAGATTGGGGAAGGAGGAAAGAGAAGAAAAGTGTTTTTTTTCTGTTGGAGAAAGAGGCGGTTTGAACAGAAAGCAAGAAAGAGGAAAAAGTTTCAAATCCCACCCACAGGGTTCCTCCTTTTAGGGGCTTTTGCTAGCTTTGCTTTTTCATTTTTCTCAGTGTATTTATTTTTTCTTCTCACGGTTGGCTTTTTACTGTGATCGAGCGTTGCATTTTTCTCTCATTTTGCCGCCGAATGAAGTTTGACGACAGCGTTCAAAGTCCTGCAAAGGGGCACCGTGGCCGCGGGAGTTTGGCCGCTCGCAGACTAGGTACTTCTACAACAAAGCCTTAGTTGTGTAGCCTTCACCAGGAGGTAGCCGGGTACTGCTTTAAATGTGCCTCCTTAAAGGTTTATGTGAACATCTGTTCCCAGAATATCTGTGCATTCAGCACAGCCCCTCAAACACTTCCAGCATAACGTCTACAGCGGTGGTAGATGCAAAGTGGATTTGAAATTTGGCTCAGTGATGCGTACGAATCACTGCACAACCAACTGTCTTCGGCTGTTCCTTTTATTAGCAAATTTCAAGGAGGACTGCAAATACAAAGGCCTTTTTAGAATAACTGGAAAATCTTTGGGGGAAAAAAAAAGATCATTTCAGAAGTTCCTCTTAAACACTTTTGTGTTGATTGATTTGCGGTTATTGTGGGATAGTATTTTCAGATTTAACATTTACCTAATGTAGATTTCTTTTTTTTTTTTTTTCTTTTTTTTTTTTAAAAGAGCCCCGAATATTATGACGGACGGCGAACACAGAGAACTGATTTGCTTGTTTGTTTGTTTTTTTTCTAAATCAACCTGCCTCAAACTTGAAACAAAATTACCTTAAGCTGACCTTAAAATTCTTGTCTTTTTTTTTTATTCCAGTCATTTCAGCGACATTTAATATTGTACATAATTATACAAGAAGTCTCAAAATTTGTGTGTGTGAATGGGGGAAGGGGGAAGTCGGTGAGTCACTATTTATTTCTAGGTTTATATGAATACTGATATTTTTAGTCAGTGACTAAATAACTGAGACGCTGCCTTGGCAGCATGATGAATATCTTTTTTGTAAAGAAAGCCGCCTTTATTTACAAAGGCTAACACCCCAAACTTATGCTGTACCCTTTTTATGGCCCGCACCTGTGTGTTAGTCAGTGTTGTCCCGTCTGAATAGATCCTCTTGTCCTGGTTTCCTTACGCGGCTGTTTGCCGAGACTGTCACGAGAGAAAGCCACCCTGACCCGTGAGGTGAGAGGTCAGCAACCTTACAAACCTCACCAAAAAAAATAAATAAAAACCTCCACATGCAAACACACTGGACTGAGGTCTGGACTGAGAGAGAAACCGTTGCTTTTCTTGGTGTTTTCTGGTTCTAGTCCGTTTCCGAATGGCAGTGAGTGCTCGTGATATTCATGCTGTGACAATAATGTACTATTTCGAGTGAATATGATATTGTACCTTGATTGCGAAATGAATAATTTATTAAATCAGTCCTACTGCACCTTGTCAGACCGATTTACATTCGAAGTACCTTTTTCTGCCATCAAGACAATCTCTGGACATTTTAAGACATGTTAATCCCATTTGCAGTAGCACTGAACCGCGACACATCCTTAACAAGAAGTTCAGTTGCGTATTTGTTTTACCTTGAAATAAGTTTCATCTGAGGCCAATTAGCTTTTCAATCTGTGACTGTCAACATCGTTTAGTCAACACACGAGCTAAATTTTTTGTTTTTGCACAGGCTAATGAAGACACATTATTGTTCATTATTGTCAAGTTCACCTTGCCTCTCTGTCAGTGTATTATAACCGCTATCTCTCTCTTTCTCTGTCAACGCTAATCTGTTTCTGGGCACAATCGTAGAAGACTCCTTTGATTTTTTTCGTCGTTTTACTTTCAGTGCCACTGTGCTTTTTAACAGTTACAGAATACATATTCAGTGTGAGCTCAATGACCGTTTTGAAAAGAAAAAAAGAAAAAAAAAAGGTGAATTAGTTAAATGTGACTAAATGTGAAAGTCCTATTTTGTAACAAAATTATTAACAAATGAAGAAGATGTACATAGGTATTTTGTATTGACATATTGTTGGAAAAGGTATTGTTCATGTAAATACAGATGTGGTAAAAATGAAAAAATTATTTGAGGTGTGTTTTTGAAACGTCATCACTAGGCTAAAAGAGTGAATTAATAGCGTTTATTGATCAAAGTACATAACCTGTTTCAGTGTTTTTGGACAACTGTGACAACAACTTTGTCCTATTTGCCTCTCAGAGAAAATCAGATTGTTGTTGTTCTTGCTGGAATGTATTGTTGAGCAACTGTTGCACAAATTTCTCTGACTGATGTTTCCCCTCTTAATTTTATTCCCGGGGAGGCTCTCTGTGCCTTAGCTGACTTTTAGAACCTTCTCTGTCCATATAAAGAAATGAGTGTTCTTTTTTTGCTGATCTTATGTGAAGACTGCCATGAGTCTGTCGAGTGATTCATTGGTAACGCAACACCAAAATGATGTCTGCTGTTGTATATATCATCAGGCCTTCTGTCATTATCAGGTTTTGTTTTTTTCGGCCCTTTGCGGGATTTGTTTTTGTTGTACTTACTTGTTTTACTTTTTTCTCTGACTGCTTTTTGGAAATAAAAGCGATTGGAAAACAGCCGGTGTGGATCTGTAGAGCAAAGAAAATCCGGAAAATCTTTAAAAATGACACAGATCTCTGTTTGATGACTCAGGTTTTATTAGATACTTTTCAGCACATATCAGATAACAAGCTACGACAGCTTTTTTGGTTTAATGTTTTCAGACAAATGACCAGTCCCACCAATGGCAGTTCCACTGGTAGTGAGTGAGAGTTAATGGGCTGTTGGTCTCTTTGTTGGTCCTGCTATGACCAGAGTGTACCAGAACTCTCATCTTATGTCATCTACGATACTTTCCAGCTATTCTGAATCGGATTAAGTCGATAGAGAACAGAAAAAGACAGATGGCATGCACTTCACAGTTTCTCTCAGCCCCAAACTCCCTGTTTCAGTCACTTTACTCACACTGTTAGTCAGACAGTGTATTTCCCCAAGACAGCAATGTTTTTATTATAAAGATCAAGCATTTTTTTAAATGATGACCCGTTTAATGCTTCTAACCGCTTTTTGAAATAACAATAAGCCTATGTTTGTTGCACAGCTGTTACATAAATTGTAACTATTACATTACATCATGCCAAACAATCAACACTAAGTCCCATCAGTTAGACTTTGGTGTTTGGCATTCCGTTGTGTTTTTTGTCTTACTTGATCCGTCATGGTTGGTAAGACTTAGAATTAGGCATTTAAGAAAGTCCACGATTAGGCTTAGACGTAAATAAATAGAGATTTGCATCATGCTGCCATAGATGTTGCAACATTTCTGCACCCTAACTGTGGCATACTTTGATGCCAGTGTGCTAAATAAAATGCATTTAAAGGTAAAGAGAAAAATCACTGTTAAATCTACTGGACCAGCAGAGACAAAGCGGGGCTGCTGAACGTGATGCAGGACTTGGCAGCCGGGAAGCAAAAAATCTCTCTCAGTAGTTAATGGAGTGCAAACTAAAGCCTGAAGGTGAAGTCAAAAGTGAATAATGGACTTTCATTTAAAGGTGTCAGACACAATTCTCCCAGTTTAAATTAAAATCATTCTACGCAGATTAGCTAAATATATTAGGAAAAAAAGCAGATTTAACAACAGGTCGTGAGCTTGTTCAATGTCCTTCTGCTTCTGCTCAGTGAAGATTTACCCCAAAAATAGACTTTGAAATGCAGTGATGTTCAAAAAAGACTTTTTATCAAGAGAACCTTTTTTTCAGGGATCTTCTGCTTAGCTCGGCATGATGTCTGTTTTTATAGCACAGGCTCTACAGTACATTGAATTGAAGAGATGTACCCACTGAAAATCTTTTACTCCTGACTGACATCCAGATTTAACCTTTAAATGTTCCGCTTGCTACCACAGATTGGCTGGTTTCAGTATTTTTCCAAACACTCTATGTCTCAGTGGATGTCTGATTCTTAGTGTCTCTGTCCCACCATGAATATGAATAATTTACAACATGCTATTAAATCTGCATCCAGACATTAAAGTTAAGTTAAACAAAAAGATTTTTAAAAGCATCTGGAAAAAAAGCAGCTGAAAGTTTTCGAAAGACACAATGGCGTCAGCTTGTGTCCTTATTGAGAATACAGATGTTAACCTACTGTTTTTAATTAACGAGAAATACATTTCTAAAAATAATCATCACTTATGAAGCTATTAGACCTTAATTGAGCTGTACAAACGTCTTTGTTTAAACCTGTTAGCTGAAGGCATTCTCAGATTTGAATGAATGCTCTGACTTTTCACCTGGTGACAAAACCCAACAGTCAGGCTGCTCTCCCACCAAACAGTGGGTTTGAGAATGAAGCTTTTTAATTAGGAGAAGAACATTTCAAGATGGGAATGACCCTGCAGCCTTCAGTTTAAACTGTACAAACCGCGATCATGAAGTGGAAGTTAAGGGGAGTGATATTCAGAGGAGAAGTACAATGACAGTGGCTTCTTCACAACCGTTCTTTAAAAAGTGTAGCCGACATTTTTTTTCCTTCTGTTACGACGTCAGCAGACTTATTTTTTCTAATGATTTGGTTTAGTTTTTAAAAAGTATTTTAGATAGTTTGAATTTTCTGATGGTGTGCCAACGTTTAAGGAATGATAATAAGGAAAGCTAACAGAAGATGAAAGAGAAGGAGCACAGGATGCTCTGACTGTGACATTCTGCTGGTAAATGCTGCACTTCTCTGACGACCTCACCTGATCCTCAAACCTTTCTCTTTGAAGCAGATCATATTTTTGGTGTTCGGATGTGTTTCTAAAGCCCAGAACGTTCTGGTTAATTTCATGTCCTTGTGAAAACATGAGATTGTGTTCATGTTCAGAGACAAAAAATCATTTCTGAGATGTTGCACTTTAAGCCCGTCTATTTTGCAGATGCCTTTGGGAAGGATGGAACGTCTTCCTGCTTCTGGGTAATTTAGTCTCATTTAAAGCCCCATGCCTGCACATCCAAAGACTCATGCTGTGCTGTTGTCAGGTTAGAGCGGAAGCGCACCATTAAGCCTTTAGGTGGAAAATCTTTGCTTTGGGCTACTGTGACTTTCACCTGACTATTTCTTTCTGTTAAAACATCAACAAACCATGTGAATGTATATATTTTCCCCTAAGAGCATCTAAGGACATCGTAGAAAAGCAAATACTTGCCAATAGCTGAAAGTGTGCGTCTCCAGAGAATTAACATAAGGCAGCTCTGCTGAGTGTTGGACAGGTGCTGATCAAAGGACCAGTACAGCTCCCATTTACAGTCCCATAAAATAGATTGGGCCCACTGGGACATACGGCCTAATTAGCCCAGCCATTACAGCTGTGTGTTTGTGGGCGCCCACGTATGTGTGTGTTTGTGTAGTGGAAGTGTTTCAGGAGCAAGCCAATGCATGAGAAAAATATGTATATGTGTGGAGGTGTGCTACGAAAGGTGGATGTGAAGTGTTTTTGCTGCTGAAGCCTCGGCAACAGGAAGAATGTTAGCATCTTTGTCCAACTGGGATGTAAAAACCACCCAGTTCAAAACACAAAAGAAAGAGCAGGGACTTAATACAAGTGTTGCGAGAAGATTTATTTTCCCTGAAAGAAAGATTGTAGACATCTTTCTAATGACTGTAACATCTGCACAAGCAGAAGCCTTAATGAAATTATTAAAGAGTGGCCTCATTATTGCTATTTCTTAATTACATACTCATATTAACTATAATACATAACTGCACTATTTCCCTTAGGGATTCCACTGCAGTTTGTGCTATTATAAAAGCAAATGTGGTTATTTAAGCCTCAGTTAAATGGAGACTGTTATGTGTGTTTGATGCTTATGATGTGTGGTATGGGATTTATGATACTGTTCTGGTCCAACAGCTTCTTTGTTTGTTGTAAATACAATAAAAAAAAACATTAGTAAGTCAAATAAGAGATCCATTTGGCACATTGTTTTTTTCCAATTTATGTCAAGTTTGCAAATGAAAACAAAAATGCCCGGTTTCTTTTCTTTGTTTTCCACTATCTTAATGACAACAAAGTTAGGCTACATGGAGTTTAATTAGAAAGATGTGAGAAAAAATCAAAACACTTCAAATAATGAAATTCACATTATATTACAGACAACTTGAGAATCTTTCTACTTCCACAACATAATCCTAAACAACATCCTAAACAAATGAGCACTTAATCTTTAAGTAATCGTTAATCATTCATTCTTCAATAGCAAATATATTCATATGTATATTCATCCATGTCCATGTTTACAGGTTTTTGACCCAGATACTTTGAAGAGCTACATAAGATAACACTTTATACATGGAAGTTTGGGTATTTCTTAGCAAATGCATGCATAAAACCCTGTTAGTGTGTCTATGTGGTTTTGCACTGTCTGGCTGTACCTAGATGGGAGCTTATGCTGCTCTAACACCTGTGTGCACCTTTCGTGTTGCAAGTTCCAAAGACACCCAAACTATCAGACTTGTAGGCTTTGAGATCTGATTTCTCATAACAAGCGAGACGGTGCCTATGTTTTCAAAACATCACATGCAATTTTGATTTTCAGGCGAGCGGGCGATGCACTGAGATACGTCCAGATTCTCAGAAATTTTTGATGAGGACATGTAACTTTGATGAAGGTTCAAAATCATGTAATTTCTTCCACAGACACGTTTTTCCAAAAATTCTCCAGAATCTTTGGACAAAGTTTGTGTAGATAGTTGAAACAGGGCCGATTAATGATTTGGAAAGGCTTCCTCTCCGGGGTGCTCTCTTCATACCCAGACGTCTTACTGACCTGTTGCCAATTAGCCTAATTAGTTCAATCAGGCATCTCCAGCTGTTTTTTTTTATTCCATTAACTCTCCCTGCCTTTTGTTGCCCCATCTCATTTTTCTTAATTGCTTAAAATTTGTTCTTGCTTATCAAATTTGGGATGAGTTGATATATTTTATGAAACTGTGCAGTTTGCTACATGCAACTTGATAAGACAGCTTTCACCTGATAACTTAGACATCATATGTGATAATTAGAAAACACAGCAATAATAACACTGTGTACCCACGTAAGTTTTAGCTAACTGATTGCACGTTGGGCTTAAAAACAAATGCTCTGTCTGTAAAAACAAATGCTCTGTTTAGGGGACATGGGTCATATATTTTACTATGAGTCCATATAGAAAGTTACATGGATTGCACATAAATGCATTGTTTGTTTGTTGACCGTAACATCTTACAGACAAACGTGTTGTGCTTGACAGGAAGAGCTTGGCCTCAGAGGTCACCACTGCAGATATGTCTGTATTTTGCTTTTTGCATCTCCTTCTGATTCCTGAGCTATTCCGAAACACCTCAAACCAGTTGCGTAACAGATTTAAAAAAGAAGCACGCTGCTTTTTACTGCTTCTTTTTTTCTCAATGTTAATTTCCAAAAAATACTTTTATCAATAGTAGGTGCTTTACAGAAGTGCTTAAAAAGATGCGCAGACATGTGCTATGTATAATGGATGAAATGTAGTCCTTCTGCAACACAACACTCTGGTGTGCTTCCACAATGCTGGTTGAGGAAGAGGCAAACATATTGTGATCCTTCTGTACATCTGGGTGTCCCTCTGGATCGTCTCCATGCAGACTGAATGATTTTCAGAGTGAGTGTTTATCTTCTACAGATGAAACAGGGGTTGTCGATCCCCTGGCATGATGTGTGAGCAAATGATTAAGCTCTTAATCCAACCATATAGCTTCACGATGATTGAGATACATATATAAACCTCTATCAGAATTTTATAAAAAAATGTCTACATTCTCACAGATTTGTTGATTAAAGGGAAATTGTGTGTATGCATCTTTAAGATGAGGTATAAGATGAGGTTATAGTTTTACACACTTTTGTGCATACGACTTTTGGTCTTTGCCTATTTGTCCCCATGAGAATTGCAGTCGTTCTGTTTGGGTATTAAAGTTTTTTTGTTCCACACAGATCCAGCTTGTTACATCCTTGGCTGGTTTTAATCGCAGCATTTTGCTAACATCTGAGTTACCTGCTGATGATGTTAAAGCTTTAGCTTTCTCTTTATTGAGAAAGTTTAAACATGAGGCTTTTTTGTCTGTTATGTAGGTGGATTTTTACGTTTTTAGAATTTGTAAATAGTTTTAAAGCCGCTCCCAGCCTTATAAACATTAATTTGCTTTTGTTTTGAGTAGGTTTTGGAGCTCTTTCTATGTAAGTATGATGACATAATGCACTTTTCTGCCATCATAGATGTCAGCGGTTTAGTAACACTACATCATTAGCATTTTTAAATTAAAATTATAAAAATATCACTTTTAATTGAGATGGACCATTTAAAAGAGGATCAGATGGGTACAGATCAGTCCTTTACATAGGATTTAATGATTCTTTAATATGACCCCAGCATATAGAGAGATGCTGTAACAATGCGAATAAAAGAAAATCCAGATAAAATAGTTACAAGTAATCATACAGGTAACAGTCTTCCTTTAGTCCATTACAAACCTCAAAGTTTTCTCAATTTCACTCAAGTTAAATTCTCACTTTTTAACAGAGAGACTGGATTCATCACCAGCAACATCCATGTTCAGATTTTTTATTTTTCCACTGACGTAATTGCCACAATTGGGGACCTAAAACTGATCAGGTTCAAGGATTTGAGACGCTTCAAATATGCATTTATTCTATCATGAGCTACGATGAATAGGCAACAAACTCCACTGACTTTCTCTTTCCACGTTCGCCACGTTTGTCTAACTAAAATGATATGCCTTTGTGAAAAATTACTCACTGCTTCACTCAGCCGTATTACGGATTTCATTTTCCACAGTGACTTTCAAAAGTGTACACTGATGCAAGTGAGAGACTTAGGCCAAGATGACAATCGATCTGAGACACCGAGTTGGGGAAACGACAATTTGTTACTCCTATCGTAAGCCTCTAAAAGATTTAAATTAAATGGAAATGATGTGACTTTGATCACAAGCTGTCTGGAAATGATACTTATCTCTGCAATCTTCTTTCCAATGTACTGAACCAATACAACATTAATCTCCAGCATGCTCCTACAGCTCTATGGAGGGCCGCAGATTTTTAGCACAGCTAAGCCACCAAGCCAATGCATGCCTCACCAGGCAGAATGGAAGGCAGCACATTGTTTCTGAGCTGGAGTGGCTTCTAAATATTTCAACAATGGCTCCCCAACAGCGAGAATGGGTAAGCGAGTAAAGGAATATACAGCAGGGTTTGGCGCCAGACGCTGTGGGGGCGGCATTGAGGTTACAGGCCGGCACTGGTGTTACAGAAGGAGGTGTCCGGAAACATCAGCAGGCCGAGCAATAACAACACCAGGAACGGTAACAGTGAGAAGGCATCCGTTGGGTCTCTTCTGACACACCTGCCGTTACAAGGTGTGTGCATGGGCATGTGCAAGACAGCTGGAGACAAGCTTTTAGTCTCACAGACAATGCAACCCTAGGCGAGGAGACCTAGCTGAGAATAATGCGACTTTCACACACACAGGATTCATAAATCTATGGATGGAGGGGAAGAGCTGGAGCATCTGCTGTACATTAAGGAGAAATCCCCCAGAAATGCGGTGGTGGTTTTTTGCGAAGCTCGGAAAGGGATCCCGTTTCCTTTCAAGAAATACAAGTGCTTGTCATTAGTTATCGTGCCGGGATATGAGTGCTAGTCATGCATTTCAAAGGCAGAGCCCAGATCGTTGAAAACACTGGGGACACCAGCAAAGAAAGACAAGTCGAGTTCAGTTCCCACGTCCCCCCATTCACGTCCCAGAAGAGTGGCCACAGGACGCTGGCATGCTGTGCATCAAAGATTTGTCTGAGAACAATTATCACAGCATTCCTATAAAGCCAGATATGTCATTTTGTTTTTTTGTTTTTGTGGGAGGAGATTAAATGTGTAGCAACTTACACAGGGCCTTTCCATCGTCTGGTAATATCCTCAAACCAAGTATTGTACTACAGCACACTTATTTACAAAGAAAAATTCTAAATGATCATGTCCTGATTTACAGTACAGAAAACCAGACTGTCATTATGTATATATATGTGAGTGTGTGTTTTTATTGATGTGTTTATTACCTTTTAGCTTTAAGTGCACATAAGCTTTTCTGCAGCAATCTGCCATTTAACAAATAGATTAAAGATCAGGGTATTTGTTGTGATGTATTTCACTGTATTTTGGCTTTGCATCAGCCACAGAAGACTAGGAAAGATTTATGCACACAGAGTTTGACAGAAAATACTGGAAGCAATTGGACTGGATTTTAAATATTTGACTATTTTTTACCACGTTATAGCTGTGTTTTATGAGCATCGTTGCTTCGCTGTAAGATTCTGAACTGTTGACAGAAGTAGTAGAGACATATTCTGCTTTCAGCACTGGCAAAAGTAAGAGTATTTTTAAATACATATATATATAGTTGATTATTATGCTAGTTTTGTGTGACATTGATTAATTTAACTTGCTTCATTTGGCTTGTCTTGGGTTTTAATTGCTCACCATTATGCAACCAACATTTGTTTGCATTTTTAGCATCACAATGAAAATCACACTGTATGAGGGCTCTGTGTTATATTCAGTCAGTCTACACATTAAATCGAAGCCTCTCACATATAGAAACACCATTTCACAAGTGTACGTGTTATCTTTTTATAGGGTGGATCAAATCGGATATTTCCTCATTAACACATCCAGATCATTCTGTCTGAGTCCACAGATGCTGATTTGCTTGGTGTGCAGAGCCAGAGGTTGGATTTAAAATGTTCACCAGCTGAGCATTCAGGTTAAGATATAGAGCTGAAATAAGTCACGAAGAGGGACGAGCAGGGAGACCGAGACGGAGGTGTAAAGACAGGAGCGGGAGAAGCAGAGGAGGAGAGTGTGTGTGTGCGAGCGGGCCGAGGGAAACGGAGAAAGAGACAGAGACAAGGAGACAGCTCCCAGCAGAACTCTAAAACAACAGCATGTCTTGCTGACGGATGATACGTAAAGGCTGGCTGGCCAGCCAAGCGAGCAACCCATTCCCTCCTGAACAACCCGTCACAGGATCCACATCAGCAGCACATGAGAGGAGGAAAGAAAGGCAAAAAGGAGCAGAGGAGGGGAGAAAATAGTGTAGGAGGAAGAGTTGAGGGAAAACAATGGGGGCAGGGGATGGGTCGAGGTAGGAATGGCCGGGGGGAGGGGGGGGCAAAGTGAATCAGGGAGGACGCCACAGAAATTTAAAAAGAGCAGTTAAGCCATCATTCTCAATTATTCATTTGAAATCAATACAATCCCCACAGAGCAGCGGCTGGAGATAAAAGAAGGAGCATCAGAGGAGACGAAGATGAATGATAGAGGATCAATTGATTTTGCTCTTAATTTCAATTATTCAGCTTTGGATGCCTGTGATTTTCGAGTAAAAGAAAAGGATGTCAGCGGCACAGCCTGAAAGGTCAGACTGCCCTCGGGGACTGGCTCGGGGAAGAGCCGAAGCTGGTGCTGAGTGAGAAATGCATTCATCAGTCACTTACCGAACTGGCGAGAACACTGTAAAACAGGAACGGTTGTAAAAAAAATAACCGTAAAACTGCGTCACGGGTTCATCTTTTGGAGTGCGGTCTCGGTTGTGTTTGAGAGCTGCTGACGCGCACCACGAGAAAACGACACAAAGCACAAAGGTGAGGACACGAGCCTTCTGGGTGCCATCACATCAACCTGTTAAACCCCCTGACTCATCAGGTCCTCGCAGGCTTCTTTTCAAACTTTTCCTTTGTGTGCCGCGGCCGGACGGATCCGGGGATATATCTCTTAAATGTCATGAAGATTGATGGCGGGTGTGTTTAAGTGTGGTGACATTACTGCCTCGGCTCTCCCTCTTCCTAAGTCAGGCCTGTCTGCTTTCTGTGCTGACATTTAGCCGGCCATGTTTACGTGAGACTCACTGCCCAAAATGTCACTGCAAGATTTATAGCTGTGAACACTGACCGGTAGAGTGGAGAGACGGCGTGGGCAACCAGGTATAAGCGGCCAGAGAACAAATTAAATTCAGTATTCATTTGCTTTTTATCTTGTTAGGATTTGGTTATAAATATACACTTTAGCATTGTTTGCTATCACATGATCTATGCATATTATTGATTGTTTCATTTTATATTATACCTATGGTTTGTATTGAAGTTTCTGGCTGTAACCACAGATTCTCTTTGTTCTCTCTTTTCTTTCTATACTTTTTCTCTGTTGCATTAGATCCACGTCTTTAAGTCAACACATACACACACCATTTGGTACCACATTCCAATGTCATCAACATGAATTTACGATCCGGCTTGTTAGTCTTAGAGGTAACTAACCAATAGGACTTGGTTGTGTCCAGTCCTCCTTTTGGGGGGTGTGCCCAGTTTAGGAGACAAAGACCCATCATACCCAGATCTCAGAGCTCTTTGCCGACTGAGACCCTGAGAGAGAGGTTTCCTCTGTGAAGAGCCCAGCGCTGAAATACTTTACCTGTGACCCAATAAATGTCAATTTTTACTCTTGATCGACTCTGGTTAATTCTCAGGTTTCCAACTAAAGAATCGGGCTAACAATCTTTTAACATGATGTTTTTAACTTACGTATCCTTTTCTTCCTACTTGACCCCACCTGTCACCTCCTCTCTGCTGTAAGATATTAACATCCTTTTTGTTCTTTCAAGATTTTTTTATTTATTCTCATGATGGACAAATTTAAGCCGCTCTCAGAAAATGGACCAGCATTTCACATTACCTTTAGTCGGATAACATACATTTTTTAGCCCAAATCATGTATTTTTAGACCTCTAAACCTAATGTTCGCTTACTCCACACCTAACCATGTACTTTTAATCCCTAACTAATTAGCAGGTGGTGCTTTGAAGATCAAAATGGGGAAAGGAATTACACAGAATTAGAGCAACTGAAGGGAAAGGTGAAAGAAAAGTAAAATATTTTCCTCAAATCGCCAAGCAAACACACCTCTGGGCACAAAGTTTAAGCAGCATTAATGAATTGACCGAGTCTTACACCAAAACCTGAAGTTATCTGTTGTTTCGAATCTACAGACGTGATCTGGTTTCCCAGATAAGGAACTTACTCCAAAAAACAATGTGCCTCTTTATTTAATAAAACACTCGAAAAGGACTGTTTCATTATGTGTAAGAAAGCAGTAATGACACCCAGTTCTCATCACAGAGACCTCATCTTTTGTAAATAATTAATGGGGAGTTTCTTTCTACACAGGAAGCTGATTTCGGCAGAAATATTTTGAAAGCTGAAAAGCAAAATGGATCTGATTATCTAAGTGATGGTGTTATCATGGCTCTCTGAGACCTCTTATTTATCTTGTATTTGGCTAATGATAATGTCCACTGCCATTTGCTTTTAGGATTGGACATAATTTTATTCAATAGAGAGTTACTGAGAACTAGAGAAAACCTTTTTCTTTTTTATTTAAGGTTTCGATGTGGAAAAGGTGGGGAAAAGTAAATGGTGACTCATAGCTTATTTATTTTTATTTTGAATACAGGAGCTGTATGTTTCTTTGAAGGGATAGGAGAATATGCCTTTTTTATTTTAATTAATTAATTCTGAGACAAATGTTCCCTTGGCACAGGCTTTTTAAAAAGGTAACCCACCCACATAAACAAGACATAAAAAGAGGCGTTACTGAAATGTCTGTTTGAGGTTTTAGTGATATTTCTTTCAATTAACATTTATTAAACCATTCTATTCAGGGGCTTCCAGCTCCCTTTTGCTATTTTGTTTGCCTATCTGGTGTTCATGGTTAGATTTTCAGATTGTCCCTTTGTCTTTGGTGAAAGGTTTTAATGAGAGCTCTACGATTCCCAGTTTGTCTGAAGTTTATATCGCAATTCACCGTCCTTCTTGCTTTGCACACCATTTTCCATCATTTACATTTTTTTTTTACCTTCATGGTTATGAAAAAGAGAATTGTCGGAGTGGAAAATGTAACTGAATTCACACTGAAAAGGAAAAACGTGTAATAGTCTCCTCTCATAGGTTCAATGTCACGGATGTGCATCACATAACTCTGCCTGGTGATTTCCTGAGAGACACCAAGTCGCGTCTCAAGGGCATTGTTTGGGTTCTTCTATGGCTTGCATGGAAGAAAAAACATCCTTTCCACCTATAAGTGCCTTATTACTTTGTGTGTGGCCCATATAAAACAGTCAGAAGGAACAACAACGCCCATCCTCGGTGCTTAATGCTTGCGCACACATCATATGTCACCGTGCACTGAGCGCCATCATCGTGTGGAAGGGACATCAACTTCCTCTGAGGGAGCAATTCTGCTGGATAATGTGTGGATGGATCATTCCTCAGCCTCTGCAGCACCCTCCATCCACCACGATCTCTCAGTGTGAAGATGTGATCTGTCCATGCTGGCCAGGTGGAACCCCACTAAAACATGTACTTTGTTTTAGTTTTTTTGTTTTTCTTTGTATCTCAATGGCACAATCTACTTTACTTTCCCTCTGAATTTATGCATGCCATAACATCACCTAAGAATGATACTGCCCCCTCATCCTTTGTTCCTGTGGCTACTTTACTACTATATTAACCAGTCACCAGCTTTCATCTTACCTGCATTGCATTTCTAATATGTAATATAATGTGTGGACAAAAACGAGAGAGTACACCAACAGACACCTATTGTCTAGTTTACAGCATACTGTGCTCCACTGCTGTGGGAACACACACACACACTAATCAGATGCTAAATGAGTAACAGTTAGACCTCAATTGATTCTCTATACATGTTGGTGAGCGCTGCTCTTCATCACAGTGTCTCGTCTTATTATGCAGTCAATACATCTCAAACGTGGCCAGTAAAAATGTTTCTGCTCCATTCGTGACCAAACAGGTTTGTTGGTAAGTCGTCACCAGACAGCATCACGAAACATTAAATGTATTAGGAAAAACTGGAAAAAGATTACGAAATGTGTTTCAACGACCAAAACTAGGCCTATACGAATTAACTGATAATCATACAAATTCAAAAACTTGGACAAAGATAATCAGATTCTGTGGTTGGGGATGAGAACATTTCAGAATATACACAGGTTCCAAATTAGCCCTGGAGTCCTGAAAACCATGAAAATACTTATTTACTCTTCTTTTTAACTGCTCTGTTCAAAAAGAAAAACACTAATTTCAGAACTGCTGCATCATCTGGTAAAAACACAATGTAAAGATTGTCTTTGTGCTCAATTTGGTGATCCCCATGTGTAAAACACAGAAAAAGTGAGCAGCATAATGTCTAAAATATTTCCTTAAACACTCCACGGGGTTCAACGTGATGCTGCTGTGCACAAAAACTGTTCAAAGAACACAAGTCCAACTGATAGCTAACCATTAAACCATAGATGGATTCAAATACTGTATGTCCGTAACTGGTGATTGTAACTATAAGGGGCACAATTTCAGTCTTTCTATAGCAGTAAAATGCTTCTTATTCATTATGTGTAACTCATAATGCGTTGCCCTGCAAATAACCTGCAAATAAACAACAATTTTCTCAGAACAAACATGCTGTGTTTTCTTCTAAAATGACAAAAAAAAAATCAAATGGCTGATGCCTAAAGTGAATTTGCTCACAGCACTGGGGGCAAAACTTGATTTCTGTGCATCATCCTTATTTACTTTTGTCATTCTTTAACCTCCTGAGACCTGACCTTTTATTTGGTGTGCATTTTAGATTTTTTTAAGATATCTGGTATCAGTAGGACGTAATAAGTCGAACTAATAGACTTAGTCATGGTACAGGAAGTTTTTCTTCACATAGGCCCAGTGGGTTTATCTTTATATTTAAAATATTTATTTGTATATTTTATTAAAAGTTTTTGCAATTAGGTTCTGATGGTCCAAATGACTTATTAACGACATTTTAATTAGACGATTAGAACACGATTGGTTGAAAATGTCACAAACCATTTTACATTAGATTTCAAACAGTAGTGTCTGATAGCGTCTGCTTTGAGGCCAAGAGGTCAAAGTCCAAACAAAAAAGAACAATCATGGTAAAGAGAGGCAAAAATTAAACGTCCTTAAATGAGGACGCAGGGTATCAGGAGGTTAACGTAATTCTTCTTTCCAATGGCACTTCCACCATTCAATACAATTTAACTGACACATCATTTTAAAATATGATAACAAATTACTTGCGGATTACAAAAGATTGTCAACAGAAGAACAGCTTTGACTTTATCTCTTTTTATCTCATCAGCAGGTGAACTGAAGCAGCTAGGCCTGGCTGTCTTCGGCAGCTTTTCACCAGTGAGCTCTGGGTCAGCCACAGAGCAACAGGCCCTGACCCAGTCTTGTCAGATGCTCTAAGTTCCCTTTTTTTCCAGTTTGGATAAGCAGCAGCACGAGTTGTCCCTGCCCGGGTGGTCGATGCAGAAGTAAATTAAATAGACTGCAAACAGGGGCTTAAATGCTTTTGCTAATAAATCTTTGTGGGAGCCGCATCGACGTCCATAAATCTCAAGATTCAACTCTTATTACGTTATCGCCATGTCAATGTCGTCTGGAATTTGTTTCAGTTAGCCTGACGTCCAGACAGTGAAGTGCTCATTCCAGTCAACTGCGAGAAATCCTGAAATCTGGTATTTACCGGAGCAACTCCTCAACGGTGAGCATTTAAAAAAAAAGAAGAGCTTTCCATTTGTTCTCACCTTCTTTCCAGCTGTTAATCATTCAGGTTGGAGCTTCTGAAACTTCTTTGTTGTTTAGACAGTTTCTTAACTTTAGACCTTAAAAATTTGGAAAATGACATTTTTGTGTCTGTCACCTTTGAGTAATTACATCCTTTGTCTTCCTTTTAATTGATCGTAACAGCTTAATCTTGACCTTTTAAGTAAGACAGGTTATTGTTACATCCCCCAACACTTTTCCAAATCTTTCTCTGTTTCCTGTCTTCCCTCCCTTACGACCATCTTTCAGTCTTGCCTGCTCTCCAGACTCACAGGCCCACATGGTCATGATGAATGTGGAACAGGGCCCAGCCCGGGCTCCTGCCATTACCCTGTGACAATATATTACCCTTTATCTGTAGGCACAATTAACCCAGGCCCAGGAAATAGGGACTTATCAGTCCTTCATTACCAAGACCTGCCCATGTTCCCATCCCTCTCTGTCACCTGAAGAGCACACACACATCCACGCTTCAGACTGAGTGGGGCCTTCAGCTTCTCCTTTTGTCTGTGGTTCTTCTGTCTCTGCCTCCCCCATCAAATAGACTCTTTCCCTCACACATGCTCTCTTAATCCCCGCTTCTTTTACATGTTCTTTTGTTTCCTCTCACTCCCACACCCTGATTATGCTTTCAACATGATGTATGATGAGCACCCTGGATAGCATTTCAGCACCAGAGCTTTCATTTGTTTTATGATCATTACACAAAATTGGCCTTAAACATAGACAAAAAAAAAAACAGTCAGGTCTTTTTATGGACAGTTGGTATTGAAGCTGCTGTCGACTGAGGCTACATATCCTGTAAATGTAAACTCCACTCATGATGGTTTTATTATTGTGGAGAAAACATTTCTAAATTTGTGCATATAAATCCCAACATCTATTCATGTCTGCATGCATATTGGCAGAAAAGTGTATGTTTTCTGTTAAATTTGAAACATTGTTTTGTCCAGCTAAGGCCTTCAAACAAGACTGACTGATATTAGGCATTTACAAAAGGGCAAATATTGTTCAGGCTGAAAAACAGCTCCAATCTGGACATCTAAGATGGTTTGGTTCAATGAACGGATGATGGATAGGTGGATGGTTGGATGAATGGGTGGGTTTGTGGCAAATTAGGCTGCCTAGTGTCAGCAGAGGGTAGCAGTATAAGCGCCATTACAAATGACTCAGATAAACAGAGTGAAGGCTGCGAACTGGAAACAAAAGCTTGAAGAAGACAAAAAGAAACCTAGCCATCACACGAGAGACAAATGGGGCGAGCAGAAAAGGCAGATTACAGATCAGTTATCCTTGCTACATCAATACTCCGTCTCAGAGGGCCCTCTTCTCCACATGCGTGCATCGAATCTATCTAAAATAGGCAAATCAAGCCAATTTGGCCATCTCTCTTAAGGTTTTCTGGTTAAGAATTTAAATAAGCAGTTGATTAAAAGTTACACAAAGCAAACACAGTTTCTAAAATCCTGATATTATAAGAACCAGAATGAAGGATGTCCAAATTTTTGTACGGCTTTTTTTAGAAGAGCGGATCACTTCAAACCTGTAACGTAACCTGTATGTTTTTCTTTGAGTGAATGATGGGACTAATCATTTCCCATGATTGACCCATGTCTTCTTAGTGTGCTACCAGCCATCAGAAAATGGTCCTTTAAAGCAGTGTTTTTCAACCTTTTTTGAGCCAAGGTACAGTTTTTCTTTGAAAAAATCTCGAGGCATACCACCAACCAAAAATGTTAAACAAATCTGTAACCGCCTATAGTAACACTATAGTTATTCTTATTTTATTCTTATCTTATCTTAAGTGTCTTGAATAGGAATCAAATAAACACAAAAATGTATTTTTATCATATTTTATATTTCTTCTTTCAAATTGCACTTAACATGTCCACTTCCATATGCAAAATTATATACAAAATCTAGTCATAAGTAATTATTACATGATTACGCCACCAGTCACTAGTACAGCACAGGCACTCTAAAATGGCATATTATTTGCAGAAAATTAATTCCTTATCAAAACATTTTTTTAGACCAAATAGGTTCATTGAACCTATTCAAGACACCACTGACTCTGATCAGTGTTTCTCCTCTGTATAGCTTATTGTCATAGTGATGAGAAATTTAATATTGTGTCTACACTGCAAGTCGCTTTGGATAAAAGCGTCCGCCAAATGCATAAACATAAACACATAAACATAAATAGGATGATTTTCTATGGCACACCTGACGATCACTCGCGGCACACTAGTGTGCCGAGGCACAGGGGTTGAAAAACACTGTTTTGAAGTATGCACACCACAGACCAGATTTCTCTTCAGGTTTATTCAAACCCACCCCAAACTCTGAGCGATTGCCACCGGCAGCAACAACAACTGGCGACTCCTGACATTTCAGATTGTGCTGCTTTTTCTGACAAATAGAGGGACATATAAAATTCCCCACGAGTCGGCTCTAAAGTGAGCCAGCTCTCCTGGAGTTTGGGCTCCTGGTCTCTGCTGCCACATAAACGCCTGCTTGTAAATATTATTTACGAGGTTGAAGTTGACTAATGAATGCAGGCCCTGTCCTTTTTGCCACAGGCAGGAGGACGACGACAGCCACGACTAACAATAAAGATATTTAGGGGAGCTGATCGGTATTTTTTTGTAAAGGGGAGAGTTTGAAAGGCGTTCATCATTTGTGGCCTTACAGGCTCATAAAGTGAACACTGAACTGAATAAAAACAAGATATGTAGGATTATCAGAAAAAAACATATTAGAATTGTAACTTTCCTATCTTAAAGCGTTGCTTCTCGGAAAGAGAAAAATCTTCAGTGAGCTTCCATACTGGTGTGAAGCTGGGTCAACGTGGGGACTGAGCTTTGAGATGCTGTCATTTTCCCACTTATACTGTTTTCTGCCCTTTGCTGTTTCCTGCGTTTTATTTTCAATCTTGAGGGATTGTGGAAATGAACAAATTAGAGGAGTCATTTTTCATAAATGAAGAAAATGCATCCCAATGTAATGCCCTAAAGCAATGTATGCAATAAAAACAGCATTAAAGGATTTACCTTCTCCCTCTGTGGGCTTCAGACAGAGACAGACATGGATCTGAGAGCACAGGCAGTCTGTCATCTCGGATAAAAGGAGGATTTCAGCACTGAAGACATTCAACTCTGAGAGGACATTGAGATGCAGTTTGTTGTTCTTGTTCTTAGTTTGCAAGATGCAAGTAAAAATATCTCCAACGTCATCGGGAAATGTACACGTCAAACAGCCCTTTTAAAACTATCCCACCTAATGAGCTGGGAGAATTTGGAGTATTGACAAAAACAGGGACACTTTTACACACATCCCCAGAGGCACTCCGAACACCTAAAACCACAACAGCTTGCGTGTAAGTTGCCAGGAGAAGAAAAGGTTCGAGGCATCAAGGCGTGCTGGAGGCAACATGCCTAAACAAATGCTCCCTGGCAGGCGGCACTTTCTTCCCAACTTACAAACTGCATCTTTAAGCAAAGATTAGCTAAAGGATTATGGGACTGGATGCTTTTAGCTCCACAAGAGTGCTCAATTTATTTCCTAAGAGAATTACCCTCCCTCCATTTTCACCCATCTCTTATGCTCATCAAACGGAATAGAGATGTGCGATAGAGCAAGAAGGGGAAGAGGCAAAGATAGACGGAGGGAAAGGGTGAAAAGGAGAGAATTAGATTTTCTGACACCCCGCTAATTGAACGATCTCCTCTGTGCCCGGATCAGGCTGCCAAGTTTTAATTAGCAACTAATCAAATCAATATGGAGGCTGCCAAGCGAAGAAGAAGGCTCCTGGATCGTGGGATGGCTGCTGGGGATCACAGCTGTATGTGACCTTTGCTCTCTGAGGTTTTTTCTTCTTTAAGGCTGGGAGTGATGAGGGCTGGTGTTGCTGATGATGGGAAGACGTCTTTTTGTGTGGGAAGGATGGAGTTATTCTAAGACCATCAAGGTAATGAGGTCTGGCATTACCCAGCTGCTTCTTTATTAGGATGATGAATTCAGGCTGATGTTCATGAGGCTGTGTGCACTTGAAAAATGTATTACATTGATGAAGGAAGTTGACACTCTTTTAATTTGAACTTTTTTTTACATATTTAGGCTACAATTAGGACACCAGAATTTAGCATCTTTAAGACAAAGTTGAACCATTAAGGCCCCAGTTAGTATGTTAAATGTTAGAGTTCAAGACAGCCCAGTTAGAATCAGGCTTGTTTGGAGGATTTGCTGGAGTAAGCTTATTGTCTGATAAAAATGAACATGCCAGCATAGCTTGGATCTATAAAGTTTCAACTGAGCAAACCACAAGACTTCTGCATCAGGGCCCTTTGGCCAGAGTGGAGACGTGTGGTCAGAGTGCACAGCAGCACAGTCACAGCCCATGGGCACAGACACCTCAGACATGATGCCGGGAGAGATGATTACAGCAGATTTTGCCGTAAATTAACATGAACCTCTCTGTATATTAAATAATCATATTGTCAAATGTGACAAATCTGTCAGACAGCTGGAACTGGACCGGATGAGCAAATCTTAATTGGTTTTTCAAGTCCGGAAAAGTAATTAATTAAAATTTGCGACTGCGGTATTAACAATGCATAGAAAGCTAAACATAAATTAACGCACACAAACCTCCGTCAACTCGAACCACATTGTACGCATGCATGGACTAATATTCCTCCACAACAAAGCGGATTATACTGTCATCCAGAAAACACTTACATCACGTTTCCCGCTTAAGGAGGAAGGTGTTGAAAAGTTAACAAATGCATGATTTGCTAACACTCAGCAGAGTTGTGGTGACTTTTTTTTCCATCTGTGACAAATTCCACACACAAATAAAAACTCCACCTACCTCCAGACAGACAGGCTTTCAACGGAAACCTGAAAAGTGTTAATTACAGAGAAACGGGATGGATCGTGCGGTTCTGTGCTGTACTTCCATATAGGCTGGAGATGAAAAAGCAAAGCCGCCTCTGCTCTTTCATCTGCCCCAAGAAGCTGTCAACACATCCTGACCTCCCCTGCAGGCGGCCAGCTGGGCCTGATGTCTTCTGGAGCCCCGGGGGCCCCCGTGGATCCTCCAGCTGCTGCAGCTCGCTCTATGTTAAACACACAATAAGCGCGTCAACACAAATGAAAACACAACATCCTTCTGGTTCTAGCACTGCACATCAGTGTTGTCGGAAGGGCCCTTAGACCACTAATGTTCTTTACTTGTAATCAAAGTCAGACTAGTTTGTGGCAGCACTGCCACCCTCATTTTTCGTGGGTTTCTTATGAGGACGGGATGATGTAAAAGGGAAGCGATGTCATATCACTAAACCTTCCAACCCAGAGGCTATATCAAATAAGCATCCGAGCCGAGAAAATGAGCACAAAAAGGCTCTGTATTCGAGCCCTAATGTGGTTTTACGCCATGCCATTTAATTTCCACATACAGTATTTCCACAATGCAAAATGTTGTCGAACATCTCATTCTGGTTAACTGATAAATGCCATAACAGGAACAAGAGCGTTTGTTGAAAGGAAAAGATAAGACAATATGTTGTAAAAGTAGAAGAGTTTTCCGTTTATTTAATTGCCTTCTTTGAGATAAAAATGGCTCTTTCCTTTACGGCCCTGTATCCTCCAGTTTGCAGGGAGCAATGTGAAATAAAATTCCATGCCTCTCACTAGTTAGCTTTTTATTCCAATAGACATTTTCCTTTTGAACTAAATTCCCTTTTTCCAGCGGCAGGACGGAGAGAAAAACTGTTTAATTTGGGAAACACAGAGAACGCACAACCTTTAAAAAGATGATTCAACACCTGTGAATAATAAAAGGACGTTAGCGAATGGCTGCAGAGAAAACCTCAAGTACAGAATAAGATAAAGCCTGGAAGCTTTTTTACTTTACAAATGGAACCATCCTGACACATGTAAATTCAAACATTTGATGATTTGATATGAGATCAAATAAGTCTGATGGAATGCTGCTGTTAAAAGAATAACATTTCTAAAATGTATGAAGTGCCAAAAACAGAAAAACCTTATCTAATGCAATATTTAGGTCCCAATTCACAGGCTATGATACATACGGTTTCTGAAATGTTCTGCTTCTGAGACCTTTTGCATCGTTTAATGGTAGTAAATTGACTAAAAACCGGGCAGGAACCACACGACAATAATTTGACTTTTTATGTGTTAATGAATTTTAACTATTAAAAAATTATTTCAATTTATTTTTTCTTTTATATTTTGTTAAAGTGCCAAAGCAAGACTTCAGAGGATGACAATTTCTCTGTATTTTTTCTTGGATGAGGCTTCAAAGGGTTAAAAATCTTATCCCCTCACCAACGTAGAATCCGATGCCATCATTAAAACTTGAATCGCTTCTAAATAACCTGAAGCATGTTAAAACAAACAGTACAGCTTAGCAAATGTTATCATGCGAACTGTGAACATGCTACTAATTCTTTAATCTTGTAAAATATGCATACATTAGCATTTAACTCAAAGCAAAACAGTGTTCCGGCATGGCTGTCAACAACAATCTTTCCTTAACCTGGTGGCAGAATAGATTCAAATAATGAGTCACTTTTATTTAAATATTGCCGACGGCAAAATAAATAAACACATTACCCTTAACGCTATTAACAAGTCCATGTCACTTTTTCTTTTTTTTCAATGCTTGAAGGAATAAGAAGAAGACAGTCTCAGATTAAAACTGCCAGGGTTAAAATACATGCAATCTCAGCTCATAAAATAAATACATTCCAGGTTCCAGATTGGTAAAAGGGGATGCAAAGGGGAATGTATTTGACAGCAATAAGGATTCTTTTGAAGATTTAGTGGTAGTAGGGTTTTTATGAGCCCTGCAGGGGCAGCTCAGTGGTGTGGTGGTTAACACTGTCTCCTCACAGCCGGAGGAGTTTGCATGTTCTCACTTTGTCTGCATGGGTTCTCTCCGGGTACTCCAGCTCCCCGCCACCGTCGAGAACATGCACGTTAGCTTAATTGGAGGCTCTAAATTGCCCCTAGGAGGGAATGTCTGTCTCTGTGTGGCCCTGCAATGGACCGGCCACCTGTCCAGGCCTCCTCACCACCCTGATGGGAATAAGCAGTTTAGAAAATGGAGGAACCCTGCAGGAATAAATAACCATGGATTGAAAATCCTACAGCCCTGATGAATATAGAAAAAACAGTACATTCAACTTACAGAGAGGGACTTACCAAGAACAGGCAATCAGGGTCAAGGTTGATGTGTTCTTAAGAGTGTAAGCCGCCTGGTAAAAACACAAGTTAAGGGCTCGTATTAGCAGCGAGACCTTTCCTCAGCTTAACACGAGCGTCTCCACTGGTCTTGCTCCTCACTCTCGGTGTAAAATGAAACGAGAAATGCTGTACCCAGCAGAAGACGACTTATGTTAATGTTAGTGACATCAAGACTTTGCCACAAGTATCATTTAATTTTTTTTTTTAATTCCTCGCTCGCACCGGCCTTTAAAATTTCTTTAAAAATCCTTCAGTGACTTTTTCAGTCCTCTGACACAAATAACCTCAGATACGTTGTGACAATTCAAACAGAGCAACGTGTCCCTCCATTGAGAATTTCACCTGCTGAGCACTTTTGTATAAGGAGAGTTAAGATGAAGGTGAGGCACAAGTAAGGAGCAGTACTTTGCATATTCATATCACCTTGCACAGAAAGGTGAAAGTATATATTAGACATACAGTTTCTTTATGCCAAAAATAGGGTCTTAATGGTTGTTTTGGGAAAGCCCTCCACGGGGGGAATATGGATCTTTTGCAAAAGCAATCACAGTAGGATTATTTGTTTTGTTTTAAGCGTTCGTTTTCAGATGAAACGCAATGTGTCATGCCTTAAGTCACATTACACACTCACTCACAGTTAATTATTTAGGGCTAAAGAGCAATCATTCTTATTTACTGCGAAGCGCGCCGCACATCATCCACACGAAAGGCCAAACCGAGCCGTGATGCTCAAGGTGATCTACAGCGGACAAATGAGGGGACTAATTAATAAAGGCGGACTCTGGCTGGCACCTCTTGGCCTCCCCGCTATTACATGTACATTAGCAGCTTGCGCTCATTGCCTGCTAATTAACCATTGCTTAACACGCGGCGAGGGGGGGGGAGCCGGAGCGACTGGTGCATCGTTTACCTGGACAACCCAGGTGTCGTCTCCACGGTAGCAGTGGGATCCCGGGACCAGGCCCAGTGGAGCGTGGTGCCCTTGAGGACAGCCAGGGACTGCAGGGCAGAATGGATGGCTGCATCCGCGGCCATAAATTCACCGCTTCCTAACTATCACATTCATCATATGCACACCACACTCCTCCACACCCTGGAAACGCCAACACACAGCTCCCATAACACTCCCATCCCCTTCCCCAATAATAAGTTTTACAGACGGAGATAGGGCAGAAAGGGAAAAAAAACATTAGATAACTGTATCAGTGAAATGACCATATGACAATGCTCAGCCCCTTTATTTCACCTTGAATGCGTAAATTTATTCTAGTTGAGGGAAACAACCGTGCAACAGCCATCTCTCTCTCTCCCAGCCAATAATACATTTTCATATCTTCCTCTCTGCCGGTCACCGTTTAATCCCGACTTTCCCCGGGTCTTTTGTAGATACGGCGTAGCTGTGTTGTTTAGCGGAATAAATCACATAGCTCGGAGAAAAATTGAAATCCAGTTGTATGATCTCATGCAACATGAAGGAGATGTTTTTCTTTTGTTGCAGAGGCAACACAGTTTGGGAAATACATGTACAATATATACATACAACAGTAAACTTTATATTGTTTATGCTGCCTGTGGTTGATTTTCTGCTCTCGTTTCACTTTTAATATAGCTCTCACTATAAATCCAGATTTACTGTGACTCAGGCGGGTCTACAGTTTAGTCAATTCTTTCCTTTTATCTGAGTTTAAAGTAAAAATATCGTAAATTCAGCAATATTTCATGGGAAAAAATCCTCTTTTCAGTGACACTGAAACTGTCTCAAATGTATATATTCATTTATAATTAAGTTCCTTGATTCACTTTTCAATGCCTTTTTGTTTTTTTCTCCCTCGTTTGAATGTGTCGAGGAAAAGTGATGTGTAGCAGCTCACAGCAGAAAAAAGAAACAATTTTCTCTTTTGACTGAATCCATGTTTCATACCTTTACTGAATTTTATAAATTAATTTTCTTATCTCTAACTCAATCAAGATGAGTCTCTCTTGCCAACCTGAATGCACTTTAAGGACCAAAAGCAGAGGAGGGAAGTTCAAGATGAGGCATATTTCTACTGCCCTCCAGTGTCCAGTGAGGGAACAGTTTAAAAGCCGTAAACCAGCAGGTATCAGACACTCTGACACCATCCATTACCTGCTGGACCGTTGTGGGATGTGTGAGAAGTGATGAAATATGAAGCTGCTACTACATTTACAGACTCTGATGGCTAGTCTGTCAGTTTTTTTGGGGGATAACGGATGGGATGTTTGCGCAGAGGCCTCACTGCAGAATGATACCCGCCTGCCAGCAAAGTTGCAGCATTGAATTCTTATGCTCGATCTGCATCGCTATCAGACGACTGAGGAAGACCGACTGAGAGGCGGGAGCCTTTCACAGTGCTCGCATTAGTCAGGCCAACACGGAGAAAGAATAACTCCAGGCCGGGAGATTTTGTCCCCGATGGTTTTCAGAGCCCGGAAAGAATGAATGTGTCAGGAACAGAACACAACTTCAACGACGTGTTTGAGACAATGCGGATTTTTAGAAGTCCTGCAACGAAACCGATTGCATTGTTTTATTCTTTCACTTCTACAACTGTCATGATAAAGTGTCATGAATTTAAACTCACGTGATCTACTTTAAAGCTGATCAAACTGGAAATGGAGGCTTTTTTTCAGGTAAATCAGCGTCTCATATCTCACGTTACAGCCTTTCCAAAGCCACGGAGCAGCATAAGGTGATGTTTATGTAAGTACCTAATTAGATACAGAATTCATTACAAGCGTACTTCATTTGGCACTCATTGAGGAAAACAATCCTAACAATATAAACTGAAAAAGATGTAGCCTACATTTTACGATTAAGAGCTGAGTCATGTTGCACTGATCCTGCAGGGAAGTGTAAAAGAATTCATTAGGAACTAATTCAAGTTAAACAATTCCACATCCTCGCCAAGCAACCCGGCACTGATTCATCATGTTGCCATAGTGGCAAGAAAATCTGAGTCAGACTTTGAGACTGCCAACTCTTAAAATGCCTCATGATGGTAAATTGGTGGAGCCTCTTCCAATCCTGGGCTAGAAACCAGAGAAATACATTTCCATGTTTATAAAATTAACAGAAACATATCATCTCAGTTTTAAGAAGACAGGGTAAAAAAAATCTCATCTGGATTTTTCCCCTCGGTTTAACTCAAGATTTTTTTTTTAATGGGAAAACCTCAATGAACGCCGAGTCATCAACATTTAACCAAAGTCTCACAAAGGCCACTCGACAGGCTGAAACCAGGTAAAACAAAGTAAAAAAGGCCAACACAGAGGTGTCACGGACATCTGGCGAGGACGAAATATCAAAAAGGTTTTTGTTTCTGTGAAAGCCGACGCGATGCCTTAAGCTAGAGATTTGAAAGTACCTCCAAACAACAAATCCTGACGGGACTGTTAGCCGAGGATGCAGCTCCTGTGTCTCCAGTCAGAGAAAAGGTGCGCTTTTGAGGGGAGTCACATGACAAAGACACTGATGTCCAAAGGGCACTTGAAAGGAGAAAATCAGATTGCCCCAAACTAGAAAACCGTCTTGAGTCCATAACCAGTTTTGATGCAGCGCTTTTAACTGAGTCGTTCATCAAAGGCTCAGAAAGACACAAACCAAGTGTCTGTCTTGCTCCCTCTGGGCTTCTACCAAAACAGGCCAAAGAGCAGACTTTTTATTTTGGTATTAATGTATTCTATTTGTTTGGAGAGCGGCACGTCTTCTCTTCTCCTCCCCAGCGGTGCGTCAGGACCTTCGGGGACCGCCGGGGGACCGGTCCGACATATGGCGGAGACGGAGGAAAGCCAGGCTGAGGACCCCGGTCTGTAGGTGTCTTCAAACGGGTTCTGTCACAGCGGTGCAACCCGAGGAATGAATAAAGCCTTTTTTTTTTGCTTTCTTCTTCTCCCTCCGCAGGTGTTTTCCCCTCAAAGGGATTTTCTCTTTTAAAAAAGCCCCGGCGCCGTTTCACAACCCCAGCCGCTGATCACCGGAGAGCTTTCAAAGGGTTTCCAATCAGGGCAGAACCACTGGTAAAGCAGCAACTGGGCCAGAATGAAGAGGTTGCTTAAGGATCACTGATAATACAAACATGTAGACTTTCATGAAACTGGAAAACAGTTATGGATGTTTTAGTTGGAAGGGGATTTAAATGAGACGTTTTAGGCAATTATAAGGCCTTAGCTCTTTTAGGAACCTCACATGAAGTACATCAAGCAAAAAAATATCATGAAAATGTGGTTTTCATAAATGTAGGAGTTTCTGCTGCACAAACCGAGCAGATTAAAATAAAATCTTAATTGACCTTATTAGGTGCCATGAGCAAGATTGAGAAGCTTAAATTTTTCAAGTAAAAGATACAATAGAGGTGACGTCAAACAGGAAATATCTAACCAAAAGCAGAGCGCGACCCAAATGTTTTTTCAAGCTGATAACAACATGAATAGATAAATAATGCATGTGGAAAAAGTGGCTTCTTCTGGGAAGAACAAAAGGCGAAGGTGTAAATACATGTGCATTGATTTAACTGGAATAGATTAGTAAAATTGGAAAGGAAGGACAAATCACACCACTGAAACTGTTAAAGATAAAAAAACTCAATGTGATATCTTGTCTGGAAAATAAAAAGGGTATATCTGTAAGCTCTAATAATGGGTTATTATGTGTTTCCTTATAAAGTTCCCTCCAGTGATCTCAGGTCTAAGTAAAGACAGTGTCATTAGTGCAGTGCTTTGATTTTAAAATGCATTCTCTTTTGTTTCCATCTACTGATGCCAAAAAGCACCCAGTTGAAATTCATCTAACATGTACTTCAAACGTATTGTGTACATCTACAGTACAACCGGCCTCCAATAGCTAAACGTTGTTTTCTACTCTCTGAAGACATTTCCACCACGAGTGAATGCGGGAAAAGAGGAAAATGAATCAGAATGCATTTATTCTCAAACTTCCCACAGAGATCACAGACCTCCTGCGGCTCATCAGCCGAGCTGTTTAATCATTTCACATGGCAGTTTTTACTATTTTAAGGGCGTGCTTTTGATTGAAGTCGCCCTGCTGTTTACTTGCTTCTAAACTCTACTTTTAGATAACATAATCAGCTTGATATAAAACTATATATATCTATCAACAAATAAACACCAGACCCCTTTATTTGTGTGCTACGGAGAATATAAATGCATCCGAACACGTCCACTCCCACCCCCCCGGTACTGAAGGACCTTTGTGGGTTTAGGGGAGCCAATGAAATGTCAGATGTCACTCTGAAATAGTGTGTATCTGTTCATGTGCACTGGGAAATGAGGGTTTGGTACTTTCTGTTCTCATTTTTCTATTTGCTGCTAAGCTCTTATTCTTTAACTTAAATTTGGTAGAAGCCTTTCTCCATTTGTTAAACTTTCTCTTTTATAAATCCTGTTTGTTTCGTTTTTCAAGACTTTGCAAGTCTACACATTAAAAAAAAAAAGTTTTCTTTCTTTTTACTTGTTGTTGTACTTGTTACAATGACAGTAAGGACTCTGATATTCATTTAAAAGACCTTCAGACTTATTTGAACTTTTTTGGTTTCCCATTTGATCATTTTTAATGCCATTTCGCATTAATCTTGATGAGCTCATAGAAATTAAAGT
>JABUIW010000078.1:138759-185969 GCA_013363375.1 Menidia beryllina
CCACGAGGGAGGCGCTGCGTTTGTGGGCTCTTAGCAGCATCTGGACAGGAGTGTTGCATTAGCGGGCTGTTAGCCAGCACGCCCCCCCCCGCCCCACGCCAGGTCAGCAGGCAGACAAAAGGAGGCTGGGGAGGAGACAAACTGCACCGAGGACTCCGGGAAAGGTCACGGCTGTGAGATGATTGCAGGGACAGAAAGGCAGGGCTTTCAATTTGTCTTGTTATTTCACAAACGATCAGAAGTGCTCAGAGGGGGCGGCGCTCGGACGCTCTCCGGGGAGACAGCGACCACGCGCCTTTAATTGAGGTCTGCTGGAGCTGGAGCCGGAGCACACATGTTCAGCTCCTGGACCTGAGGTCAGACCTCAACGCCCGGCCTCTTGTCCAGGGGCTTTAGGCTCGTTAGACACCTCACCTCTGCCCATCAATGGACTCGGTCACTTCAGGACCTCGACAATGCGATGCCCTTTGAATCAGAAAAACAAAAACCAACAGGAGGGTATAAACCATGACCACCCGAAGACAGCCTGCCGGTCAACATTTTGAAAGGATGCTCCTCCCAGATTTTAGACATTAGAACTGTTCTGCTTAGTTTTGTGCTGCTTCCAAACTTTCGACTTAAATCATCTCAGATGAATTTTAACTACAAGTTAAGATTAATAAATCACTTTTTTCTTCCATTTTGGTTGGATCATTGTGTATTTTTAGAGCCTTCATCATTAGGTGTGAAAAAGTACATCCAAAGAGCTGCTTCTCAGCAGCACTACCTGCAGAGCTCTGAGCCGCCTCTCCGGTAAGTTTGAGCATGAAATTAATCACAGACGCCCAGCTTTTCCCCTGGTTGTTTTTTATTTGCAGTTCTTTACATTTTAGAAAAAGAATCCAAGGATTTTGCCTCCTGTGTGTTTCCGTCTGGCCTCTTCGTGGTCCATGATGCCAGCAGAGGTGGTCAGCACGATGTATCTGTGGAGCACAAACAGCTGTGAGCCACCAGTCCACAGCTCTGGTGGAGCTGGACGCTCCGGCTGTGGGAACTGTGGCCCGACTGCCCATCGGACCAGCGACTGACCCCGCAAGTGAGCCACAAGAAGGCCCGATGAGCCTTCTGCTCCAAACGCCTCCTTTAAAAGGAAACTTTAAACCCAATTACCGGCAAGTTAATGTGTGCCCTCCCCCGGGCGCTGCATCAGGACTTAATGTTTTAAATAATTAACACATCAGAGCCTGACACCTGCATCACGGGGTGGGGAGGGGGGGGCACGACAAAACGGTGCAACTCTGAGGTAACTGCTCCGGGTGGGAGTGAGACGACACACCGACATTCTGCAGGTCTCAGCTGAAGCTGTCCTGCATCAGGGGCATAAATTGAGGCGACATGGGGTCGATTCCTCTAAGAAACAGACTGCCTCTCTTTTCAGAGCCAGGGCCCGTCTGCCCTCTTCAGACTGTCACCTGACAGCATTTCTGAAAATCCCCTCAAACATGAGAACTGGAGTCTGTCCACACTGATGACGATGCTTGTAGTCACAGAAACTGAAGTAGCACCTCCACCGTTGCCCCGTATTTTAAAAGCCAGCTTCACTTGACGGAGTCGCTATCTATTCGTTTGGTTTCCTGGCCAATCGGTGCCCGGCAGCCAGCCGTCGGCCCCACTGGCCTCGGTGGTTTGGTGGCACCAGCGGAAAAGCAAAAATCCACGAGGTGCGTGCCGGGTAGGCACCACTGGAAATGAACCAATAGCTGCATAGCTGGTATTCCCGTGCCTCTGGAGGCGTAAAGGTCACCATCTGCACCATTTCTACCATTTCAGCTGCCCGAAAAACTGAAAACCAAATTGACCTTTTCTTCCCAGTGTTAATATCAGTTCTAAATACTTCATGTGTTTTAACGTCAGGCTGCATTACTGGAAGCATCCGTCAATAGTAGCAATCTTGAAAACAGGAGACACAAAATCTAATGACTTCACAGAAAGTCTTAAACCTCAAAAGCAAAGCTCTTTATTCTCAGAGACGTAATCGCATCATTTTGTGCTCCAACTGGGACACACTGATGGGATAAACCCCCAAAACGGCTCCCCGGGGGGAGCGCGGGGTGGAACCAGCCAGAAGACCTTCCTGCTGACTCGGCGCCGGCTCACATCGGAGTGGAAATCTAATGAAGCCACCGACATTTCATTTTAGCGGCCGCACAAACCAGCCCGCTCTGCTGACAGGGCCAGATAAACGGGTCAGCCGCACGGCGGACACTCAGGGGGCTCTGTGGGACATCTGATCAGACCTCACATTACGGACACACTCCCATGGTAGTAAAAACCACCGAGGCCTATCCCTTTGTTTTCCTTTTTCCAGCCATTAATCCAACGCAGCATTATTTTTCCACCGAAAGCCACCTTGCTGCTCGGGTTTCTCTCAGCCCTGTTTGAATCGGCTCAAAGCCGAGGCGGCCCTGCTGGGTGTGCGCCGCCCATCAGCCGACGGTTCACACTCAGCACGCCAACAGAGCACCGAGCTGCTCTTATGAATAAAAAACTAAACGCACACAACAACAATTAGATCCAGGAGGGAGCATCATGAAGGGGAAGGAGTGCCCGCCACAAATGATCTCGATACTGAAAATGAAGAGACCCACAGCACAGTCCCACACAGCTTTTTCAGTCATCTTGGAGCGGTTCTCACCCAAACTGTCTCGAGGGGAGCAGGTTGTTCTGCCACTTCTCCAGATCCTTCAGCTGAAGGTCAAAACGTGGACTAATCACGCCGCACTGAAAGAGGGGGAAAAGCACAGGTTTGTACTACGTCACACAGAAGATGCAACCTACTCTCTTACCTTCAGTTTTTCATGTCTCAGAGGATTGAGGTATTTTTTAAAAAATGCAATAAAGATTAGGCTAATTGCTCCCGTTAGCCCCATCACCAGCATTCTCGCCAACTGACTTGCAGACATAATTGGCCATTTATCCTTCAAAAATGATCACGATTACCAAGTATAGATGATCACTACTCTTCACATTAAAGTGAAAATCTACTCTGATGTCGAAAAAAAAAACAGCTTCAGAGCTTAAAACATTGCAATTCTATCCAAAAATGATCGTACCATACAGGCAGACAAAGTTGTCACATCGCCATCAGAAAAGCTTACCTTGTTAAGCCTTCCTGTTAGATTGACGACAATTTTTCCGGCTCTATGATCATCAATGATCTCAAACTCACCAATGTAACCTGGAGACACAAAAGGCAAAAGACCATCAGCGGAGGCATGTTGTGCCACCTTTACAGCCACATACTTATTAGGTTAATCGACTAGTGCAAATCGGTATAAGAAATGTTTTTTAAAAAACACTCACCGTGCTTCATCATGACGGTTAGGAAGCGCACAATAACCTTGGAGCAGGGCCGGATGAGGACCTGGCGTTTCCCACGCTTCTCCGCATTGTTGATGCTTTTCAGAGCATCTGCGAGAACGTTCATGCGCACCATGATGCCTGCAAACACATAAAAAACCCAACATCAGGCGTGGAATGGCTGTGTCAGCCTCAACACTTCTTCAGGAACAGTACTTTACAGATATCTCCATTTTAAACTATACACATGTATACATTTAGCTTTATACCCAACACTATTTTCCAAGTAACCCCATGATTGGATTTAACTACGAAGATAAAGTGAGAGTCAAGTACAATTAGCAGATCTTAGCTGGCATCAAACAAGCCAGGCAAATTTCTCTATACACGTCCTTCCATCGTTGTTTTCATCAGTGAAGAGCTTAAAATGTGTACAGACTGCATCAGTCCGTCCAGTATCGACTATAGATAATTTCCCATCACGGTAACTATCCGCAGTTATTAAAACACAATCCCCAACCAAAGCATGGTCCTTCATGAGCACAACTGATGCTACCTAGCTTAGCCGCCAACGATAAGGTGAGAGCAGCCCCTACGGGTTCTAACGGCCGTCAATATGAACTGAATTGGAGTCGGTTGCCCATATATTTTTACAGGAACCTTTTTTTGTACTTATTTATACAAAAGAAAGACCATAAAATTGTAAACGAACATCTAGCTATTAACTGGCCGCCTTGAACGCACCGTTTTCCAGGGCCGAACGGGGTGTCTGATAGAGCAACTTGGTAGGGCAAATGCTCCTAAATCGTTTCACTGGTAAAGTCAATAGTTATCTCAAGTTGTTACTATGTGAATTAAGTTTAAAACGTGATATTGGGGTAAATGAGTAACATTCAGATGCTTAAGATACATTGAAGATTGTAGATGACAGTGTAAAAGAGACATCTTACCGGTTCTGCAATATGGCGGAAAGAGGAAGTAGTAAAAAACCGCAGTGCATTATGGGGAATGGCCCAAGAGTCATTCCGGCCAAGATGATTAACGTCACCTCCAAAACACCGTTTTTTATACCATTCTTTTTAAGGGCAAACATTTACAAAGACTTTTAAATTAGTAAAGCAATGTTGCTGACATCTGTTCTTCAACTGTATAGATGGAGTTTAAATTGATTAACTTAAGTACATGGTTTACTTTACAATGAGCCTAATCATATCCGGCATTTATGCAGCCATAGCAATGGTCGTGAATCTTCTCCGAATTATTCACAAAAAGAAATAAGCCACAATTCTCAATAATTCAGCTGTAATATATCCGATAGCTTCGTGGGGATAGCAACTGAAGTTCAAATTATTTTAATGTAAAATATTCCGATATAATTTGGTCTGGGATTCTTACACAACCTGTCAGCTGATGTAAAAAGATCTCAGACAGAAAACAAAACAATGTCAGAGTTAACATTTTTATTCCATGTTTTAATGTGTACATCAGTCGTTAAACAGAAAAATACAATGTATATGTAAATGCAAGGCAAATCTACCATTACATTATAAGGAAAAGCATGTGTTTGACAACAAATAAGATGAATACCAATAACTTGTATTATATGAATTAGCATAACTGATCAGTAAATAACCACAGCTTTTATATTTGTTTATCTGTCTGTTTTTTATTTTTGTGAAAACGATTTCACAGTCAAATACTTACTTTCATTATTGTAGAGTATGGTCTATTCAATAACATATAGTCAGAAAGCTCTCCTTCAAAGAAAATATATTAACTAATCGCATTTTCTTTTATCATGCATAGAAGACACACAGCTAATTCTTCATGTGAGGTGAATATTAATATATAGAAACTACTCATTAACACTTTCCATTATTTTTCTTCTTAATTATACATTATAATGAGGAATCTGACCAATCCCATTTATCTGCTATTGTTTGAAAATTCTCAGTTTATATCAGATAAATGATTGAAAACTGTGGTGTTTTTTTTCTTTTTTTTCTTTTTTTAAACGAGACTTTTGTACCTCTGCTATTTTGCCGGACTTTTTGCAGAAAACTCTGCCATGGTGCTCTGGTGTTGTTTGTTAGACTGATCAGGAGGAAAGTGTGCTGCGGGTTATGTCTAGCCATCTGCCCAAGCTCAAAACTCTTTGTTTCTTACAGTTGAAATGGCTGCAGTTCAAACTCTTTCCTCTTGTGTCCTGAAGAGGGCCTGCTAAACAACACAAATCCAGATGCAGTGACATACCCACCAGCCTAGTCACAGATGTAACAAACATGTGGAGCATAACGGAATGCTGAGCAGCACAAGACATTGTAACCAGATTTCTAAAGAATTTCTATGGTTACATTAAATTTTCAACACATTTTTCTCATATATTCAGCCCTTCAGCTAATTTCCCTCCTTTTGTACTCTTAGCCACCGTTGCTGCCCATGCTGGCCAAAGAATCTGCTTCCCCCTGGGGATCCACTCCCAGCCTCTGGAGGTCAAGGCCCATGGCTACCAGCATCTGGAGCAGAGTAAGCTCCTGCTGGGTGGCCCGGTCCACCAAAGCTGGACAGGTGGGGTTACACTGGGGCGACTGGCAGGTGTCCACCAGGTGGAAAGGACAGCCTTTAGCGGGTGTTCTGTTGTTGCGAATTGCCTCCAGATTTCTGTCCCAGCAGTGTAAGGCCCGTGGCAGAGAGGTGCCTTTTACTTGGAAACTCATCCAGTTACTACAGAAAGATAAAAGTGGACAAATAACAAATAGGTTACAAATAACTTTAAGGTCTTTAAGAAAAACATATCCTGTTTTATGTATGCACCCTGCCTGACGAAGTCAAGCCAACTCAGAACAAAATGGCTGTAGTGCTGAGCTATGCAGTAAAAATGTGTCGGAAAAACCGGAGATCTTGAACAGTTTTTAAAGAGTCTGGTAAGCTTATGACTGTGTCCCGGTGAGAGTGAGTACCCCAACAAACAGTAACATCAAATGCCCATCCTCACCTTTTGGTTATGACTGTGTGGGAGAGGCAGGAAGGTGCAAAAACAGCCCTGAAAAGAATGAAAGCAAGGAGAACTCATCTTTGGTTGAATGACGAAATGACATCTTTTAATTACTTGGGTTGAATTTGAATGTTGTGACGCTGTCCAGACAAGTTGGGCACTTACGTGACATCTCTCAGAGAATTTTTTATCTCTAAGCCCAGGTTCTGTATGTACTGCCACTGCGCCTCAGAAAGACTCTGTCCTCCCATGTAGATGTTTTCCACTCTCAGCTGCTCTTCGTCAAACAGCCATTGGACAACAAACAGCGGGGCTAATACAAAATACAAAAGGCCACTGAAGAAAACTGCATCATGTCTAATATAACTGCTTGATATTAGCTGTTTTTGCCGTAAGGACATTGGGTTTGCAAAATCCCAAAAGTGTTCGTAAACACCTTGTGGAATACAAACAGATAAAAGCTGGACTCTGACACAGATTCCATCAAGCATTAATGGGATGCACTGGATTAACCCCCGCTATCAGAAGCTCCAACTGACATCCAAAGGAATCAAAGGGTCTGATACCAATATTCTGTAGCCATACTCTACGACGCCCCTCCGTCAGGACTGCTTTGGCTGCACAGAGACCTGCATCCCATGTCTTAAACAGCAAGTAAATCAATCTTGTTGCAGGTCTCATATTTGAGCCTGTAATGTTTTTGAGCAGCTTAAGTCAGACGTATGGTATGCTGTTCCATGACTACCGTGAACAAAAAACATCATCAAGCACTCACAGGTCAAGGTGGAGTATAGTCTGTGACCAAAGAAGCACTGCCATTCCTCCCCTTTCTTGTAGAGCTGTCGACATCTGTCAGGGACCACCCCATTCCACAGTCTAAGGAAATAAGTCACTGTTCATGAATAACTAGAAACATCCCAACCAAAAAAACCTGTTATGTCAGAGGGGCCTGTTGCTTTACCGTAGTCCAATCTTGATAGCGTCTTCAGGTGAGCAGGAAACGGTCTCGGGGCAGTTGGGCGATCTCTGCTGCTTGCTTTCAAGGAACCAGCCAGAATCCACCAGACCCCGAACCTGAGCCTCCGCGCCAAGCTGCTGCAACTGACTGGCAACCCTCTCGATGTTCAGCAAGACACCCGTCCCACCAGCACTGTGAGAGAGTCAAGAGAATCACAATCAGTACATCGTTTGGCTTCGATGTGGACGTTTCTGCTGGAGGTGTCCAGTTGGCAGAGGTCTGGGGGTTCTGTTTTGGGCCACGGGGGTGTCCCAGCAGTCATGTTGCTAACCAGGGAGGAATGTTCACCACTGCAGTCCAAGGCCTTTTGATAAGCATTATGTCACTGATCACAGTTGACTGTAAACATCTTTATCGCTGACAAAAGGATGCACCCAAAATAGGGCTGCTCGTGTCCAATGGTAGGCATGGAGAGGAGCTAAGAGGCTTGTGTCCTAAAGCTGCAATCTACATCAGAGCACAAGCAATAAAACAAACCCACCTTGTGCCGGATAGCATGACAACCTTGGCCTGTTTGATTCCTTTGGGAACGAGATCTTTGATGACCTCAAGGATGATGAGGGATCCCATGAAAGTATAGTCAGCTAGTTAGAAAAGCAGACATCAAATGATTAGGGGCAGTCAGCAGACAAATTAGAAGTTTTTTTGTCTTAACAGAAAGAGATCGAACAAAGGGTTACTTGTATTTGTGGTTCTGTCTCTGACTTTGTCTTTGCCCTGACGTGCCCTTGGAGGTGGTGTCGGGGCCGGGCCGGTGCCACTCCATACATCACTTGAACAGTATGGTATGAATCTGCAGCAAAGCAGAAAGCCACATTTATCAGACTAAAGCCAGAGATCATCTATTCAGCATCTTTCCTCCTTTTTAGGCCTATTTTTAGATCTTTTTTGGACCGATTTTTTGATTAGCTTTCACACACGTCTGTTGACATGATCACGAAAATAAAAACGATCAAATCCACAAAACTTGGAGAAATTAGTTTACATTAAAATGTGAAGGAAAAAAATGTAAAAGAAACATTGCTACTCATTTCTTTTTTAAATGTTTTGTCTCAAGGTGCTGATTGAGCAGTAAAGAAAATTATAGAAATAATCTCAGGAAAAGGTTTTTGATTGTTGCCAGATTGGGGAGATTGCACCCTGCAGTTTCTCTAAAAACAGTTACAAGTTACCAGCTTAATGCAAATCAAACATTGGGCTCATCTTTACATTTAGCAAAGACGGAAACGAGTGCAGTTCTCCTAAATTTTTACAGATGATGCACCAGACACCTCCAGAAGCCACAACAATACATCCATACAGGTACTCACACGATGTTAGCATTGTGCCAGTGTGGATTTTCCTCTGCTTGTGAAGACAATATTCCACTTCCTGTAAAACATCCAATCACCAACTTGAACTCCGTCACCAAAGTCAATAACATTATAGAGACGTGTGTGGTACGGATTGTAAAACATGCTTGGCTGACCAACCTCTTTTAGTCTGGGGCCACCCTGATGAGCTCATTAGTCGTGGGATATTTTGGTACCTGGAATCACAGGTCTCTTTGCTGTAGCAGCACCAGCCACCTAAAAATAATAGGGACTAATTTTAGACATTCATATTTCAGTAAAGGCGACCCCAGTTGGCCTATTAAGCCCATTAGGGAGGAGAAGAAACACACAGCTGTATTTTGGACAAAAGATACAAAATATTAATTCACTGTAAATATGTTAGCATCTCAGGGGCTTAAGTCTGATTTTAAATCTAAAAAGTATTTCTCAGACGCGTGTGCTCATTACCACAGGTAAAATGTTTTAGTTTTTTAGTGATACCTGTAAGTCTCTGAACAGTCATTTAAACCTTGCATAAACCTTGCAACCACAAAGGCAGGAAACAGACATTTTCACAAAAAAAGAAGACATACCTATTTAAATTCCAAGGAAGGCATTACACCTAAACTATCTTACCTTTGAGGACCAGATTAACTACAAAAAATATATAAAATGCTCACCTTCAAGAAATAACAGCCATTTGCGGCTTCCTCTGAACTCTTTTAGGTAGAACCTGAGGAACCATAAACAGAAAAATTTAGATGAGGTGGATGAACCATGGACCTAATGTTGCTTCCGAAATCAGACAACAAATGGCACGCAACATCAGTAAGAAATCATCCTACCCAGCTGCTGTTCCATCATTACATGTAACTTGGGTGTTCTTCAGGAAGTGCAGCCTCATATCATCTGTCTGCTGTCCAGCTGCTCGAGCTCCCGCAGCGCCCCCCTCCTGCCCTGACCCGGCTGGCCCTCCGCTGCTCCTGCTGCCTCCTTGGCTTCCAGGAGTCATGTTGACCACGGAGGGGGACTGGGCACCATCGCTTCCCTGGACCCCACCGGCCTTCTTTGCGGCTTTTCCGCCGGGCTTGACATTTCGATTATTCTGAGCCCAGATTCCCCCGAGCAAAAGCAAAAAGGCAACGTGCCCAAGTATCTTCATGTCTGAAAAGGGGCATGTGAAGCCAGAGGTTAATGCAGATTTGATACACGCACATGCAAGTCATGAGTAGTCAGACAGTTCTTACATCTCCTTAACATCTAATCTCTTCCCTCAATCGAAAATAGCTCACCTTTTCAGGAAGAACCAGCTCTGAAGACTACTGCTGAGGCACTGCTGGATCTGGCCGATGTCTGGTGCTGCTGCTGAGGAGTGAGTGAGACGTCGAGAAAGCAGGGACCAGGTGTGGGAGGAGGATGCCAGTCATGAGCTGGGATGAAGCGTTGACCAGGTTTCGATGGAGGCTGCGAATGAGTGAGGAGCTTTATAGGGCCACCATTTGGATCAGATTTCCCCCCGTTTTCGACTCGCAACTGGTGCCAGGTTCGGAGATGAACTGCTGACGACACGCCGCGAGGGGAGGTACTAGATGGCCCGTGGCAAGGAGAAAAGATCACACACGCATCTCTCCGACGTATTCCAAGCCTTTGCACACACCCACCACCAAACTCCTTCCCAGAGAGTGAGCCCTCTTTGCCCCCATCCTCTCTCTTCTTTTCCCTCCCACCGTCCAACTCTAATTGCCAGTTTTTTCATCTAAACCTCGACACGGTCGGCATAACTGCATAGCCCTTTCAGTGGTATGTGACCTGGGGGTCACTGGAGCGCACACCTCAAACAGCTCCTGACAGAGGAATGAGTGGTGCCGTAAGGTTCCTGCACTGTTGACAATGCAGCTCACACTATCGGCACGAGTCGTGGAAACTATTATGCGGCTGTACGTTTACAAATTCAGATCAAAACATACATTTATCAGTTATTCTCACAACAGTTTTTAAAGCATTTTTCCACACGGGACAGGGAAATAATGCCTTCGACCAGCACTGTCATGCCATTCCTGTTATCCTAACTATGACTTAAATGAATAAGGATCTGTATTCTTTGGCAAAATTGAATCATGTTCCAGTGTTCGATTTTGAATTGAAATACAATGAGATAGGCTGGATTGATTGTCTTTGTGAGGTAAGCTGCAATGAGGCAACATTGTTTCTTTTAAAGAACGTGTCGCAGATGAATAATTTATTACATGTTGATGCAAATAATGATACCAATATTGTGTCACAAACTCTATTTAACATCACATCTTGTTAACCAGGACCTTTTACATAATACAAAATGTTAAATATACTGTCCCTGCAAAAATATGAATTTTCTGAGAATGTATTACTGAATAACTGACTCTTTAATTAGTTCTGTAAAATTAGTTCTGAGGTTGCTATAGTCATGCATGAATCTCCACTCTTTGGAGTTAAATCCCCTTTCTACGTTACTATAAGTCTCACACAGAAAATTGAAAAATTCTCAAAGGAATTAGGTATTACCACAGTAGTTCAGGTTTTGGTACTGAGTCGGTGAGCTTTCTTCATCTGCTGCTTTGTCCCTCTCAAGGTTGGTATCTGCAGACTCCTTGATGGCAAGTTAGGTTAGTTTGCCTTTGGCGATGAAAGCAACGGGGTATTTGAAACTGATCTGTGGCTGTCCCCCCTCAGATGGCTACGGGGTGACGCACCAATGATCGCTGAAGGATCACGAGCGCCACAGCTCTAAAATTCTCATCAATGAAATGCACACCATCTCACTGTGTCAATCACAGCAAATGATGAGGACTTAGAAGGCCAGAAGCAACAACAGAGAGAGCAGGGCTGGAGAGGTAACAAGGGATGAAAAGACTGGAGGGTGGTAGACGTTTAAGAGTCAGATATATACAGAAAATAAGAACGAATACATTCAAAGAAAACAAAGTTCACGTCACTCATAGGAGAATGCAAATAATGAATAAATCAATTCCTGATTCCCAATTTATTCTTTTTTTACCAACAAAATAATGGAGTAATTACACAGCGTGTGGTCAAGAATAATCAGCAAACTGTTTCAAGACATAACATTTTTTTCTATTGCTTTGGCATGATAATAAATGAGATTTTTGTTCCCATTTTTTCACGTCTTGGCTATTTTATCTTCTTTCAACTGTTACCAGAAAAAAAAAGAACAAAGTTACTAAGAAATGTCTGAGACCGTATACACCTACACACAATAAAAATGTAGCCTAACGTCTATAGTGAATTTGATCTACTGAGCTGAACAATTCCTCATTCTTTCAGTGGTCTTGAAGCATGCACACCACCATCTGTCTTCCCAGAAATCATTGCAGCAATCTGTTTAACAGATACCTCAAATAGCTGAAAAACGAAAGAAGTTGCTGTAAATCTATCAGCGTTTTGCCAGAATGTCACGGACAGAGAAATGGCATTGCTGCTATTTTGTTTTTCTTTGATATGGGATTGGACAGAATGATAAGTTTTGCAGAGCAGGCTTCAGATCAATGGATTGTTCTCGACCTTTAGTGATTCAATTCCCAGAGCTTGTCAAGCGTTGTCCTTCTTAGCTTGCACAACACACTATATGTGAAAAATCGCACACCAAAAGGAAGAGCGAACCGACTTCTGGAGTCTGCTTTTGCTTCTTTACCTTTGAAAACAAACATTTAGCAGAAGTCATGAGGGGCTCGTGAGATACGCTGAACTTCACCCTGATGGGGCAGCGGCTTGACCCCTTGTGCAACATAGAAGGCATTCTTTTTCCCCTTGTGTTGTTATTTTTCACAGCTAGCCCCCAAGGTCAGGACACCTAAAGCCCGGGTGGTCCGGGCACTTTGTCTGCCGAGCATGTGTGTCATCACCACCCTCAAGAGCTGAGGGCCCGGCCGTTAGCTGGAATATTTGTGGGCTAATGGCTTCAAAGAACTACAAGCCCGGGACAGCAGTCATGTGTTAGATTCCTCTGATCCCACTACGGCATGGAAAGGCTGCAACCCTCAAGTAGGCAGACTGAAACTCTGCATTTGTTTAAACAGAAAAACGTATTTATTTTGTGGATATAAAAAAGGAATGAATGAGCTAAACTTATCAAAGACTATGATCGATCCAAGAATAGCACCATGCATCTCCTTGGATCGTGTTGCAAGTCATTTGATAATCTGCAAGGGCAGAGCTGGGCAAACAGGGCCGTGATTAACAGGAAATAAAAGTGTCGTCTTCACAAGCCACATGAAAACGGGCTTCGGTCAAGAGATGTGAGCCCTGCCTGAGCTCGGCATTCAATCAGCGCGCAGGACAGAGCGTGTCTTAGCAGGATCAGTGTAAAGTGCTGAGCCACAGCAGGCGGCGGGCAGGTGGTGTGGGCAAAACTATCCCCGAAACCAGGTGTTCAGAGGCCTTGCGTAGTAACCTTCTGCAAACTGCCAATGCACGGTGATAAATGGAGGAGGGGTTGATGGGAGGAATAGTGGTATCGGGAGGGGTGGGAGGTGAAATGTATTGTTTAGATGAGGATGGATGAAGTTTCAGGTGCTCTAAGAAACCGAATCTAACTAACCGTGCACCGTGTCCAACATAGTGCAGTGCCAGACACATCTCCATCAGGAAAAATGCAGCGTTAAGCATCAATGCCTCAACTCAGCAATGCAAAATGGAGAAAAGTCAAGAAATCTTTGACTCCCAAAACTATGCGCAGACATACAATCCGAAGCAGCAGCACAGACGGACTGGAAGTAGGTTTGTGTGGCCATTACGTTCAGTTCTCTAACTGGAATGTAACATATTTCTGGCTTTGAAGCAACATTGGAAAGTGTGGAAAAACCAAAACACTTCCCTTAAGTGGCTCGTCATGCGGGTGTTTAGTTTTAGTGTAAGTGGACTGTGATTGTGACGGGGACCTCGCTGTGTCAGAGCCAGTAGCTTCAAGTGTCCTCGGGTCTTGTGACTCTGTGGACCAGCAGCGTGGCCTTGGGGTGATATTGGACAAACCAACAGCCTGTCGGTGCATTGATGGATACCACGGTGGGGGGGTGGGGGGTCACGCGATGCTTAACTTCAGCACCCAGCGTGAGTCCTGCCACCTGATCGACAAACTATCACACACAACAACGAGTTGAAACAACTGTCCCAGCCTCGTCTGATAAGAGGAGACGGTTGGAACCATGAAGAGAATTTTAGAATAGTCATGTTATTTCTGAGTAAGATCCTTTTGGACCAACATGGACAATTATGTTTGATTAAAGTGCCACATTTGTTTTCCCATTTGCTCCACGTTACTTTAAAATCTAATCTTTATTTACCAGAATAACATGGAAATTTACAAAAATAGGAGTCTACTCAAAGTTTACATTTTTGCATATTATGACCAAAAATAACAACAAAAATGTTCAAATGTTTAAAATCAATTTAAACATTAACTTGACCATCATTTTAATGTAAAATTAAGCTTGGTTAGTTTATTCATATTTAATGTAAAGCACTGGGCCATAAAAAAAGACTATCAATACCAGAAGACATGACAATTAGGGTATGTTTTACACAGATTCTCTTCTTAGAAGACTGACCTTGGTTTGTTTTTTTTCTTTCGGTAAAGCATTCGGTAGATGTCACTGCGTGACAGACCGTAAATCAGAGATTCCAGCTGAAGTGATGTCAGCCCTTTACATCATGTGTTGTCACTTCATGCTATGAGGACATGTGGACACATGGTCACTCTCTCAGCAACATACCCCTCAGCGTCTTGAAAGATTTATCATACGAGCGAGTATATGCAGGCATATGCTCATGCTCAAAATCCGTGGCTTCCACCAATTTGAACTGACGCCTTAAAGAAGCAAAATCAAACACTTTTGACTGAAAACAGCCATTGGCTGAAGAATAGCAATGTAAAGCATACAGTGACATCACACCACAGGTATTCATGTGTACAGACATACCACAGAACAGTAAAAATGTTTACTATTTATAGAACCTGGCTGCTTCACAGCTAAGGTTGCCGCATATGAATAGTTGACTTAGATAACCTGAACAAAGTCAGTTTGATCCGATAGCCCTTCTGTTATGGGAAGACCTCATTTGAGAGTCAAGGCAATCCAATTTGAAATGATTGTTCACTGGATTTCCTTTTAATTTATGGTGGTATGACAGTTAGCACCTGTTAACTTTATGACTTAGGTGAAAAAACATCTCGGCCTTGTGCTCTCTGGGCATTCTGGGTTTGATTCTTGCAGACGCAATATGCCAGCACACAACAGTCCTTCAATATTGCTCTGAGTGATAAAAACATAATGTGTAAAAGTTGGTGATATAGGGCATCATTGGTTTCAAACCTTGGAAAATAGTAGGCCTTTCTATTCATTGTCCAGTATCTTATTGAATACTTCAGCTGACCAACTCAGTATGATTAGTTTGTATGTTAAATCAAGAAAAGGACCTTTTAATCTAACCCTAGGGGGCAAAAAATGACGAAAATTATTCCCAAAAGTTCTAGAGTCAAACATATCAATAATTTGAATGGAGCAAATGGTTTGCATAGAGAAACATTCATAATAAATCACATCAGAATTAAAGAGAGCAATACTGTATCTTATGATATTGGAGCTTTAACTTATTTTTACATGGACAGAGCAACAGCAAGAACAGTTGTGCCACATCTCAGATTTTTTATTTTAATGCATCTATCAAGTCTGAACAGTGATACAGCTACATTAACACCAATCTAAACTATGTGCTCAATTCTGACTGCTCCAGATGGATCTCACGGTGCCCATCTGTCACTACAAGTCGCCGAAAAGCCCGATTTCTGTCAGGCCGCACATATCAAAGCCAAAAAGGGATTCAGTCTACATCCGAAAGATTTCACGATGTATAAGCATTTGTATTGTTGGTGCTGTTGAAAATTTACAGCGGTAATTATTCACGGATAGCAAGACAGTCACAGTTTAGCTATGTTTTATTGCTCTCCACATACTTCAAGTTGCCAATGTCTAAGTTAGTGGTTCAGCAGATTCCTCTGGAAGTGATTCTGAGGAAAGAACCTAAACAGTGCACATGAACTCCTCGTGGTCACAGACAGAGGCTGTTGGCTGAAAATGGACCCTGTGCAGGTCTCATCAACCTTAAGAACAATGCGCGAGCAGTTAAACATGGTTTTAGAATTCAGTTTTTACAGTCATTAACCTAAGGACTCATCACTCGTTTTTACACAGCGGTAATTTCATCACCGAAAATGGAGCTGCAAATGGAGCTGTACATATGTTTCTTTATTTAAACACTTACATCTCGCTGTGAAACTGTCAGCGCTATTAATCTACGGCGGAGATAATGTATGATGATCTACCTTTGATTTGCTCAGCTGCCCCCCGTCTCGTGTTTCTCACATATAGTGAGTGACCTCAGATGAATCATTATATAACGGTATATGACAGAGCTTGATTTAGTGCAGGTAAGACAGCAAATCCCAGAAAACCTTTCCTCAGAATTCTGACGGAAAAGAAAAAAGGGACAACAGAACTACTCCAACAATGACTCTGTGTCATTTTTATCTTAATGTGGATTTGTTACATTCATTTTTCTTATAGATCTTATACATCTCTTCTCAAGGAAAGAAGTATTAAGAAACTTAAACATCTGGGTCAAGAAAGAACTTGAGCCCTTTGTTATGATGCTTGTAACAGAACTCTTTTCTGTAAGTGATCTGTGAGATATTTTGAAGACCTCTCACTAGTTCATCTGTGTATTATTTACTTTGTGCAATTAGGAAAAGAGTAAGTTTGTCTATACAGAAGCTCAGTTTATAGTCTTACGCCATAGTAACGCACGTTGTCAAGAAACTGCCACCTGATAAACTCTGCATTTAAAACATCATAAAGCTGAGGAGCTGCATTCTAATTTCAAAGAACAAACAATACCGATTTGTTAAGGGAAAATGGGCAAAAAAAGCCATCCGTCTTCATGAATTAGTTCCTTTTGGGCGATTGGAGAACCATCCAGAATAGCACAAATTCCTCTGGTGGCAGAGCTGAAGTGTTGATTAACTGATCACCAATTAAACTGTCAAGAGGACAAATCAAAAATAGGCTCGTCGTGTCAGCTATCAAAGCAAACACGGCAAGAGCTGCATTTTTTACGCTTGGCTTTCACTCGAGCAGATGGACAGTAGAACAGGTCCTATTTTTAAGAAACGGAGGCCGTACGGCACATTAACCCTTGAGGTCAGGTCTGATATGTAAACCCACTGCGGCTAAAATAAATCCTCTGACCTCATGCTGAGAAAAATAGACCCGTAAAGTGTGGTAACAGCTCACCTCCAAGAAGGACTCATTTTGCATCCATTGGCCGGCTTTACTTTACTTTTGAATTGGAAAGAGGATGTTCAACACATCAAGTGAACCTCAACTGAAAAAGGCAGACAATCCTCAGCGTCAAATTATCTTCAACATTTTCTCTAATAATTGATACAAGTGGCAGCTCCCTCAGGCTGAAAGCAGTCTTTTTTTCCTTTGGTTTTAAACGTATCTTTGCTATTTAATTTGATATAATCTTCATAAATCAGCATACTGTGCAAGACACAAATGAGAGTAATCTTTGAGTCGTTTTATCCCCCCCTCCCACATCATATCCCACATTTTACAATGCAAAATTAAGGACAATGACCAGCGTGACAGACTTGCTGAAGGGGCTAATAGATTAGGAGCCCCTGGAGAGGCCTTTTGTCAATCCTTTTTGTTTGGTGACCTGATGTCCCCAGAACAGCTGTGTGAGGGTGTTTAGCAGCTCGGCGGGGATGACAAGCCATCACTCAGCCTGATTCATGAACTATTACATGTGAAACACGACACTCTGCTGAAGGGTATGATGGTGTAAGCATGCTTGTATCAATATGTCCTTATTACGTTTATTTGAGGTGTCGCAGTACACTAGCAGGAGATTAGAAGAGAAGAAATGTCATAGGCTCCGTTCAATATTCACTTTACTGGATTTCCATCACTTTTCAAACATGTTTTTTTTCAACAAAACTGCAACACAGAGATAGGACCGTGACATTCAGCAAACAGCACCCATGTCAGACATTTATTTCAGCAGAGGCCTCCTCCAGCTCCACATTTCAGAGTCTGTGGAGTAAATGATGTGCAAAGAAAACAAAAAGTACGTTATTTGAACCTTTTTTCAGGTAGAAGTAAAGTATACTGCAACAAGAGGTGTTTCCTTCACTGATTAGAAATTCAGATTAACTCATTCACACAAACTCAATTAAAATATCAAAAAGATTTCATCTGTTTTTTTACACAGAGCTAAACGCGTTGAGAAACATATATTGCCGCTTTGCATCCCAGCTGTATGGCATTTTTTAATAGCCAGTATCCAGGTACCTAAAAGACAAGAAAAGAGAAATACTTAAATGAAGTCAGATCGTGTTTTTTTTCTTCTAATTTTACACTCAAGTAAGATGATTTAATCAAAAAGAACAAACTAAATAAACACCATGCAACAGAAAAAACATGTTTAAGTGACTGTTCATAAAATCCTGTAATAAAAAATAAAATTATATAATGACTTGAAATTGTCTTTCTTATTCCGAAATATTGGAATATACACTTACTGATTCTGCATTGTGCTCTAATCCTGTGTCATGATGCTCCATCTCATCATCTCGGAAATCCTTTATCATCTATCAAAATAGATCCCAAAACATAAATAAAATAGGTAAACTTGGTAAAAATTCTAATGACAGTATTAGCCACTTGACTAAATGAAATAATAGTGTTTGTTTTATGAACATGTTGCTCCAAAGTCTGCTGTTGGTCACTGCTGTGGTAAATCTGTCAAAAGTTCAGACATATTCATTTTCTGAGATCATCAAGGCTCTGCTTGGGAGAAGAGTCGCCCCCTGCAGGCCAATGGAAAGAATGCAGATTGGAGGTTTTCCCACATTGGCTCCATTTCTCTAACAAGGAGAGGCTTTCCATCTTTCATGTGCATTTTGAGCTTCGTAAATTGCTCTGCAACAACTTTGTTGGTAGTTTGGTGGTCTCTTTACTATTTGTAGATGGGCATTTAGTTAAAAAATTCAAATGCTTTTCACCCAGAGCTGGAGTTGCCGAGCTTGAATACTGAGTTTTTAAAAAGGAAAAATTAGAAAATGACTTATTTGGGCTTCATGTACAGAGTTTTCAATTAAAAAGCATAGAAGGGACTTTGTGCTAGCGATTCAGGCCATGGCAACTCTAAAGTTGAACAACCAAACCTCTTTCATTTCCACAAGACGTGAAACATGAGCCAAGATAGGCACGACTATCCAACTGATGAGGACTGCCTCTTTCAGTAAACTGGTCAGCAGCGTCTCACAAACATCTAATAACTGACCGCAGTGAAGCTACGTCCCAAATCACATGCCTGTGTACCAATGTGCTAAGACCCCTGTTGTTAAAAAGAGCCATGTTTGACACTCACTTGTAACAGTTCAGTGTATCTGTCTGGATCCCTCTCCATCAGAGCTCTTATCTGGCTGTTGTAGTGCTCTGAGATGCTCTCCTCCACTGCCACGGTGCAGGCCATGGCCCCCTCTTTCCCCAGCAATGCTGTGGATGCCCCTAGAGAATTTTAAAATCAAGCCAGGGGAGAAAAAAAAAAAAGTTGAAAAAGTAGTTGAAAAGTACATTTTCTTCTATGACTTAATTCAACTTTCTGCATCATCTTACAAGTGTGGAAATGCTGTATGTTTACAGTATTGTGTTACCAACCTAATACAAAGCCGGCAATGTTCCAGAGAGGTAGCAGCACTGTGGGTCGAACTCTGTTCTCAGCAATAATTTCATTGAATTTTGCTAGGTGTTTCTTTTCTTGGTCCCACATTTGCTAAAGATGAAAAATACACATTATTAACACATTTTCAAGAATGTCATTTTTCTTCCATTTGACCATTTAACCGAAGCTACCAAACACGCCATTTAGTTTCTATGGAGATGTCAAAGTTTCATAGATAATGCTCCAGGTGTGGCAATACTGTAATTATGAGCAGCTGATCATAGATGTAATATGGTAAAATTAAGATAATAATAAAAAAAAAAGGCTTCCGTTTTTGTATAATTTACTTACACATGTCATGGATCTGACCAGGTTACTACTTAAAGGTAGATCCATATATTTTCTCCTTTACAGTTGGAGACTTAAGATGAATGAATTGAAAACAACCTAAATCAATCCATATTTGCTCAGATTTATGGAGATATCGTTTAGGGACATCCCAGTATGTAACAGCATCTGAATCCACAGTCCTGCACACCTGGATAAGAGGCCCGGTCTTGGTTCTGCGCAGCACGGCCATCTGACCGGCGTAGATGCGGTTGGCACCGAACTCCCCGGCGTGGTCCACGCGCAGCATCTGGTGCATCATCTCCTTCTCCTCGTCGTCGCGAGGCGGCGGAAGCACGCTGTACGCACGCGAGTTGTGCTGGAGGAGCACTGTGACAACAAAGCAACAGTCATGTAAATACGTACTTATCTGTCCTCCCTAGAAGCTGGAACATTTGAGACTTTTCACAATTTAAAGTACAGGAGATTTGTTAAGAAACACGCAAATGTGAGGCTTTTAAAACTGCAGTGCAACTTTTTAATGATGAAAACAAGCTTATTATGACGCTTTACATAATCAAGATGAAAGAATAAAGATAAAAAAATAGCTGGATAACATGGATTTGCCCTAATTAACTACTTAACCTAAACTGAAAGCTGCACATTTCGCACAGATGATCGTTACATCTGGAGTGTTTTTAGCTTTTTAGCACCGTAGCTCCAAGCTAAGAAAATAACCACCAACCTCTGCATTTTAAACTCTGTCGAATCATCGCTGAGCCGACAGGCTGACACCAGTCGCAGATAGCTGTCCGAGCAGCTCTTTGCATGGCAGTTACTTAATGTTTGAACTACCACTGTTATAAAAGTAAATGTGTGCAGGCTGACATTGAGCGTCAGGAGGTGGACGTGTCGCACACTAATGACGTCACCACGCTGCACAACATTGTCCCCCCCAACCCGCACTGACTGCTGATCCTTTTTCGTCAATTTTCAGACAAGAAGGTGTCAAAATTGACCAACTCCTTTGCTTAAAGTTTGGATAACCTTTGCCTTGCTCTGTTTAAAAAACAAGTTCACATCACTGCTAGTATTTGTGTTGTGACATCTTTTAAAAGGTTTTAAATCTTCACAATGATTTTCGTACCACACCAACAAATTAATTCCACTATTGTTTTCACATATATTAAAGTTATTTTTTCTGGAACAATAAACTTGATATGGTGAATAAACAAGTGGCACAAACTCAACACAATTATTTTGACCATAAACATCCAAAAATATTTTCCATTTAAACAAAGTTTTAATTAATTTGTCAAATAACATTGAAAAGTAAAAAAATATATATGATTTGCTTCTTATTGTTTTTTGAACCAAGAAGAATGACCTCCTTTGTTATTCAATGGTGAAAAAAACAAAGAAAATAACATTTTCTTCATGGGGTCAATAGGCGAACAGGTCAGGACTGTTTATTTGTTTTACATCAATACTGTCTGACTTTGTTTCAGTGTGGAATATACAAATCAAATGGACCCAAATTGTTCCATTATACAATCATCTATCTTCTCATGTTCTGCCGAGCAGGTTAACGAGGTCAGCATCCTAGACGAGTCACTACTCTGTTGAAATGATTATATCACAACACAAACAAACCGTTATAACAGGTAATTTAGAGTTCACAGAGTTCACATGTTCTAAATTTGGCCTGTGGGAGGAAAACCAGCATTTGAAAGACTAACGTAAAGAAGTCAGATGGCCTTTTGGCAGTGCAGTCTTTGTTATTCAGTGCCAAACAAATTACGGTTGTTTCTTTTGTTTAGATTTATTACATAAGAAGTGCTTTAGCAACGGAGCAAAGAAACTTTGTGGGACAATCAGTGTTTTTGTTGTTGGTCTACAGATGGCAGTGTTGCACAGAGAAAATGGACGGTTGAAAGTTGAGTTTCCAACTCCACTTGGACCCAGTTTTCAGCATCATTTCAGTTTCAGTAACGACACCTCGCTGTGATTTTGCCTGCGAAACTCAGTTCAAACTAACTTTACGAACTATAGAACTTAGATCAGTTGGTATTTATCTTGCACCTTCAAATCAGTAATAGTACTTGCTCCTCTTTTTGGTGTCCAAAAGCTTCCTGCACAATACACAATGTATTTGGGTGAAGGAATGTGTGGAATGATGAGGTTGACTGCTGAAGAGCTGTGATGGTCATAAGTAAACAAGGCCAGGACGGTGAATGGCGGGGTGTGTCGGTTTTGTCTGTGTGTGTATTTGTGGTGAGACACTGGTTATGTGTTTCCCTATCTGTCTGTCTGGCTGTGGGTTTCTACGTATGTGTGGCCTCACACGGTAAATGTGGTTTGCTTTTGTCCTCTTTATGTGACTGTGTGTCTCTGCTGACAGGTGTGAGGGAGGCTTGGGTAATGGTGAGGTGAGCAACAGTTTCTGGACCCCAACCCCTTTGAAGCCCGTCAGGTCTGAGTGTGCTCGCAGTGATTCAACCACTTTCTAATATTTGTTTCCATGCTGGCAGTACCAAAGCAAAGTATGATGTAGTGCTAGTTCTGTGTTTTTACATGTGTGTGTTTTGTCTGGACAAATGTAGCTGTGAAATGGGTACTCCACTTTTAATATTCAAAATTTCAATTTGTGTTATTTCATTCGGTGTTTGAATGTCCTGTAAAAGGCTCAAACAAAATACTTTTAACCAGCCTCTTGAGCAAATTTAAAATGAATACGTAGCCAATAAATCAAATCTGTCCTTACATTTTGCAACACTAAAACTCAAAAAGTTGGTGAACTGAGTACGGTTTGAGAGAAATAAAGCAATAGCAGACTGAATAGGACAGCATAAAACACTGGTCTCCTACATTGAAAGACGTTTAAATTCATGTTAACGGAAGAAGGGATGCTACAAAGTGCAAAAAACAGATACAAACCGCACAAAGCAGTAGGTATGAGTGGTAAACAGTTACTTTTTGCATGGGCCAAGAAAACAGGAGATGGACAAAAGGTTAAATACAGCAAACGTTCAAACAAAAGTGGTTGAAGGAGTTTAAAGATCTGCAGCACTTCTTCCAAGATGGAGGTGCACGTATGAAATAACCACTAAAGGGTTTGGTAAAAGTCAGTGGCTCAACCTAACCAAGGAAAAAATCAAGCACAGCTTTTTGTTGTGTGCAGTGTAACTGTTGACAGGATTTAAGAACAAACCACGGAGCTGGAGAAGAGTGAGCATGGTTTATGTATGAATCTATGCACCTGCGAGTGTGTGTATCTGGCTTTGCTTGTGTAATGTTTGCATGCATCCATGGACCTTAGTGCGTCTGCACACTCTCGCTCCGAGGCTCTGGTCAGACAGCGCATAGCTGTGGTGGGACGCAGCCTAAGCTCCTCTAGACGACACTGAGTCAACAGTGTCTGCGCACACTTTGAGGACATGATAGGTCTTGTCTCATTTGGTCCTTGACCTCGTATGGCATATGTAATTTTAAGTCAAATTAGCTAAATGTAGAACAACATCCGCTAGTGTTTCAGCTCACTCAAAGGGTGTTGTTTGTGACAATCCTCTCAAACACAGTTGGACTTTGTTTGGGTCTTGAATCATAATTTGGCTTTTTGCCCATCAAATGATGCATAAAATCCGGCCAAACGTACTTATGAAAGATTAAAAAAGGCCTCTATGTAAACAAAACACACCCAAAATCTTACCTCTGTCCCATCAATATGGCTTTTATGGCAGTGCTTTTCTTATTTCAAATGGGAAAAGTAAAAAGAGAAAAGTAAATGTAGCATTTCTCCTCTTACACAACAACTCATCTATCAAAAAAGTATATTTGCATTATTGTTGATCGCATTCAAAATTGGTAAGAGATGCAAAATGTTGAACAAGCCATACCTGTAAAAAAAAAAATGTAAAGAAAGCACACGCATGGTTTCATTTCTCAATGGAGAAACAGTTTATGTGGATCTAGACACAAAACCATGTGGCGTTTGTTTGAAATGCATGTTTGGGTCCCATTTCACAGCTCACTTTTACCATTTGAAACATATTTCTCTTTGTGTGGACTTTGGATATCCACCATGTGTTTGTCATTGTGAATTGCAGGATAAGTCTATTCTGAAATGTCCAATTCCTTCCTAATTCATTACAGAATAACAGCTGGGGACTGGCTTCTATCCCAGCACATATTCCCTCACACTAGTGGAGCTGAAGGGGATAGCTGATGGATGGGGGGGAATGCCCAGACTGAAAGACCGGGCTGATTTTCATGCATGGATATTAGAAACAACCCTGTTGTTTTAGCCCTGATCAAGTGTGATCGAAAATATGTGGGCGTCGAAGTCACGATGCAAAACCACACCAGTGGGATCACCAACCCGCGAGTGTGCGCTGGTGTGTGCCACTGCAGTCTGCTTCTGTCGGTGCCAAATAGCCCCATGATATATTAGTCCTGTGTTGAATAGTCGGGTGTAGATTACAACATTTTATCTTCGGTTTTTCAGCCAAATACTATGCATGGTGGAGGATTTATTTTGGTTGATTTTTGAATGAATTCCCAGAAATATATGACACAATATTTACTTTGTTTTAAAACCTTGGAAGAAAGCTCCACCCTGCAGCAAAGTTTCGATTCAAGTACGCATGTGAGGTGTGATTTAGCAGTGAAATTGTTTGCTGCAGGTGGGCGATGCAATATTCCCACTTTTAGATTTTAAAAGATTGTCCATTTTGAACAATCCTTTGACTCCTCAGAAAAATGTGCTAAAGCCAGAGGTCAGAACTGTGTAAATTGGGCTGTGTGGTGTGATGTAGGTATGATGAGTGGAGCTGTGGTTCAGAGAGCAGTGGCAGGTGAGATGTGTGCAGTCCGCCCGTAACAGTTGTGTTTGTCTGCAGGAAAGAATATTTTACATTTTAAAGGTTTTGATAGTCAGCAGGCTACAGTATACAAAATGGTTGAGTAACTGTGTTCACATGGCACTGAAGCAAATCAGTGTACTGTGCCCGTTTGACCTAAACCGGGAAAAAAAAAAAATTTGGAAAAAAAAAGCTAACTCAGATCTCAGGAATCTGTAACCAATTCCAAAACCAAGGTCAAACGGGTGCAAAATCAGAATCAGAAACTGTTTTTCATGTTAACAGTTGCATGTCACTTTGGATATAGTTGTAAACCTAAAGGATTGTTGTTGATATTCACAAATATTTGGGTCATCCAAGACTGTATGAATTATTTAAAGCATGGCATTCCTCTTCAAAACTGTTGTCCTAAATTGCTACAAAACTAGGTTGAGAGGGAAATTAAAGTTATGCAACTTTGTTTTAAAAAGCCAACCGTTTTATGGTTTGGTGGTATCCCTCTGGAAAAGGCGAGATGCGTCATAAAACAGCACCAAAAAAAGAGGTTCATTTTCTGATTTAAATCTGCAATGACTCCTAAAAAGCCACCAAATTCACTTTATAGTTACAGTACAAGATTGAAACCAGAGGAAAGTGATTTCTTTGCCATTACAGAATTGTTTACAATTAAAAATCTCCCTGTAGACCTAAATCACACTTTAAACTACTTGTTTTCATGGACACTGGAGAGTGTATTTAGCTTTGTCTCGTACAAGTTAAATGGCCCCTGTCTGTCTGGCACATTTACTTCCATGGCGTATGTTATTCACCATTTGGAAGAGAGAACATGTTTAAATCTGCACTAAATTGTTCAAGAATTTAACGCTCTTTAGAAAATATATGCATGGGTTGTGACTGACTCACACAGGACCCGTCAAAACAACGATAGCATTTAATGAAAGATCCCTGGAAAAAACATTTGTTTGCCACTCAACACAAGACTGTTGAAAGGAAACATCTTAATAACCCTTAATCAAAAGTACATTTTACTTACAACAGACATGAGTATACCAAAGAGACAAGCTTCAACACATCTCTTGGTTTATACAACCTCTTTCATAAAATGCTGAAACACCACTCTTAAAAGATATTCATTTTGTTTATGCATTTAGCATTTAGCTTTTATACAAAGCGACTTAAAAAGTAGGGTGGCACCAAGAGTTGAACTGGGGACCTATTGATCCACAGTCAAATGCTCTACCACTGATGTATCCCCCCTAATCAAACATTTTTTCTCAACAGCTGAATATTTTGTTATGAAGATTGGCTGTACTCGAGGTTTAGGATGTAGTTATGAAATCATCTTTCAATATAAAATTCTAAAACAAACATCTGCACAAGTCTAAATATGCAAACCTGTCTGTGACTAAAGGAGATGCCAGCAGACTTCAAGAGCTACTGCACAGATTAACAGGAAACATGACCCCAACAACAATGCTGTCCCTGGAAACAATAGAAATTGTAATATTCTGTCAAGACGGTAATTAAATTTGGAGTGTGGCAAAAGATGCTGGTTGTTTCCAGTTCGCTGTGTCTGAAATCTGAGGCAAGTACAAACGAAATGGAAATGTTGTAAAAGGGAAACATGCAGGTCAACCAGGAAAGACGTCAAACTATCATAACAGAAAACTGTGAGCAACCGGCCTGAAAATAGAAAATGCCAAACAAAACGAGTGAAAAACAAATGGCAGAATCGGAGGTCAGTGTTTGTGGCTGAACAGTCAGAATCCATCTGAAATTAACTTTATAAACTTTATGGATTCACTTTATAAAAGGCAAAAGGAAGCATTAGGAACACATCAGATTAAGACTAAATGGAAATGGCTATCAAATAAAAGTGAATTTTAGTTATAAATCACTGATCAACATGGGACAAGGAGATGGTGCTAGATTTTTTTTTTTTTTTAGTGCAAGGGAAAATTACCATCCAAAGAAAACAGGTTTATACAGTTTTCAGTTTTATTTGGTTGCTTTCTCCCACAGTCCAAAAACTTGCATATTAAAATAACTGATCATTCTAAATTGCCTTTAGATGTAAATGTATGTGGTTGTTTGTCTCTGTGTAGCCCTGTGATGGACCGGCAACCTCTCCAGTCTCACGCAATGACAGCTGGGACAGGTCTCCTTCCATCGAATGAAGCAGTATAGCAAATTAATGGATGGAAATCCTTCAAGAGAAGCTTCACAACATTTCTTGGCAAATGCTTTTTAAAAGTGTGGAATTTACTGTAATTACCACCCAGAAAAGTGAAGTGTTTAGACTAACACAGGCCTCAGACAGAGTTCTTAGAGTTGCCGATTAACACAGATTTCAGTCAGACAGATAAATTTAGGAATTTAGGAGGTTATCCATTTAATTGAGGGTGTGACGCAACCGGCAGCCCCTCATTCGTGAAACCTGTCATTTAACCAGCATTTCCTGTTACCCACAGGATGTGGTTCATTTTGCTTTACCATCCGCACTCCTATATGGTTTTCCGGAAGTATGTTATGTTTTTACCCTGATTTACAGTGTGCAAAGTGCGGGTTTGCAGTGTGCGAATACATATTTGAACAAATGGCCCTACAACAGGAAGCTGAGTAATGAGTGCTGCTGTTGAAACTTGCATTTACCCCATGTGAAAAAAACATGATTTATTGTACCATATGTTGCTCATTTTCCCAGCATTCTCGTGACTTAATGACCTTGTTCTTAATGCATAAAAACATAGAGGCATATGTTTCGAAGTATTTTTCCCTCTCAGGTGCTGCTGCTGTGATGAATAGTAAGAACATCGGCCTAAAGAGCTGGCACTTTTCCAAACAGCAGGATCAGATAAGAGACATTTCAGATTCCTCTTCTAGATTTGTTGGTAAAATCTATACTCTGTGCTGGAATATCATATAATGACAACCAGGGGCCAAAAAAGAAAAGTGCTGGTCGTCACTTCATGATTTTACCACAGTATACTCATCCCATTTGTTTTCCACCCTGAAAACGATTGTGTTTTTACAGCACACAGGGAGTGGATGATTCGCTAATAAATGCCACAACCGCAATCCAAGCCTCCCCCTCAGTTTTTCCTGCCGATATTTTTAGAGGGAATCTGTCCACAATCCTCAAGTGAAATACGGAGGAATTGTTTTTGTTGTTCCTCGGCTTACCACTTTAGTGCGGTGACTTGTGATGAGCTGGTGCCTTCGTACGTCACAAGGGCCCGAAAGGAGTGGGAGTCAGGCTCCAGCATCTATTAAGGGGGAGCCAGCCATTCAAGTTATTGGGCACCTAGTGATGGGGGATTGTCCCATGGATCTACTTATTGCTATTTTCAGAAAGTAGCAGGTCTGTTTTGAGTTTAGAGGCAAGCCACAATATCCTATTAAGCATTGTTAAAGTAGCTGAGCAATGTTTGCCCAAAGGGCTGGACTGCTTGGATTGGATAACTGAGTCGCTGCAGAGGCTAGATAGGCATATCAAAACTATGGATCATCAAAGCGATATCCTTGCATTTCGGTTTTAAGGTGGCATTGAAACTTGCTCTGCTTCAGACGTCCAGCCGTGTCCTCCTGAATCCCAGCCTTTATCTCCACGTTGTTTTTAGGCTGTAACCCATTTGGACTGTGGCTGGGTCAGCTGTGAGGCACAGCCAGATTAGGCTCCACCAAAATTCACCACAGACTGACACATAAAGCACAGCTACCCAAACTGTGCATGGGACTTGAATATAGTCTTTCACAGAAGGCCCTGCAAATTATCTAAAAATAATGTGCATGTTGTGGTTCATTATGAATTTCCCAGAGGTTACAGAATATATCACTTTCTTCTTATGTCTTTAAGAGATTAAAACCAATGGGATATTTCAGTATCCTTTATATAAATGTGAAAGTCTACAGTATAAATGAAGTAACTGGCATTTTGCAGCTTTTTCTCTGGTCTCCAACACCCAGTTAAATAAAATGTAAGTAAAAAGAAAATTTATCAAAGCAAAAAAAAAAGCAAACACTGACCTGTAGATTAAGACTGTTTGTTTGAGAGATCATGCTCCAAACCAATGCTGCGGCATCTCTGCCATTCCTCTGGCTGGCTGGCGTCCAGTGTGGTTTTCCTCTGAAGAGTAATCACAGCATAGTCTCATTCAGACACCTTCTCCTTCCAGAGCAGTTGAGAAAATGATGGCAGCCATCTGCTGTCTGAGTTGGAAAAGATCATCTTTACTGTGTCTGAGGTTTGGACCTGTCAGGATGACATTAGTGTTACCGTATGAAAAAAAAAAAAAGTGGAACCCAACAATTACCTTACTAATTCTAGATTCTAATGCAGTTCACAGTAGCAAACATCCAGAGTAAATATATTTTGCCTGCATAACAAGCTGGTTAAAATCTGATTTGGAGCTTTCCTCATCAGCTAAACACATGGTCCACTATAACAATAGCTACCCATTTTGGGAAGGTTGCTTATTTTTTGGTTTCTTGCAGAGTTACATAAAAAACCTTTATGGCTTTCACACCCCATGGATGAGAAGTTCCAGCCAGCTTTGCATAATGCATTAAAAAAAACAGAATGAAACAACCAGCCAGCTTTGTCCAGTTAGTTTCTAAACGAGTTTAATCATTGACGTGACACCTCTTCTGTTCCAAAAATATGACTTCACAAAGAAAACCTGACAAAGCTTAAGCGACCTGTTCACCAGAGTGAGAACTTTTTCTGAAAGTGGCAGCACAGCATGCATCGTTAGAATAGCTCCGAACTATATTTTAGGCCAGAGACTTAGCTGCAAAGAATGCCTCATTAGATTTTAAATGATGGACCCAACCTGTAAAATAACCTAGGTTTTCTTTCACAGAATACCATCACTCAGCATTGAACATGATCACTTAAGGTATTCTGTACCAATATCTTACAGTAATACAGGATAACAATCTTCTTACTAGTGCTTAGATAATGTCCAACTGTCATGTATCAATATATCCTTGCAACAGTTGTTACCAGAGGTCTTGTGTATAAAGTGGAGAAGTCAGCCTCAATTTGAAGTTTTTCTAGAGGTTTTTACAGAACTGGGAAGAGCCTCTTACATGTGCACCAGATTGCTTCAGGACAGAACAAACACATAATTAGTTTAAAGGAAAAACATGTTTTCTCGCTAATTTTGGCCAGTGGGATGTTGTTCCCTCCTTTTATGTTGTCTTTATAGCAAACTAAGCTAACAAAACTCTGTTGTGCTGGATTTACTGAAGTATCAATCCTATTTGTGTGCGCTTGTGGTGACATATTTCTGTACCAGTATGCGAGTGATCAATCTGTGAGCAGTCGCTCTTCTTGTGAATGAACAACTCCTCAGCAGGTGCCAGCTCAGCAGGGTGCTAAATACTTTTGGGGCCTGCTCACTGGCAGAGACGTGTGAGATGTGTCTAGGGTCTGCAGACGGAAGCCACTGATCTGACACACAAAGGGGACACCGATTGAGTGGGCACACACCTTCCTCATGGTATCAGCTCGCGCAGCACGGCAGTCCCGTTTACGGACAGGAAGCAGGTCAGAGTCAAAGATCAACCAGACAGACGCACTGAAGGCAGATTAGGAGGGCACTGTGAGCTGCGGCGGGGGGAGAGAGGCGGAAGATGGAGCCCAGTTATAATTGCTTGCGTAGGCTGACACATCTGAATTTACAGCCTGCACCGGAGCTCCGCCACTCATTTGGGACGGCTTATTTAAAAGCTGGGAGAAAAAAAATAAAAAAATACAGGGCAGATATTTTGCTCGCTTGTTTCCTAAACTGTCTTAGGTCCCTCCCTTTGCTTTGCCGTTGCTAAATTCGTCTCCCCCTTGCTCAAACGTAAGAAGCCAAAATGACACCATTATTTTGACTAGACTGTTTTTTCCTCCCAGAGAGGGGCCAGAGGAAGTGTAGGTGACCTAGACTGGTTAACCACCGCACAACCACTGGTTGGCTGGGGCACTGCCGCCCCCGCAGCCACCCTCTGCATCCACCGCCTGCCAGGTCCACATTACTACTACTACACGCCATGACCACTAGTGGCCCTGCTCCAGCACCAGCCTCCCGTCGGGCCCAATCTCCGTGCTTTCCCCTTTTCTCGGTCGCTGTAAACAGTCTTCCGTCTGGCCATCGGCGGTGTCGGAGCTCATTTAGTTCCATTTTACAGGCCACTCGTGTGTGTGTGTGTGTTTGTGTTGAAGCCTGTATCAACAGTGTGAGCAGGTATTGCTCTTTGCGGCGTGCACACGGTTCTATCTGTGTTGTTTTTGAGCTGCTTTCTCTCCACCAGTTGCAACACTCACTAACCTCAAGACCCCGTCTGGGAATTATCAGCTGAGGAGATTTGGCCCAGAGGTTTTTTAGTGAGGTTAATTCTGAACCCAACTGGGAAGGAATTAGTGTATCGTCTCTCCAGTCAGGAAACCCATAAAGTATATCTGTACATTTACTGACAGACTTTATGGGCAAAATTTACAAGCAAACAACAAAGTCGATCTAAGATAGAACATGTAAACATGGTCACCACAATGCAGAAGGCCTTTTTTTTTTTCAAAGGGGTGTTCTGACACACCCCTTAAAAATTTCCTCATGTAGCCAAGCTCCAGATGTTGTCATCTGTCCACTGCTGATCAGAAAAAAAACTAATTTGCTCAGCTGCACAGTTTAAGGCCAGAGTCAAATTTAAAAAAGGGAACCACATGCTGATAGATCCCGTCTCTCAATGTCTGGATCGATGATGTTATTTGGATCAGAAGGTGCACTGTTAGCATTCCCAGATACACACCCCACCCACCTCACTTCGGTACGCTGCCTGAGGCGTTTCGGACCATTTCGTGGGAGTAGGACACAGACATAACAAGAGTTGGTTCGACGTTGTGTTTTGTTTAGATCTGTCTGACAGTAACACTGGACTCCCACTAATTTATTTACTCTTAATTTTCACAGGTTACTGTGAAAGCCAAAAGGATAAACTTCGGGTAATTTGGAAATCTCTGTTCTTACGGCCACTAAAATATATTTTTTTCACTGTATATGCAGAATATTTTTCCAGCACTCACCAGTTTCTGCTGTCGTTACATAAGTTGCTTCATTGCGCACCATTGGAAGCGAATCAAAGCACTTGCTTCTCTAGATGAGAAACTTAACGGGATGACTCATTTTTAGAAGAATAATAATCTCATATTTGCACATGGCGAGACATTAGGCCTGGTGGTGGTCCGCCTCTCTGCCAAACTTTCCATGTTTCTTCTCTGCGGTGATAATGTTGGTGATGTTAGTCCCAATCCAGACAGTGTCATACTTTCCTGTGCAGCTTAAGTTTTTCCCCGTGTCTCGGACACGGGGAGCAGCATCACGGTGTAAAGAAAACGAGTTTCAGCAGGCTACAGAGACTGTGGAGGTCAATTGTAGTTGATTTCACGCTTCTAGAGCATGCAGTTTTATTTTTAGAGACTGTTTTTGTATTATATTTGGAGTTTGCTCATTCTTTATCCCAATGTCAAAGGTCAGAGTAGCTCAGTGAAGGTATCTGCACACGTCTGTCCTGAATTAACTATTAATGTGACAACAATTTGCCATCTTTGGTGTGCTTGTCTTGGATATTTTATAACTCAACAGGGAACATTACACAGGGACTTCACATTTTCCACTTACAATGCACATTTCAGTCCAACAGGATGACTAATTAACCAAATGTTTTATGTTTTCTGACCATATCAGCAAAATGTCACAATATGTGGAAATACATGTGATGCCATGCATCACTGCAGTGCCTCAGCCGTTTAAAGTCAGCACAATGAATAATTTGTGTGGGGGAGGAAAATGTAAAATTGTCATAATAGAGTAAGATTAGCATCTTTTGATGATGTAAAATTACTTATATGACATCAGACAGTCTTAGGAGTTGCACACTGACAATTGTACTTTCATATCCACGCTTTTGATGGTGGAACAACAATTAAATTAGTCCTTTCTTTATTTGAATAAATGTCGACTGAATTTTAGTGGTTTTATTGTTGAGATTAACCTCTTTTTTTTAACTATTTCTATATGGCTGCAAGTAATGATTCTTTTCAGTAAGAATGAACAATCTGAGAATATTGACATGAATTGACTGTTTAATTTGTAAATGAAAAGGGGAGATTACTGATCCAAACTCCTGAACCCCATCATAGCTGGAAATATTTTTTATTTACGTCGGAATAAAGACATTGTGTTAATCTGATTGTGGCTAGTCTGAATTTTAAAAATATATCTCTCTGTGGTCAGACAACTTTTTGGGATGTGGGGAGAAAGGAGGTGAGGGGGCAGTGAGTGAAAATGGGAGGAGTGTGTCTGGGTGTGGGACTGTCATCCCATTGAGGGGAGCAGCTGCGGTGTTTTGATCAAAATCCAGCAGATGTGGGAGAGACTAAAGGGGTGTGAGTGAGTAAGAGGGAGAGAGAGAAAGAGAAGAGAGAAAGAGAGAGAGAGAAATATTTCCACCCACCCAGCAAGGAGACACACTCATAAACAGCAGGCGGACTGACTGAAAGTCAGAAAGACACGGGATCTCAGGGCAGCAGCAGTTTAAGCAGAGAGCCAGGGCAGAAACAGAGCTTCATTGAGAGAAGATGTTTTATTAAAGGGGAGGAAAAGTGACTCACTCAAACATACAGTAATAAACACAGAGAGTTCAACACAGAAAGACAGACAAGCAAGAGCCAACTGCACTCCAAATTCTACCAGTAGAGAAAGAGAGCAATAAGAGATTACCATTTTACGCCCCCGTCACACACACATATTCACACATTTGTGTTAGTGCAGAGTGTGTGTGCAGCTCAGTGTGAGGAGCAGGGCTGTCCGACCCCAACAAGTGGCACATCGAGGAGGAAGGAGCAAGCGAGTGGATGGATGCCTTTTGCAGACTCAGTGGCCTGGACCCTCTGTGGGTGAGTTTATGATGTGTTCACGGACCCTGAAATCTCCTTTTTTGCCAGAAATGTGGTGTGTTGCCTGACTCAGACAGCTACAATTAAGCTACATGCTCTTCACTTCGGATGAGATTGACATGACTGGGCTGTCACATCCGATTTTGTAGTTTAAACCTTCATCTTGATTTAATCCAATCATGTCTGCTAACATGTTTGCTATTTATTTAAATAGTTTCTGAGGCTATTATTTTCTGCTGCCTGTACAAATAGTTTCAGTTTTTGGAAGTATTTGCTCAGTCTTCTCATTTACTAAAATTCTTCTTAAGAGTTCTTTGATTTTTTTTGATGATTTTTTTGATGTTTGTGCTTTCCTTTGACTAATATATATACTATATAAGCCATTAGAATTGTACAGATCAAAACACTTGTATGCATTTGGGTCACACGGGGACACAATAACTGTAGCATCCACTGACCCTCTCAGTTTGCAGCCTCTGTTCATGAGAGTCAGACATTTTGCCTCCAGAGCATGTCAGAGGTGTGTTTCTCATCACACAGCCTTTTGAGACAGTTCAAAGAGGTGCACAGTGGTGGGAATATGCCATGCTGAATGTGCTGCTGCGGGTACAAAGGCTATTGAGTTTTGTGTATTAGCAAACCTCCACATTCTGGATCCTGGCTCAAAAAATAGAAGAATGGCCGTCATCCAGCTGGAATCAAATGCCCCTGTTCCCAGCATGTCTCTTTCCCCTTCTTCCTCTGTCTTCCCCTCCGTTTCTGGAACTCATTACAGCTCATGCTCTTGTTTTTGCTCCTGCAAAACCTCAAACAATGGCCATCAGGCTTGTTTGAGAAAGTGAAAGTGGGCTGTTTCATTGTGCTGTCTTTGTCTTAAAATATCCACATGCAGAGGATTTGTTTTTGGTAATGTTAAATTTACAATGGTGCAAAGAACATTGTAACAGCTGTTTTTGACTCAAGCTGTCACAACAGTACATTCGCTAATGAAATGAATCAGCCTCATACATATTTTTACACAGTGTCATATCTGAGTCTGGTCACAGATTTTGGGTATCAGTCTTGGTCTCACACTTTAGTCAAGTTACGGAATGAGTAGCTTAGCTGAATAAGAGAAACTCTTAGGTAAAATGTGATACTCGACAATTGATCAGAAAAGTGAAGGAAATGTCATCTTAGCCTTCAGTCAGACTCCTGTGTTGAACACACCCTCTGAAGCAGCATGCAACAACCGATTGGAACATATTTCAATAGTCATTTTTGTCAGTTAGATGGGAAATTCAATTATCCTTTCCTTGCACTGGCCTAAATCATTTTATGTTGCTGTTGTTATAAAAGAGAGAAAATATAAAATGCCAAAATAAGCAAGATCCAAGAATTACGTCCTCTTCAGGTCTCCAACAGTGCATGAACTCACTTCAGAGGGTAGCTGTTTATATAGTTTCCTCTTCTTTGAGTCAGCATGACCTGTAATCTCAGTTAAGGTAACAAAGCCAATCTGACAGAAGAGTGATCGATGCTGTCTAAAATGACAGTCCTCCATTTAAACAAACAAGTGGATTATCCAGTTTTAGTTATAACCCCCCAGGTCTTGCAACCTTTTAAAATGCTACATGAGGGTTTTAATCAAAAGTTGAAATGGGGATTCACCAGATTTGAAGGGATGCAGGACATGTCTCTGCTCTCCATCTTCACATTACTATGTTTGTTAGAAAATTGACTCCTTATAGCATTGGTTTGCAAGTTTATTGCAACCGCTTTAACTGAGGGGGAGACACAGGATACAAGCTTGGGCAAAATGCAGAAGAAAGTCCTTGGACAGACTTTGACTGGTTGGATTTATTCAGAAAAAGTGCTCTGAACATCTGCCTACCATTGACCACAGGAGTGAGAAGGAGCTGTGAAAGCCGCCTCCCACTCACTGCCTCCACAGAGATTTAGCACGTAAATCTCTGTTAGAATCTTTGCGTCTGTGAAGTTATCCTCATTATATAACCTAAACCAGTCAGGTTTCAAAGGTTAAAACTGACGTTCTACTTTTTTGTTATCCTGTATGAAGAAATTTGAACTCTGTTCTCATTTGAACCCTGGAGTTGGATCATGCTTCAGACTCTCACGGCTTCAGGGACTCTGAGCATTCTGACATGCAGCCACTAAGCTGTGTGACGTTTATCTCACTTTCCTTGGTTCACTTAGAGCTGCGGGAAGATGGCTGTTACATAATGCTCCGGCAGCTGCCAACAATTATAGTCAACCTACCTTATTCTATTTGACAGTGAACCAGCAAAAGACCAAACTCTGGTGCCAGGCAGAAACTTTAAGCCACTTCTGGAGGGGACTCTTATGGGGAAGTCTTGTTAGCACAGCCAGATTCCCTGTCCCTCATTAGCCAAGAGAGGTGGTAAACAAGGAAAACAAGACAGCAACACACCACTTAGCTCACACTAGATTTGAAATAATAGGCCATATATCTTTGTATATATATTTGCTCTGTATCTTAAACTTACAGGTTTATGCAGTGGGAGTTACAATGCCCCACCTTTGCAAAGAAAATAGTCTGATTTCTCTGGACTTCAGCCCTTGATTTCTCACTTTATCAAATTTAAACTTTGCTTTCCTCTTTGTTGCAGGACTGGAACCGTACGTGGTACACAGCAAACCCTGACCTCACCCAGTGTTTCCAGAACACTGTGCTGGTGTGGGTTCCGTGCATCTATCTGTGGTTGTTGGTCCCATTTTACTGTCTTCACCTTTACTGCCACGACCATGGACGGATTCAGATGTCCTGCCTCTGTATTGCCAAGATGGTGCGATGTCACACATATTGTACATGTCAAAGAAAAACGTCTTTATAAAATCCCTGATTTTAACAGAGATGTTGCCAAATGTGATCGTATAACCAGAAACCACTCCAATCTAACAATTTCCTGTGTTCTTTCAGGTGCTTGGTTTCCTGCTGGCCTCCTTTGGTTTTGTGGAGTTCTTCTATATCCTGCTAGAAAGGAGCCAGGAGATCCAGCAGCACATGGTTTTCCTACTGAGCCCCATCATTCGCAGCATGACTGTGGTAAATAATGTGGTTCTTTTTCACACCACTACATCCATCCACATTAGACTCAAATCATTTCAAACTTGTATTTTGTTCAATATCTATTACAACCAGAGTAGATCACTCTGCACATGACAGAGTGTGTCTGTGTGCCATCATCATACTGAATGACTCAAACTAATTGTGTGGCATAACATATCAAAATAGAAAAACCATTTAATCAAAATAGAGAAATAGAAAAACATCTTGAATTGTGGATTTGTGCAGCAAATTGCACACCTCACATCCCCCATGAGTTCCTATGGGTAACGTAAAAGTTTGGCAGTATTCCATGCAGTGTGCTTGCTGGATCACATCATTGCCAAAGCATATGAAAGAATATATAGTGTCTGTATGGTGTATTTGCCGGACACTGAGGTGCAAAGATGCACAACCAGGGATTGATTTATGGTGTCAGAGGTAATGGAAATATCACGGTGGCCTGCAAACGCAACCTTGATTTGACAATCCCTCATCTGTGAGCACAATACATGTAATGAGATCAGTTTGATGCTGATTAAGTGCTGGACAAAACAAAGGCCACGTGTCACACAGAAAACAGATGTGTCATGGGTCAAAACGGACTAAAATATATTTTGACACCAAATAGACAGTTGGTTCCCCACACATCGTTGGGGTTACAAGGCCAATTCTCACTCATAAAATCCAGCTGGGGAGTATTGTGTCTCTATCTCATCAAAAAGAGGTGATGATTTTGTCAGTCCTGGCAAATCACATGCTTTAATGCTTATCAACTTCATCTGACTTTCCTCCAACCTTCCGGTTTGTCTTTAAAAAACACAAAACCACCAGATACAAAGGTTTCTGGCCTGCAATTGTCATCTATTTTAACCCTAATTACACAGCACGATTTGGTCTTTTTATAGGTTACAGGTGTACATTTGGAGTGGAGCACCATTGTTCTAACCAGAACTGTATTTAGGGTACAATGTGTGTCATTGTGATGCTTCAGCAGATGTGAGGAAAGGATAGTTATCCTCTTGCAATAAGCCTTTATAGTTAAGGTCCGCCAGCTCTGACCTTAACCCTCTGGTCCTCTAGTCCTCTCAACTCTATCCCAAAGCTTTCCTTATGTTCTGTTTTGCACACGTATGATAAGTGAAAACTCTGTAATGAAAGACCAACAATGATTGTATGAGGTGGTTCATTGTTGTCTAGGAACAGGGAGGAGTTGAAGAGATGGGATCAAATTGTTGAGAGGTAAAGATGAAGGCTGAAGGGAGGGGATGACAATGGTTTAGGATCATGATTATTCTATGCTGGGGAAATACTAAGCAATGAAGATTCAGCTTGAGAGGCTTTGGTGTCTGCGATGAATCCATTTAATCTGGTCCATAAAGAAAAACAGAAATTTATGGTTGGAGGGTTTTTGTGTATTACTGGTTGTTTTTTTTAAACAGCATGGCATGGCAAAACATAACTGAAAAGTTCAGATCTAAATCACAGCAAGAACATTGCAATTTCTCTTTTTTTTCATCCTGAAAAGGGCTGTTTATCTCCTCCTTGCTCACATCTGAAGTTCAACCATGATGGCCTGTATGACCTAGATCAGGGTGGCATGGGGGGGTGGGATACATAACATTATTTGTATAAAGAAGGGGCTGGTATGCAATCATAGAAATGCCCTCAGTATCATTTGTTGATGGAAATTGCACCAAATGTTTCTCAGAACTTCAATCCCACTCATTTTCTGCAGATTTGAAATTATACCTAAGATCCACGAGTAGGCAAAATAAAGGAGGATAGCTCAACATGGGTGGCATAGCAATCTGAAGTACGGTTTACTTTTCGGCAGGAATTACAATACAGTACAAAGATGCAGAGCGCTGATGGAGGGGTTGCTAAGCCTCTGTGAGCCTCTGACACCAACACAGAGAGCCACATAGATTTACTTACAAAGCCCCCTCTTTCTGCAGCTGGATACAGGTCCTGCTCAGTCTCACTCTCTTCAAGCCAGACAGATTTGCCCACCTGTGGTCTTTCCAGACTCCTGAGTAAATACCAGCAAGTGTTTGGGTAAAAATACACTGAAGCTTATTTTTTTATTTGGGATGCATCTCTGAAAAGGTCATTTATTTTGAGGACATCATTTGTCACACCAGGGTTCTGGTGACCAAAATCTACTTAATCACCTTAAGAGCCTGTCACCCCTCTTTAATCTACTCGCCAAACGTATCTTTATTCAAGGATATCATTTTCTAGAAGCGTCTTGTAGCTGCATGCCGCCACCCCTTTCCCTGATTTAGGAATGGAACAGTTGCTCCAAACAACTTGTTATGTTGCCCTTTAGCCGAAGCAAAAGTTTGGTAATGCTTTTACGCAAGCCTGAATGGTGGTTACTACAGATGAAATATACTGGCTATAATCAGATATACCATGACGTAAGACTCAAATTCCTCCCCTCCAACACTTTATGCCTCCCATTTAATTATAAGGTAGGGTTATGATTCAGTCTTTAGTGATGGATTTAGCCCCACCCACTGAGTTATACAAACACATGCTTTGCAGTTAGAGGCAATTCAGAACAGGAGGGGCCTTTCCCTCATTCAATTTCCCCATGGCAACTTTGTGTAAGGGTTTGGATTCGGGCTGATGCGGCCTCATGCCCGTAAGATGGGACTCTCCAGTCCTCTTTCCCATGAGCACACCGTGAGACAACAAAACAGAGACAGATTTTTACACCGACATGTGTCTCTACATAGAATTACTTGGCTGATTGGTTCACTGGCTAACACCGCAACCAGTTTTATTATTTCAAGTTAGTCTGGCTGATGTCCAGAAATTTCCCTGAACAAAATAACACAAAAATGAGCCTGGTTCATCTGGTTGGGGCCAGCCCTGAATTATACAGTCAAGTGGAAAAAAGTAGACTCATCTTTTCAAGCCATCTGGTTCTTAGTAGGCCTTGAAATTTGGAAAATAGGTCCCACTTTACCAGTTTCAATCAGGTGAAGGTCTTCCCTTTCATTAGATCATTGAAACACCTTAATTATTTTTCCTTTTCCAGACATTCAGATCACTGACTGACTGATGAGCCCATTTTTGCTACGCTTTAGCTGTCAGACAGATGGCCTCACATCTGATTATTGAATATAGTTTACAGGAGTTCATGGAAGATCAATGAGGACAAGATGCTCTTGTCCTGTGGCTGCAAAATAAGTCCAAATCATCATCGCTCCACCAATAAGTACGATGTGTTTGTGCTGATATGCCTTGTTTGGTTTTCTGCAGACATTATGCTGACTATGACCAAAAATCTCTATCTGTCTAAAGGATCTGGCTGTGGTTGTTTAGAGTGGACTCAACATTGAAAAACAAAGCTGTGTTGCCATGGCTTTCTGGCATAGCTCCAGCCCCCCCATTACCCTACTTAGAACAAGCAGATATAGAAAATAGATGGCTAAATGAAGTAAAGAAAAATATTTCAGTCATACTGAGCTTCTGCATCTTGACATTGTTACTATTTAATGCGTAATATTTGATTTATTTTTTTTACATCTGAGGTCGTAATTGCCTAGTCCTCAGAGCTAGTAATGATCAGAGAATTTTGTTACGTATTGATATTTATTGATAATCCAGTATCTTGAACTTCGAGTGTCGACACAAAGATCAATTACAAACAAGATTGCCTTGTTATCATCAGTTGGGAATAAAGTTCCCAACTGATTTCGACAGTTGCATTTCGACACAGTGCTAAACAACAACAACCAGTTCATTCTGGACTAATGTTTGCATCTACTGAATAAAAGTCAAGCAAAATGGAATTAAACTGACAGAGATAGATCAGAGCACATTTGTCCTTAAAGTGCATTAGATTCTTGGATGTTTGTGTGTTTCGAGTGTGCATGTTGTTTTTGTCTTCACATCCCCTCTATACTGAACGTGTGCCATTAACTCTAACATCCCAAAGACATTCAAGTCAGGTGGGCTGGACACTCTAAATTCCCCATAGGTATGACTATATCTGTCTGTCTGTTTGTATTCATTCTCTGATGGACTGGAAAGAAACAAATGTGTAGAGTAAACAAGTTAAAAGACCAATGAATCAATGTCATTAAATCAAACATGTGAGAGCCTTGGGAACCACTCATGTCAACATGTTTACTCTCTTCACCGCGAATCAAAATATGTGAAATCTCCCCAAAAAAGTGCAACAAGCTGTTGATGCAAAAGACTCAGATTTTACCAGATACTAGATTATGACAGGACAGCGTTGTGGCTCATCCCAAGTGTACCAATGTGGTGCTCATTATAAAACCGAAACTTTCTCCGAGCTTTGAGATGAGCTGGCATGACGACGTGACGTCTCTGTTGGCTAACCACTTAGTTAGGGGCCGATTATGGCTGTTCGCAATGAGATCCAGGCCTCCTCTGAGGACAGACATGCCACAGCGTACAAAAACTGGATCAGTCTCATTTTCAAGACAACTTCATGGTGGAGAGTCTATTTTAGGGCTGTGGATGGTAGCACTGAGCAACGTGTGCATGCATTCCAGACACATGTCATTTTTCTAAAGACGGAAATCAGACAAATCACACATCTGTCTGCAGCCAGGGCATTCCTGGAGACCCAATCTATATTTCCACACTGTCATGAGTCGCATTACATCACAGCAAATCAGATTATAACCTTTGTGCTAAACTGAAAAAAATAGAAATAACAATAGCGTCTAAAAAAAGACAGCTAGTGCTTCATTTTTTTTTCTACTGAATTAAAGAGAAGATGTAAATTGCTACTTGGGATTCCCCTGAGCATGTTATCAACACAACACATCTATGAAGCTGAAAAATCCAGTCTGGAAAAATATGGGTTTGAGTGTCCAGCCCAAGGACTTTCCATACTAGGGAGTAAGCCAAGAAAGTGTAAAAGACATTTTTAGCTACAGGTTGTCTTCAGGAATTATTGGTCGTTTCAACGAGAAGCTTAGTTTACTTTGAATTTGTTGACTTCAGTGAATGTCATGAAATAACCTTATATCACATGTTGATGTCTTTCTGTGTGTCTGTCTAGATCCTGGCCCTGTGCATCATTCAGCTGGAGAGAGTGAGAGGATGTCGATCCTCCGTGTTCCTCTTCTTGTTCTGGGTCTTGTCTGTTGTCTGTTCTCTGGTGCCTCTCAGAGCAAAGATCCAGCTTGCCATCGATGAGGTATGTAGTCACCCTGATGCTAAATATAACAGACTAGAATTCGATTTAAACATAGGTACTGATCCTATCTATTTAAACACTTTTGTATGCATTTATTTCACCCAGAGTGGTTTGTGTGTCCAATTTGAACTCGGTGAACCTGAAGTGTCAAAACACAGTGTAGGAATATCTAATCAGCTCTGTTCCTACCCATAGTCTAGACACAAGACTCCAGCAGCACAGCTTGAGCTATACCCTGTGTCAGCAAAGAGTTTCTTTTTCACCCCCCAGTTTTAACCAAGGTAACCTAAAGTTAACACAAAGTGTTGGAGGATGACACTGCCAATTCTGGTCAAGGCTGTGTGTGTTTAAGTGCTCCCTTTCTTCCTGCATCTCCCGTCAGACATTGCAATCATTGTTGTATGGGGTAGGTTTGCGCACACCGCCATGGGGCAGTCGTATTTGCATTTCTATAAAAGCACACGCACACATCCATATTTCTGTTTTATCGCTCTCAGCGTGACATTCCCACACTGCTTGGGGGAGAGTAATGATGGCCCTGGGATAAACGCTGGTGAGACATGGCAGCCCAGGGTCAGCCCAGAGGAACGCCAGTGCTGTGTTTATGGGCCTACACTGCCATAAACACAGCCAGATGAAAATCTGTGCATCCACACATAATGCAAATCCATTTACAGTTAAAAGCAGATGTTTTCATTTCATATAACTGCACATGTGTATTTATAGGAAGTACACATGAGCTCTTATGTACTTCGCCTCCATACTGTTCTGTGATTTGAAGTCGATTTGTTCATTTAATTCTTTTTCAACCATGTCCTCTTTTACAAAATCTCCAAACAACCATTATATATAATGAAGGATTTTTAAGGGCCACCTTAAATGATCCGTAGATCTATAGAAGGTGCCGTCAGGAAATGTCAGGAAAATGGATTTACTAAAAACCGCTCACTGCACATTAAAACTAATAAAAGAAAGATATTCAAGAACAAGCTATGTAACGGTGTTGAAGGAGTGATTCGACTTTCTGGGGATGTGCTGTGCCTTTGAACATCCCTGCCAAAACTCAGAATTGTAATATGAACTTCTCTACACTATTTTAAATCAGAAACAAACTCTTCAAATTGGTGAATTGATTTGAATTTAGATGCAACTTCCCCACCAGGGTCTCACCTTTGATTATGATGTGAACTGAAACAAGGTGAGGTTATGAAGACAGACTGTCAAGACTTGTCTTTTCTCTAAACAATTTGTAAAACAGTGTAACGGGATATAGAAATGTTTTCACATCTATATTAAAAGTACAGGTAAAAAGGTGCAGGTAAAACAACAGCTAATATTTAGTAGATCTCTTCTACTGTAAAGTTCTCCAAACATTCATAAATAAAGCACCTTATTCACATCCCAGTGCTTCATGTTCGTGGACCTTTGTCCATTCGAAGCTGCTTGACCTACATTTTGCCACCCACTCTGACCATCTTGACCTTTTTTTGTTGTTTTTCTCTGTGCGGCCAGGCTCATTGGGCCCCTTCATATCTACTTTCTGGGCACAGCACCATGCTTCTCAGAGAAAACTGTTTTATTGTTTACAAGGACTGCCACTTTGATGGGCACACACTGCGCTGCATAACAGACTGGCTGCGGCACCGGTGCTTGCCCAGTGGTAAACAATCCCCTCTGCCAGAGCCCACAGTTTCTGTATGTCAGAAATAACATGCAAGCACTCCTTTTTTTGCGAAAGTCCCTGAGTGGTTAATATCGCAGCTGGTTCTTCGACAGAAGGTTAGGTTGCTGGTTTGAAAAACCACAATCTCCCTATTTACAGATATGGGCTTTTAGCGTGACTGAGAGGCAGCTTTAACTGTTGCTTCATTTATATAAAGTTCACCACTAAAGCTTCTGGGTTTTTACCCTGATTTAGCTTAAAGGTCCAAATTACTCTTTATTGTGCCTGTGATCTTAGAACATAGACCATCCTCTCCAATGCAATATACAAGCAAGTGAGGAGCCATATAATAACTTGTGCTGTTGTGAAACTACGCACAAAGCCACAGTTATGATAAGTGATGCAGTATATTACAGGATGTTGCCTGATTTGTTAATTGTTGCTGAAAGAAATTGAACAACCACAGAACATTTTGATGCATTTGAAAAACTTTTGTCATCCTGGAAGAACTTTTTATGTGTTTGTTTTTTTGTGTTTAGCACCCATTTAAACACAAGGCAAGTTAATTCGGCCCCAGGTTTGAAACAAAGGTCAAATCCTTTTATCCTTCTACACTTGGCTCAAATGTGTGTTTTGTTCCACAGGGCATTGCCTCTGACATTGTTCGATACCTCGCCTTCTTCTCCTACTTCACGATCCAACTGGCCCAGCTCTTCCTGTGCTGTTTTGCTGACCAGCCTCCACAGGGAAAACCCGTCTTGGAGAAGGTAGGCAGTGGAGAATGTATCCCACTTCCGTCAGAAAGCCTCCGCTCTGATCCAATACCAAGGAGAGAAAAATGCCCAAGTAGTTATTTTGTGGTTTTTGACTTTTGTTGTCAAGACACTTTTGCCTTTTGGAGGAAGTGATGGGATTCACCCCCTCCATTCTTCCTCTCACACATCACCGCGTTGGCTTCCTACGAGAGGTGTGTGTGAATGAGTTTGTTTGGCACTGGGGTGTGCATATCTTCGGTGCGACTCTCACTATCTGAGATAACACATGCGCTGCTTAGCAAAACCTCGCTAACCCAACAAACATGAGTTGGTTTAGCTCTTTTTTTGAGGAGGAGGGTGGCTCAAAATAGCATATTGATCTGGGATAGCTGGCAGGTGAATGAAAATGAGCTCCTAATCAATCAAAATGACACGTGAGGTAATGTTTCCTCGGTGATAAACGATGGAAGGGGCTGGAAAAGTCCCTAACAAACTACCAGCTGGTGGGGAAAGGCTTAGGGTGCAGAAGCCACAGTCTGGCAGGGCAGACACACCCAGTGGTGTGTCCTCTTCTTTTTCCTCCTCCTCCTCCTCCTCCTCTCTGCCCCATGTTCTGGTTAGAGTTACTCACAGGAAGCAAGGAAGCGAGGGGACGAAAAGCAAGGGTGCTGTAATGAGGAGAGCAAACACCCCAGTGTGGGGGTGGTAGGGTGGAGGAGATGCCGTAAAGTCTGCGTGAGAGCACAAACTTTCTGTGTATGTGTGTGTGTGTGTGTGTCTCTACATGTCGGATTGCTTGTGATGACACATTTCCGCTCCGTCTGCGCTCAACCTCAAAACATCATCCTCACCCTACACCAACACTCAAAGCTATTTATCCCGTCCGTTGGGAGCTCACGGTCTCTCCTTCCCACAATGGACCACCTGAGAGCACCCGGGTTGTTTACGGCATCAGCGTTCCCAATCACACCCCGCACAAGAACACCATTCAACCATCAACTCACAGCCCAGTGAGGCTGTGTGTTTCTAAAAAAAAAACAAACCTTCAGGTTGAGAGGCCTTTCACTGTGAGAGCAACACTGAATGCGGTTTTAATCTGTTGCAGAATCCCTGCCCTGTGAAAGATGCCTCTTTCCTGTCACAGATTCTCTTCTGGTGGTTCACTGGGTAAGATGGTTCTTCAAAAACCTGTCATTTTCAGGCACGAGCTGACTCACTAGCAACAGTGTGTACTTGTTTACCATAATATGTTTTTTTGTTGATGTTCTCGCCCGTGACTCATCTCTGATGTTCCTTCTTTAGGCTTGTTGTGAAAGGATACCGCTCTCCACTCGAAGCCGAGGATCTGTGGACCCTGAGGGAGGAAGACACATCACACAAGATCATATCTGAGCTCCAACAGGAATGGACAGCCGAGTGTGCCAAGATTCAGAAGTGAGAATTATGTTTGATTGATATCTTGTATCTTGTCAGTTTTGTGGGGAATTCCAGTCATTGTGTAAATTGCACAGCACATGGTGTGGAAGACCCTTGTTGATTTTTGGTTTGCAGAAATCCCAAGAAGATTAAATCGTCAACTTCATGTCTCATAGCAGCAGAGTGCACAATTTACTGCATTAGCACTGCTCAAAAAGACAATTGAACGAAACAAAAAAATCTCTGCAGCTTTAATCACCCATCTGCTAGTCAAATCCTAGCCAGTACACATTAGTCAGGATTTACCATTCACTGATGACCTGATCCAGGCTGTCTGATCAGGATGGATGAAGGTTATAGCAGAAATAATTGACGAACCAGACACAACACGTGCCTGACATGCACATGTTCGTCCTTCTCATTTCTTCTGGCTGAAATGCCTCTGTTTTGTCAGAGGTTTTTGACTCACTGTAATGCTCTAACTATTGTCATAGGCTAAAATCAGTTCAGTTTTATAGCATTGCGGTTGAACATCAACACATTACTGAGCAAAGCAGAGCGGGAATTAGCTATGGCAGATGTAATTGAAATCCCGGATCTCTCATTACTACGCGAATTTCATGCTAAAAATAAGAAATGAGTCTCTTGAGGACATAGAGTGCCATAATGTCATGAAAAGAAGCCTGATTCATCTTCAAGGCTCGTTAACATGGCGCAGTGCTTTGAAGGCCATCGTCAAGTCTAATAATTACCTCAGCAAACGATCCTTTCCACAGCTGCCTTCAAATTCTTTGCTCCATCAGTAATGGCGAGAATGAAAAGTGTTTTTCATTGTCTGTTTTGCGTTTGAAACTTGAAAGTGGCCTGCACCACATTGGTACGACACTCACACAGATGTCCTGTCTCTATCTGTGGTTTGTCCTGCAGGCAGGAGAAGGCTCTCTCCTCGGGCGCAGCGCTGGGGAGCAGGCTGCCAGACCAGGCCCAGCTCCTCAGGAAGCTGCAGAAAGAGCAGAGCTCCGGTTTCTTCCTGCTCAGGACGCTGGCACGCAAGTTCGGTCCATATTTTCTGACCGGAACCTTGTGTATCATTTTCCACGACGCCTTCATGTTCGCCATCCCTCAGGTGCTGAGGTAAAAATCAAAGCTGTGCCTCACCCCGGTGTCATGTGCCTCACATGGACAGTTCTCATCTTCTCTCTATCTTCTGTAAAACGACTTATAATAAGGTTTCCCGATGTAGTATTAACTGTGTCGCCGTATGCAGACAGAGATACTTTTTTTCAAATTATTGAAATATAGCTTTTTCATTGCTTGAAGACCCGCAAACCGAATGGATTTTAGTGCACCGTATTAACAAGCTGCAACCAAAGTATTCCCAACCTCCGACCTAAATACCTGGATGTACTAGAATCCAGGCTAACAAAGCAAGTTTAGACTTATGTAAAAAAGGAAGATAGCCAAACATATGGATAGATAGATAGACAAATGGACAGATAGATAGATAGATAGATAGATAGATAGATAGATAGATAGATAGA
>JABUIW010000078.1:185979-359619 GCA_013363375.1 Menidia beryllina
TAGATAGATAGATAGATAGATAGATAGATAGATAGATAGATAGATAGCAGTGAAAACAGGTCAAAGTTGACCAGCCACCCGCTGCCTGTGCATCCCACCAGTCAGACTGGAATGTTGTTGTTCATGCACAGCACAGGATCGGTGGAAGTGTTAATTACGGTCATAGAGCTGTGAGCAAGAAAAGTTGACTAGACCACAGTCCTCTGTGCTCCAGTAAGAAGGACAGTCAGAAATGGGAGAAGGAGGCTCTAAATGACAGAAATGCTGTCGGACCACAATAAGAGAGCCGCGGGCCAAGTGAGAGTGCAGGCCGGCCACAGGCAGAGTTTTGTTGTGCAACTCCTTTTTGTGCGGACCAGTCAGCCAGAAGCCGCAGCAGCACTCAAGGCCATTGGTTAAAGTCGCACAATGGGAGTAAGATAAGATCAGGCTGAATGAAAATAAATTATGTTGACAAAGTATACGTCTGTCTCTGTCTGCTGGGCTTTTTTGTCACACTTTCCAGGAAAAACTGAGTTTTGACTATTCAATCGTGCAGAAAGAGACTCAAAATTAATCTATTCGACAGCCTGACTCGACTTAATGTCTCACTCCCGTTCTTTTTCAGTCTTCTTCTGGGTTTCATGAGAGATGAAGATGCTCCACTCTGGAAGGGCTACTTTTACGCCACCTTGATGTTCCTGCTGTCGTGTCTCCAGTCCCTTTTCAACCACCAGTACATGTACGCCTGCTTCACCGTCGGCATGAGGGTGAAGACAGCTGTAATGGGCTTGGTCTACAGGAAGGTGGGTTACCATGCAATATACGTTTAGCCACTAACCACTTGACACTACACAAATTGTGTCTTAAAATTCTGAAAACAAAAGCTCTCTCTCCTTCCAAAACGAAAACAGTTCCCAGCATATGATTAACAGCTCTCACCTAAGATGAATGATGATGTGTAGTCGCTATAAGGCTAGGAAATTATATCGTGCGCAGTGAGCCGAGGGCTGAAATGTCTCTCTTTTGCTGTCAATCCAGTCTTTGGTGATAAACAGCGCTGCGAGGAGGACTTGCACCGTGGGCGAGATTGTGAATCTGGTTTCGGCAGACACTCAGAAGCTCATGGATTTTGTGGTCTACTTCAACGCTGTCTGGCTGGCTCCTATTGAGATCGCTCTCTGTCTTTTCTTCCTCTGGCAGGTATGTCCAAGTGCAGCATTGTGTGGCTCACAATGCCTCTCATTCATGCACAGACGTAATTTAACTGTCTCTTGCGACTCTCCTTTTTTTTTAATAGCATCTAGGCCCTTCAGCTTTGGCAGGAATTGCCACTGTCATTCTCATCTTCCCGCTCAATGGGTTCATTGCAAAGAAAAGGAGCAAGCTGCAGGTAAAAGCACGAATCCCTCACACATTCGCACCAGTAGCTCAGACATCTGGCATGTAAGGTCAAAGGATGCCACAGCTGGTTTAGATAGTGGCTGAAAAGCTGTGTGGGTGTTTGGCCTGGATGTTACATTCTCTCTTGTCCTTTTGATGTCTGGCCCGTATAATTTGTTTGAAAAACAATGACAGGAAAGGATGGGCAGTAGGAAGACATCATTTTTCATTTCTCTGGAAAGCCAACAGAGAGTTCTGTAAATTTGGAAGCCAGCTTAATCAAACGTAGTCTTAAATACAGCGACCGCATTTCTGGCACTTTGTTGTTTCGTTGTCATAAAAATCACCAAAATGAAACAAGCTACAAATTCTTACCGAATTAGACTTCTCTGACGTTCAGGAAAAACTACAGCTGCAGTAATGAAGCCACACAAACCATGTTCACAAATGCATGTACTTGGACTGGTGTGGTAATTGCCTGTCATCTGTGTCCTAGTTTCAACTTGAGACTTTTTTTTTCTTGTTCTTTTCTTTTTTGGAATAAATCTAATAAATAACTTTTTGTCTGCTTAACAGGAAATTCAAATGAAATTCATGGATGGTCGCATCAGGCTGATGAATGAAATCTTAAATGGAATAAAGATTTTGAAGTTTTATGCCTGGGAGAAGGCCTTCCTGGAGCAGGTTTTGGGCTACAGAGAAAAGGAGCTCAATGCCCTGAAGAAGTCTCAGATTCTTTATTCCATCTCTATTGCATCTTTTAACTCCTCCTCTTTCTTGGTAAGAAAATAAAAGATTTTCTAATTTAGCGGTATATATTCTATATGGCAGCAATGATGACCTTTGTCTGTAAAGGTACTTAGCCTTTTTGTGGTACTGATGAATGATCACTGTAATTGATATCGGATGCAAGCTAACTTTTGATAACCAGAGGGTAGGGTCAGTTAGCAAACTTTTACCAATTTAGTGATAGCATGTTGGCTTTTGCCAGTAGAATTTAAAGCCGAGACCAAAGCCTATGATACAGAAATTACATCTAAATATTTACAACTTGAGTCACAGCCTACAAAAGTCATTAGGACTCACCCTCTGACAATTATCACCAAATATATATACTTTCTTGCAAGTTTCTGACACTGAAAGTAACAACTCGTGCTTTTTTGCCTGGTAGATTGCTTTTGCCATGTTTGGGGTCTATGTGACGCTGGATGACAGGAATGTCTTGGATGCACAGAAAGTGTTTGTCTCCATGGCGCTCATCAATATCTTGAAGACCCCATTGAGTCAGCTTCCATTTGCAATAAGCACAACCATGCAGGTAGAAGACTTTTCCACTTGATAGCTGTGATTGCTACGTTGAGGAATGTTTTCATGGTGCCATTTGGCGTATGATTAATTGAAATCATCTGTCGCTGTTTCAGGCACTGGTTTCACTGAGACGTCTGGGAAAGTACCTGTGTTCCGAGGAACTGAAGGTGGACAATGTCTCAAAGACTCCACTCAACTCTGGTAATAATTGAAAATAAACATGATTCATCTATGAATGACTACACTGAGTAAATGACCAACTTTTGTGCCCTGTTTTGGAAATTCCCACCGTTTGGTTCCCATACTGCCTAAAATCATAGCCTGACATAATCAATAAAAGCAGCCCAAAAGAAGTTGTTGTTTATAACTTAGGAGCACCACAGCCTTGTATGGATCATATGCACTGTCACTTGCTGGTTCCTGAGCTGACTGGTAGACAGGATAATTATAGGACGTTCTCATTTAGTGGTTTAAGTTAAATCGTAGCATGAATTCAGACATTTAATTCATAGAGAAATGGAAAAAAAAAACGCACTGTACTTCTCTGTCTACAATCTGTCAACGCTTCCTAAGAAAGCTTATGAAAAAGCAACAGCTCTGTAATTTGCATGATTAAGCAAATTCACATGTAATTACGCCCAGACGGGACTCTGACTCGTAACTTCCAGGGGAAGTTATATTTTGGAAACCGTTTCTTTCCTCCTCAGATGGCGAAGATGTGGCCATAGAAAATGGCACTTTCAGCTGGTCTGCAGAGGGTCCTCCATGTCTCAAACGGTACGAGTTGTAAAATGAGATTTTAAAAATGAAACTCTGCGGTAATAAAAAAAAAAAAAGGACTGACTGAGGAATTCAATGCTTTGTCAACAGGATCAACGTCCATGTGCCACGAGGCTCCCTTGTTGCTGTGGTTGGTCATGTGGGCAGTGGAAAGTCCTCTTTGTTGTCCGCCATGCTCGGTGAGACAGAGAAAAGAACCGGCCGAGTCACTGTCAAGGTACAAAGAAAGCGTTCCATGCTCCATGGTCTATTCATAGCTTGTGGGATAGGTTTCCTAAATATTGACGGTCTCTGTGTTGGCATGTGCGTTTGCAGGGCTCTGTGGCCTACGTGCCCCAGCAGGCCTGGATCCAGAACGCCACCGTCCAAGACAACATCACATTTGGCCGTGAGAAGATGAAAACATGGTACCAGCGTGTGCTGGAGGCCTGTGCCCTGCTGCCCGACCTGGACATCCTACCGGCTGGAGATGCTACAGAGATCGGAGAGAAGGTGAGGAATACGTTTTAATTAAAAAAACAGGACATTTTGGTCTGACGTGTACGTGAAAGGTTGAAAATGTCTTTATCTTTTTTCTCCATGCAGGGACTGAATCTATCTGGTGGTCAGAAGCAGAGGGTGAGTCTGGCCAGGGCCGTCTACAGAAAGGCTGATGTCTACCTGCTGGACGACCCGCTGTCTGCAGTGGACGCGCATGTGGGACAGCACATCTTTGACAAAGTTATTGGACCAAAAGGAGTCCTTAGAGACAAGGTAATGCCATGCAAGACCTGCAGATAACATTACAGCTTATTCAATTCAGCTGCGAGAGCCAAATTTGGTTTTACACCTAAACCACTTAAAAGCTTCGCTCTGCGCTTTTGTTACCATAATATGAAAACCGCCAGTTTGCTGACACCTTTTTTTTTGTTTTTTTTAAAAGCCTCAATATAGAGTTGGATTGTGCTCGCATCTTATTTTTGCTGACTTGTGTGGCTTATTTTACAGACCCGCATCCTGGTGACCCATGGGATGAGCTTCCTGCCGCAAGCTGACCTCATCCTCGTTCTGGTGGATGGAGAAATCACAGAGAGCGGCTCCTACCAGGAGCTGCTCAGCCGCCATGGTGCTTTTGCTGACTTTATCCACACGTTTGCAAGCACAGAGCGAAAGGAGAGCGCCATGCAAAGAGGTGCAGAAATAGATCCACTTTCCGTTATGCTCGAAATCAGATTATGCAAAATGAATATCCCTCACTAACTAGTCCAAACCTCCCAAATTCTTTCTCTGTAGCCGGTTCCAGAAGGTCCAATGCTCGACTCAGCATGATTGATTTCATGCCCTTCTCCAGAGACTTGTCACAGGAGCAGCTCATTGGGTGTGTAAACAATTGGAGAAATTACCGGAATGTCTTGTGTTCTATGTTTTTTTTAAACTAGCCTCTGACCTCTCCTTATTTTCCAGGGGTGACACCACTAATACTAACCTGCAAAACATGGAGCCTGTATCTGAAGCAGACCAGGAGCAGGTACCAGAGGACTTGGGCAAGCTGACTGAAGTTGACAAGGCTCGCACGGGACGAGTAAGTCTAAAAATGGATTCTAGATCAGCATCTGATGATCTGATATTATAGTTACCAATGGCACAGCACTATATACATTGCGGTTTCCCTTCACCTGAACTTATTACTTCTTTTAAACTCAATATTCTGCCTTTTCCTTCGACAATTTCACAACTTTGATGTGTTGATGTCAACATTCACTAATCTAAAATCTCTGTTGGACTCGATGAGACAGACAAGCCAACAGCTGAGAGAGGTTTGTGAGCAGCTGGTAAACATTGGGAACAACCTGTTTTGTTGCTCCACTACAGGTGAGGTTGGCGATGTATAAGAAGTACTTCAAGACCATCGGCTTGGCCATCATCATACCCATCGTCTTCCTGTACGCCTTTCAGCAGGGTGCCTCTCTGGCGTACAACTACTGGCTCAGCATGTGGGCCGATGACCCCATAGTTAACGGCACCCAGATTGATACAGATCTGAAACTGTCTGTTTTTGGAGCTCTGGGTTTTGTACAAGGTCAGTTGGTTGGCTCTCAAACAGACAGAGAAAGGGTTTGATAATATCTGCCTCCAGCTCAATCAGAAATCCCTCCCTCTTTTTTAAGGTATCGCTATCTTTGGGACGACTGTCACCATCTCCATCTGCGGCATCATCGCCTCTCGCCACTTGCACACGGACCTGCTGGTCAACGTTCTCCGCTCGCCAATGTCTTTTTTTGAGACCACGCCCAGCGGCAACCTCCTGAACCGCTTTGCCAAAGAGATCGACGCCATCGACTGCATGGTGCCAGAAGGCTTGAAGATGATGTTGAGCTACGTGTTTAAACTCATGGAGGTCTGCATCATTGTGCTGATGGCAACACCCTTTGCAGCGGTGATCATCCTGCCCCTTGCCTTCCTCTATGCCTTTGTCCAGGTACACGCACTCCCCAAAAAACAGAGAATTCAATCTTTTATGTGAGATGTTTATATTTAACATGGCTTGGTTGAAGCTGGATTCCATTACTCTCTGTTATTGGAAAGCTCTGGGCTCCAAAACCAAGTCTGCCTTTTTTTTGCCTTGTATTTTGTTACCAACCTACTGACATAAATGTTACACACATTCCCAATGAATTATGGGAAAGCCCTCAGTGCTCCCTTTTGTTTCGCCTGTTAAAGCTGGTGTTTTACTTTTCCACTGTGGGCCGCAGAGTTTCTACGTTGCCACATCCTGTCAGCTGCGCAGGCTGGAAGCTGTGAGCCGCTCGCCCATTTACACCCACTTCAACGAGACGGTGCAGGGTGCCAGCGTGATCCGGGCCTTCGGAGAGCAGCCCCGCTTCATTCTGCAGGCTAATGAAAGAGTCGACTTCAATCAAACCTCCTACTTTCCCCGATTTGTAGCCACCCGGTGAGAACTTAGAAGCTTTAACGTGATTCATTTGCTCAGATAATTAATGCCTCGGTCGATTATGCTCCAGGAGAAATAAACTGCCCCAAAGCTAAATCATTTTTTTATCCACAGGTGGCTGGCCGTCAATCTGGAGTTTGTTGGAAATGGTGTAGTCTTAGCTGCCGCTATTCTCTCTGTGATGGGTAGAAGCACCCTGAGTCCAGGCATCGTGGGTTTGGCTGTATCACACTCCCTCCAGGTATGGGATTCAACCCACACAGAAGCTGCAATGCACAGCTTTACAGTTTACTCAAAAAGTAAGCGTCTCTGTGCTGGATATTCCAGGTTACTGGAATCCTGAGCTGGATCGTGCGATCCTGGACCGACGTGGAGAACAACATTGTTTCTGTTGAGAGAGTCAATGAGTATGCCGAAACTCCTAAAGAGGTTGGTGCTCCCGTCACGGTTACATAACGCTGTACTGCAAGAGATGTGGCGGCTCTTTACACAGCCCTATCTTTTTGTTCCTATTACCTCATGCAGGCTGGTTGGATTACAGAGGGCAGCTCCTTGCCACTGGCGTGGCCCCAGAGTGGCACCATAGAGTTCCAAGACTATGGGCTGCAGTACCGCAAAGGCCTTGAGCTGGCTCTGAAAGGCATTACGTTGCACATAAATGAAAGAGAAAAGGTGATTCATCTTGTGAGATAAACAAAAAAAAATGCAGGCATGAATCACCAGTCTTACATAATGAAATTGTAGTGTTGTCTCATATGTAAACCAAAAACCTCCTTTTTTAGGTTGGAATTGTCGGCAGAACAGGAGCTGGGAAGTCCTCGCTTGCCTTGGGAATCTTCAGGATCCTGGAAGCTGCAAAGGGAAAGATATACGTTGATGGAGTCAACATTGCTGAAATTGGACTCCATGACCTCCGATCTCGTATTACTATCATTCCTCAGGTAAAAAAAGCAGTGACAGAAACTGATCTCTGGCTTTCATCAGATAAACTGTCCAATGCAAAAGTGATAACTGTATGTATTCTGAAGCCACTCCAGTTTGGCGATAACCAATCTATTCCATCTTCTCTCCCAGGACCCGGTGCTGTTCTCAGGCTCCCTCAGGATGAACCTCGACCCATTTGATAGCTACACAGATGAAGAAATTTGGAGTTCACTGGAGCTTGCTCATCTCAAAGACTTTGTGTCCAATCTGCCTGATAAACTCAACTACGAATGCTCCGAGGGAGGGGAAAACCTCAGGTACACATGTGGACATCATTATGACGCTTTCCAAACCCAACAGAGTGATTGCCTTTTATCAGTCAGTCAGAGATAAACAATATAAAGACTTCTAGTATATAATTCTGTCCTTCCTTTCCTCCCCTTTGCCTCTAAAGTCTGGGTCAGCGCCAGCTAGTCTGCTTAGCCAGGGCCTTGCTGAGGAAAACCAAGATCCTTGTTTTGGACGAGGCCACGGCTGCTGTTGACCTGGAGACAGACACCCTCATCCAGTCAACGATCCGCACACAGTTTGAAGACTGCACTGTGTTGACCATCGCTCACCGTCTTAATACCATCATGGATTACACAAGGTACAACATCCTTTTTTCTACCCTCAATGGACAGGAATGCTTACTGGGGATGCTTGTTGCATCAAAATGTAAAGATATAACGCATTTGATTTTTTTTATGAACGTCAGAAATTTTAAGACCAATACGATTTTAGGACATCGCCATCAGAGCAATTGTATGCAATTATACAAATTCAAAGAAAGAGAGAAGGAAACAGCATGGCTGTTTTCTTCGGTGATCCTAGCAAACTAAACTGAATTGAAGACAACTACATATCTAGCCATGGTTCATGGTTTGATTTTATTGTTTTTTCAACTTTGACATTTATAGATGAAGTGGAGAGATGTGGAAGTCTGAGGAAATGGGCTTACGAAAAATGACATACAGCTGCTCTTACTTACACATTGATTCAGACTCTGGAAAACTTCATTAGAGATTTATTACCATTTTAATTTATGCGTAAGATTAAATCAATTTATTCTTGGATTTAGTTTTAGCTGCGAAAAAGATTTTGAAAAGTTTGAAAGAGTTTTTTTCCACCAGATAAGATGTTGGCCTGGTCAAGACACCGTTTATCAAGTGAAGTGTAAAGAGAAATGTGAGACTGAAATCCCTTTTCCTTCTTTCTTGCTGCTCCACAGAGTAATCGTCATGGACAGAGGCCACATCTCTGAGATGGACTCTCCAGCCAACCTCATCTCTCAGCGGGGGCAGTTCTATCGGATGTGCCGGGAAGCTGGCTTGGTCTAGACCTGTCTTGGACCTCTTACCAGATAACGGATGACCTGGTGTGCACACGTGGCACTATATTTGTGTGGCTCTTCCACATATCTCAAATTGGGCCATTGGAAGTTTTGTGGCAGCTCATAACTCTTCTCTGTGAGGGCATTGTTGCTGAATCTCACAAGCAGCTGCTGATGCAATCCCTACAGCATTTTAAAACCCAAAGACACCTTTTCAAGTCATGAAAGTACTTTCCTTAACCTCGGAAGATGGATGTTCAGATTAGAGCTACAGTGGATTGCTGAGTCTCAAAGTTATAAATGTTGTGTATAGAGTGGTGGAGTCAGTATATTCTGTAAAGGATAAAAAAAAGGCTGGACTAAAAGAGAAACACAAATCTTAATGATTTTCATTTTCTTTAAGGATGGAGGTCATACTATTTTTGTAGTTTTTGTAAGTGTTTATACAGCACAGGACATATTTTTGATGTTGTCTCAGGCTTACACATAGACGTTTACTCATACATTTTTAGCCTTATATACCAAAAAGAGGCACTTTTTTTACTTGTAGAATGATAGAAGTCTATGTTTTACTCTCGTCCCAGAAACTGGGACAGGAAATATTGCAACACTCTAACCTTTGCGAGGTTCATGCTAGCCGGGGAAATTGGCTTTTTACAGTCTTCAAAATTTGAGCTTGAGGCCATTTTTATATGTCAGGGAGAGGGTGAAACAGTAAAGCAAGCCAGGACATTAGCAATCGTCCAACTATGTGGTGGTTGTTGTTTATTTCTGTCAAAGTAAACATTTTTTAAAAAGTCAATAGAGACCTCACTGGTCAGATTTAACCTGACACCGGTAGTGAAAACCACCATGAATGAAGAGAATGCCTCTTTAAAACAATGGTGATAAATCTCTATGGGATTGTTTCTCTGTCTGCGCCACACAAACTCAGGCCATACGCATATACAGAGAGGAGAAAATCAGTATTGTTCTGTATTGGTGCTGACATGACAGACTGTAAATAGTCTGTGTTAAGCTTTAGTCTTGATTCAAAGAAAGAACCCTATGAACTTTTCCAAGAGAAGAAGCATTTGATGTTTTTGTCTTACTGGTTTAGACAATATATTCTAAGAGGAACCCAAGTGTTTATTTATGTCATGTGACAAAATGTGTTAAGTGTCCTTAAAATTCTGAGGAATATATTTTATTTATACTTTTTATAACAAGCTTGATCATCCTCACTGACCTTTTATTGTTAATGTACTGTCTGGGTCCATACATCATGCTGGATAATAAAATTGATTCAAGTCTATGGTTGTGTCTGACGTCATATTTTTCAGTGAACTTGTTTTTAAAATATATAGAAAATCCTTACCATGAATTTGTGTAATAAACATAAGTTTAAAGTTGTGACAATGAATTTGGCATGATTTGGACTTCAGTAATGAAAGGGTCCATCTTTTGTTGCCAACTTTAAAATGAAAGAACAGTAAAGTCTGTTCTGAGTTTCTATGTAAAATATATACAATTACATAAATTATATCAAATAAACTATGGAACTGGATGCAGTATTCAGGTAGCATTTGGACTTTTGTGATATGTTTTTTTTTTCAGTTGGTGAGTCTTGTTCTTCAGTCTTTGTTCTTGGTCATATTACATTTTTTATGCAATATGATTTTTAATGTGATATTACATTTTGTCAAACAATGAATGTCTGAAAAAAATAGTTGTCATTACAAAGTTCAGCCACTAGATGGCAGAGGCTTCTCAACCTGAGCAGTACTACACAGTTTGTTTACACTCGTAGCAATGGCGACCATCACTGAACTCAAGAGTGGTAAGAGCTCCCTCCCGTTAACTAAAAACAATCAGTTAGTAGCTTTGTTGCTAAAAGTTTGAAACCAAAAAACTTATTCGATGTTGGGAAGTCAGTCAGCCTCAAAGACTGTTTAGTTTTTTTTTTTACCGTGACGAGAAAAGACATTCATCACCAAACTGCATGATGAGATCTGACAATTCAACTATGTGGCCATCGTTGGACGAAAATTGGTTTTCATGACACAACCCAAAATATCATGTCTTACTCAAAATATCTGTCCGGTTAAAATAAATACCTTGCATTTCTCAGACAGATCTAATATTTTCAAAATTGTTACTGCAGGCTAATGTTTCCGTTGTCAAAAGTTAGCTAGTTGGCTAGTTCGAGTTAAATGAATTACTGTTTAGATTATACATATACATTAAAACAGATTCGGGCTTGTTATTCTTATATATTACTATTTGAATAATCGCGCCTATTGCTATGTTTGCGAGAATACGCCTCACTTTTGCTAAACTCGGACTTTGAAAATATCTAAATGAATGTTAAATCCACAAACAATTGAGTGGAGTTCGGCATATGACACCAAAACCACCTGTTGCTTGAATGTTTTTTTAAATATAATGGGCCGTTGCTTATGAATGGAAAAGGCTATTGTTGTTATGTAATTTCTTACATCTTCATCTTTAAGCTGTGAGGGACACGCTGGAGTCCCGCGGCGTGCTGGGCCAGCTGAAGGCCCGGATCCGGGCGGAAGTGTTCAGCGCCCTGGATGAGCAGCGCGAGCCGCGGCCGCCGCTGCCCCGCGAGAACCTGCTCATCAACGAGATAATCCGGGAATACCTGGAGTTCAACAAGTACAGGCACACCGCCTCAGTGCTGACTGCGGGTGGGTGCAGGGATCAAAGCATCCTGCCACCGTCTGTGGATCACAGTGATGCAGTCAAACGTGTGCTTTTTACATTGACCTTATCATGATTCATCACTTTGTTTGTGTAGAAGTGAGCATAATGTAAAGAAATCAGCCTTGCGAAAGCGCATTTACATTTTATGTTCCACGCGATGTAGGTGTAAGCAGACTGTGTTTTTGAGAAAAGTGATGTTTGTCGTCTCAGAGTCCGGCCAACCCAAAGATCCTTTGGACAGACAGTTCCTGGCAAATGAGCTGAAAGTTTCAGAGGATGCAAGCTCCAGATCTGTGTACGTACCTAAATCAGGATTTAGAAAATTCCAAACATTGCATGCACTCTATCACACACAATTTTTTCTAGTAGGGCTTTTTGGTCACTTATATTCTCCATAAAAGTCATTTCTGAAAACTCTTGAACTGAACTGAAAAACAGAACGTAATGATAGAAATACAAAAATGTTGGGGATTGTCCTTTTTCACTCTGCAGACCTCTTCTCTACGGATTAGTGTCTCACCTCATGAACTGCAGTGACACGGGGGGTAAGGTGTTTCTTCGGGGTCCTGCTGCCAGCAACAAAGCTCCAGGAGCAGATGCCTAAAATGTCATGAAGCTGATGCTCTGACGGGCATGCTTAGGCTCTCCTGTAGATATTATAAAACCCTGGACCACCTGAATGAACTCCGTTGCTTTTCGCAATTTAACAAATAAGAATGGCATCATGGAGAACACCAGTAGCCTTTTTCACATTGTTTATATGTTGCCAAATGATCTCTGTTCCTTTTTCTCTGAGTAGAAATATCAGACTTGTGCATCAGAAGTGTTGATTCTGTTTTTTGCCCTGCCGCTCAATGTTGAGATTCCATTCCTCCATGCCTTTTGTTTTTATTGTGTAGAAATGTTTAATTATTTTTATTGTTTTTCTTTCTAGAATTTTAAAATAAAAACTTCTGTTTGAATAGATGGAGATGCTGTTTTTATTTTACACCATGTGGTGGCAGTGCTACACAGGCTGAGGAGGGCCCCCCTGCCTTAAGACAGTTGATAGAATAATAACTGTTGCTGTATGGCGGTGACCACGCTCTTGATATCTGACGATGACTAAAAAAAAAAAAGAAGAGAAATTGATAGAAAATTAGATGGAGGTCACATTTTCGGGGAATAATGAAGAACCTTGCAGCAAAACTGATATCAGAATTGTGATGTGACATGATTCCATGTCCAATATCTACGATATTATTAGAATCTAAGTTCACTGCTATAAAAAACAGTTGTTCCCTTTGTTTTTATGTCCTTTATCTTAGAGCCACATTGTTTTATATTTGTACAACTCTTTGCATTACTTCCTGCTTTGGTGGTACTTTCTGATAATGTGACATTGAAGCTCTGCACATGAATACACGCGTACCTAAAGCAAGTATTTGTACGAAAATAGCAAATTAGGGTCTTACTATAAATCTTAAAATGGTTTTACAGTTTATTTAGATTTTCTTTTAAGCTTTGGACAGTGTGTCAGGCATATATTTCATTCTAAACTTATCAATTTTTCTTTGTTTTTGCAATTTTTTTTCTAGGACAGTTCAAATGTGCTTGAACCTTTGAAATATCAGTCCCTTCCCTATAATCAATGTAACATTTTAACAACTGTTGACACTAAGCTGTGGGCATTTAGCCTTGACTTGATGAAAAACCTAACTGGAACATTTGGACCTTTCACTGTTTCCAAAGCCTTTTCAGTCCATCAGTGAGAATTTTTATTTAAAGGTGGATCTTCCCAGGAGTGGACCTCCCAACAAGTTCACCCCAAGTTCTCTGGCCTCTGTTAGCATGCTAAAAGTTCTAGTGCATGACAGCACAGCTAGAATAAGATAAACATGGCTTCTCTGGAAGGGTTCGAGGGAAAATCATCTTCTCTTTAAAGGGAACGTGGCAGCACCACCAGATTCTGGACTTTAGGAACAACTCCGTTTGGACAGACCAGACCAAAGATGAGACGCTTTGTGAGAATGCACAGCAGCAAGTTTTGAGAAGCAGCCATGGCACATCAGCACAAGCAGCTCATTCCAGCTGTCAGCACAGCGGTGGATGGCTGATGCTTTGCAGACACACGCAGAGCATCATGTCAGTGTAAAACCCGACTGCAAACTCCTCTGTGAGCCTAAGTATTCCAGAATCAAATACAAAACCGTAAGTCCGCCTGCCAAAGCTTGGCTGATAACGAGTTTTAAAACGAGGAAAGGTTGCTTGGTACGGCTGATAACCATGTCAGAAACTGAGATCAAATGGAGAATTCAAGTTATTGCAGATAAAGGTAGTTGGGTGTAGAAATGGATGGATGGATCATTTCCTGAAGTAAAGAATGAGAAAGGATACAAGAGTCATAAATTAACCCAAAAGTCCCACGCGAAAGGATGCATTTACAAGAAAAAAAGAAAAAACAGGGTAAAACAACGCCTGTGATGGACTGGTGGCCCATCCAGGACGTTCCCCGTCTCTCACCCTTTGAACACTGGGATAGGCTCCAGTCCCCCCGCGACCCCATTTGGGAATAAGCGGCTCAGAAAATGGATGGATGGATGAAGGCAAAAAAACGTCTGGCAAATGCAGCTTTGATCACACGCTGGACGTTTCCTGCGATGTGTGCACATTTTTTCACATCTCCCTTTTTACCAAGTAAGGCAACTTGACATTCTTATCTCACTCAGCCTGTTATGTTTTATTACTGATCATCAATGAAGCTATGAGGCTATTTCTCATCCAAACACCGACCCAATCTGCCACCTTTGACCCGATTTCTATCTAATACGTTTACTCCTCCACAATGTTTGTCAGGCTTGTCTTTAGATCTGCTCGATAGAAGCTGAAGGTTTTGTTTTTTTCAGCCGTCTCAGAAATCTCAGAAACACGATGCATAATTGTTTGACTGTCCAAATGGTCAATCCCATGCAGCTTTTCTTTTCTTTTCTGTTTTTTGCTTTACTTTTTACATTAATTGTGTGTAAAAGAGACAGGTCTATAAATAGTAGGAGTGCAATAGTCTTCGGAGTACAGCAGAGAGGACTGATGTTTGCCCCCGGGCTCAATTTAGAATGAAATCGCATTCCACGAGGGTCAAACATATCCATGAACATATTTTCTCTCCAATGGACGGCCATCTATGGACATGAGAGTGAAGAAAAAAAAAATCAGAATAGCATTAAACATGCTGTATGTCAGAGTTTTCTCCATTAGAGTTGGTTTTGCTTTTAATTCTTAAGTGCCATGCTAAGGACGGTGATTGTGATCTGTTTAGTTTGAGCGATTACGGTAACTCCAGAAGAGTGGTCGCTGCAATCTATCTTACAACAAGTCTTGCTTTCAAACCATTGTGTTTTAATCTATTGCACATCCATCTATCCATCCATCCATCCATCCATTTTCGTTACCACTTATTCGCTAATGGGGTTGCGGGGTTAATCTATTGTGTAAAAATAAAAAATTTCGTGTTAGGTGTCATTTATTTTATTTGACAGCACCATTCACTTCTATCTTTGTTTACCCCCACTGCTCTTAGCACTTAAAAGTCTTTCATTGATTTCTTTGCTGTTCTCAAAGTGACGAACATTTGATTTATCTTCTGGAGATGTGGATGGAGTTGATCAGCTTTCAGGTTCCTCTCTCACATGTCTTCAGTAATAACAAAACACTGTGTGGTGTGTTTCTTCAGATACAAAAGTGCGATGGACCATTTAACTATTACAGCCCCCTGCAGGTAAATAATAAGAGTTATCCTCATAGGGGCGACTCTGTTGGACCATATTTAGTCACTGGAACCTGATGTTGCTGCTTGTGGTACACACTGAAAGTAACAGAGAAAGCTGCTGAGATTCCATCCAGACCCCATTCTCCTTATATGGCACACACAACGGCCTCCCTTCCCTTTTCCTCCTCGTCTCCCTCCTCTTCCCTCCCTCTGGTCTGGTCTCATCCTGTCTCTTCTGAGTTGTTCGGTCCGTGCACCTCCCTCATGGACACCACTCCACCTCGGTGACGTTGGCCAGAGGGAGCCTGAAGGTTCTCCATGTTGGTCTTTGGACTGTCAACAGGTTTCACACAGTAACACACACACTGACACACCAGAAAAGCTCTATCTCTCTCTCTCTGTCTCTGGCACAGAACAGACCACGGCCATCAACCAGCAGCTTGATTTATTGGAGCAAATAGAACAGTGTCCTTATATAGGAAGTTCCACTGGAAAGAAACTGGAAACAGGAGGGATGCAGCAGGAGAGGGATGGTGTGGACATGGCTGTTTTAGATCGTGGCATCTGACGTGCGTCGCAATAGAAAACACGCAAGGGATGTATGTGCGCAACCAAAAAAGAAACTTGCATTCACTGTGTGAATTATGAACACACATTCGGGGGGGAACTCTCCAGAGAGCTTACAGTAAAAGGGGAGTCCTGTACAGTGGACAGCTGGTTTGCCTTATGAGGAGAGGGAACACATTGCATAATCTATAAATCCCACTAGGTGTGGGAGTGGAGCACCCAGCCATTCGGTTTTACTAGCTGTATCTTTATTATGCAGCGTGTCCATTTGACTTATAAAAGACATTTTATTTCACTGGAAACATTTTGTGCCATTTTTAGATTTAGATCTTCTTGGTTGGGGGTTTTCTAAATATGCTAGGGCAGCGTTTTATATATTGGCTGCTCATATTAGGGGCCCTTATATGATTCCGGGGGCCCAATATTACTGCATTCACCACTTTGCCACCACTTGTTTAGAAACAATGTGTTTGCATCAGATCACAAGTGACTGTAGGCCTCCACAATATTGTATTTTCACATTACTCTGATACAGATCAATAATTAAAATACATCTTGTGGCAAATGCACTGTGTTAGCTCTTATTAAGTCTTCCAATAATGGTAGACATGAATAAAAATTCCTCCAATATTCCACCACAACAAATACTTAAATAAAAATACGTAAGCTCCAGATATTTAATTTGAAGTGGATATTAGAAAAAGAAATTCACACACACTTTTAAATGAATTGTCCAATTCAGATATCACAAAGGTGTGTCATGCTAAAAAAGAAAGACCTGGCACAGGGCCTGTGTCCACTGTTTGCTTAAACCTTTAGAAACTGTCTTCCCCGGCACAATTAGACACACTTTTACACACTGTGTAATATTTTGGTGTCATTATACTTTTGTAATTTTTATTTAATTTAATTGCTTGGCCATCACTACACCACTGGAATCCACAGCCATAACTTGACACCAAACCATCACGCCTACGCACAAAGAGCAAATCGTTGTGGTGTTTTCCAATTCATTGCTAAGTTAAATATGACTCCTGATCCGATAACACTTCAGCATTTGCACTGTCTCCTGCATTTGGCCCCTTCTCGTTTGAGTCAAACCGTCTCCAGAAGTCTCCACTGCGCATGTCCGCTGCCTCTCGCCCCTAATGGATGATGCTTGCAGCTGGAGGACGCGTAAGGAGGAGGTCCGGTGTGCGCAGCTCCACCCTTGAGTCGCAGTGCGCAGTTTAAATGGTAAGGCTGCGTAATTGACGGGGGTCATTTGGACTGTTTGCTTTTGGAGTACCTCGCCATCGCCGCCCTCTCCAAACTCCAACTTTCCAAATCCGAAGCGCAGCCCCGATCGCCAACTCTTTCAACCTCTGTGAGTATACCGTTTGTTGCAAACTGGAGAGAAAGAGCGACGCGCACCTGTCACACCACATCCTTTTTCCACTGGTGGACGTGTTTCTGGTTTCTTCATGAATTCACGCGCAGTAACAGAGTGAAACTTCTACAAAGTACAACGTTGCCATTTTTTTCTTCCCCCTTTTAAGTCTGCATAAAAATGTATGCATTACGTTTTGCAACTGCAAATGTTTATTAGGATTATTTTTTTAAAACCAAAGTTAAGTTTTGTGCCATAAACGCAACGAAAATTGGTTTCCACCGTAATTATATTTGCTGCTCACAGCCTTGAAGTAACGTTTATGGGGAAGTCTTCTTATCTCAGTGAGAGAATGCGTCTAACCATTGCCTTTCCTGTCTTCCTAATATGGTTGCATTAAGCTGCACGTCAGTTAGGCCTGATGAACTTTGTGGCTGAGGATGTAGATGTGCTTTGAGAAGTGACTCATGAGAGTTTTTAACATTAGACCAGTGAAACTTACCTAAGAGCTTCCTTTGATCAGAATTTTGCAAACAAGTTGACTGTAGATATCTGCCTTTGCACAAATTTGGTGCAACATTGCATTTAAAAAAAAAACTTTTTGGGTCGCAATACTTGTTTTCAATTCAGTTTAACATGACACATGCAAATGTTAGCAGAAAGGGTTTTGTCAGTTCTTCATTTGAGGTTTTCAAAAGTTTTTAAAAGTTCTACTTGATGCGTTAGAAAAATTAGGTATTAAACTATTTGGGAGATAAGGTTTATTTGTATAATAACAGGAGTACACATTTCATAGAGGAAATTAGTTAAATCCTTCTACAGTCCTTTGGGTCAAAATCTCCCAAAAACAAATGGAAAGGTCACAAAGTCTCCTCCAGTTTCCACTGGTTTGTTATTTTTGACAGAGACTTAGTTATTCTGTTTGTTGGACTCTGACGTTTACAGCCATTTGCTTCTATTTAGAGATTTCGATCAACAGAAATTAAAGAGACCCATTTTATCAACAGGAACTTGAAACTATTAAGTGGTTTACACTGAAGTACACAGACGTGTAAATTGCTGTCTTGCAAATAATAATCTGGTATAAGAGTGATTTAGAATATTGTATTTTCATTGATTTATACACTTTTTTGTAGGTTTTACATTATAGAGGACTGTACTGGTTTCCATTGTCAGTCTGTGCATCAACCATTTAGTCCCACATCAGACAGCTGTCTGTAGACACACTCATTGAGCAGGACTTGTTCCCACAACAAACTTAAAAGGGATAAAGAGAATCATCTTGATTGCTGCTTATCATTAATCAACTCCTTCCTCCTTTCTTTGTCCAGGTGTTCTTGATTCACCGGATTTTAGATATAGATAGAAACAAGTGTCTCTATTAGCATTCAATGGGCAGTTTTTACTTATCTGGTGATTTTAATCATTGGTAGTGTTCATTTTCTTCAGTTAGACCCTTTTTATTGCTTTCACCCACTCACAATATGTGCCAAAGATTTGGAAAAAAGTCTTTTTTACAATGCAGTCAGTAATTTGCTCTCTGTAACCGAGGGTGTTATAATATAAACTTCAGAATCACATCATAGTATGATTTATTTTTCTACTTAGTAGAAAAAATAAATTTGGTAAAAAGTTAAATTACCAAGGAGCAAAATATGGTGAAATACAGAGGAGGAAATTTCAGGAAATGTTTTGGAAATGTGCCAAAGGGATGACATTTGTTTCTTCATGTAGGTAGTCACTGTATAAAAAAAACTGTCAGATGTCCCAAATGGGTCAGTGAGATCTGTTGTATGTGAAAACTGTATGACGCTCACACATGGTAATGCCCATGAAGTGATCATGACCCCCCCAATGTCCTATGGCCAGGGGCACTGTCAACCAGAAAGAAACTTCTCACCAGGATGTGTCATCATAAGATAAGATTTCCACTCAGAACTGCTTTGTGAGGACTGGCGTTGTCACCAGTCTGTAGATACCCTCACTGTAGGGTTGGGGTCATTTCTGACCTATCTGTCTTTTTATGCCACCCAAAATATCATTAACATTGAGCTCCAAAACCCTTCTTGTGCCTTTTCCTGTTTGCGTTTTACATCACACCCCTCTGCAGAATCCACTCTCAGACACGGCTGAGACCCAGACACTTGTTCATGATATAACTTCTTACCGTTGCATTTAAAAATGAATGCTGCCAGGGGCCCATGTGAAGCATGGTTGTTAAACCCCCCCCCCCCCCCCCCCCCGGGCCCCCCTCTGCTCCTCTGTCTTGCTGTTATCATTTTGCAGTAAACGACAAAGCCCTGCAAGAGACATACTATTCCCTATATGGGCTTTGTTTGGGAGTTCACTTGCCTTGCTGTTTAGTTCCACTGAAAAGAGCCCTGCTCCAGAGAAGGGACCCATATATGGTCATCACAGCACGAGACTGAAGGCTCCAAGCAGGATACCGAGAGAGGGAGGAAAAGATGGAGGGTTAACGACAAAAACAAAGGATGTTGTCAATAAAGCAACGATTGAATACGGGTACAAGCCACTGAGTATTAATTGTTTGGGGTTATTTAAGATAAAACTGTTGACAGAATGTCTTGGAAGTTAATTAAGATCCATTTCCCAGATTCAATCTTTATTCCTTCTCGGGGAGGGGAATTGTTGGTGCGTTTCCCTTGTGGTGTGTGTGAAACTGTAGGGTCGAGAGGGGGTGGAGGTCTGTGAGAATGGCTGCACTCTGGAACTCCCCGATGGAAGAAGCACGTTAACCCTTTGAGCACAAACACAAACAAGCAGCAACTCTACCAGCACGTCTCTTCCTCACAGATTCATCTGTCCCTTTTTTAAAAAAAATGTCAAACAGGAGACTCGTACCATCCATCTTTCTTAATCTCTATTTCATGTTTTCTTTTTTTAACAGCTGGCCCTCCACCCTGAGCCAAGATGTCCAAGAAGGCCCCGAGTGAGGATGAGAAGTTCCTCTTTGTTGACAAAGACTTCCTGAACAGCCCGATGGCTCAGGCCGACTGGGCGGCCAAGAAGCTGGTGTGGATCCCGTCGGAGAAGCACGGCTTCGAGGCGGCCAGCGTCAAAGAGGAGCGCGGCGACGAGGCGCTGGTGGAGCTGGCCGACAACGGCAAGAAGCTGACGGTCAACAAGGACGACATCCAGAAGATGAACCCGCCCAAGTTCAGCAAGGTGGAGGACATGGCCGAGCTCACCTGCCTGAACGAGGCCTCCGTGCTGCACAACATCCGCGAGCGCTACTTCTCTGGGCTCATTTATGTAAGTACGCAACCCCACCGGGCCAGCGTACAAACAAAGCAATAGAAATAAAGCTGTATAAATGCCGAAAGCTGAGTAGAATTGCCTCACAGTAGTTTCTGTTCACAGAGCTGAAACTTTTGGTCCTTGTCTTTGCAGACGTACTCCGGCCTGTTCTGTGTGGTGGTCAACCCCTACAAAATGCTGCCCATCTACTCTGAGAAGATCATCGACATGTATAAAGGGAAGAAGCGACATGAAGTCCCCCCACATATCTACTCCATAGCCGACAACGCCTACAGAAACATGATGCAAGGTAGAAACGTGACTGGGCATTTTTTTTTACTGGCGCTCGGAGCTGTGAGAAAGTTGTGTGATGCGTTTTTGGATTGGGTTTCTGACTTTAACTGAGTAGCAAACGGCCTTCGCTAACAGAAAGAAATCAATTTAAATTAATAGGAAGCCGCTTACTTAATTTGCGTTAATTGTCTAGTTTTAGGAAAGCAATATGTGTGTGAGCTTTGCAGTCAGATTTTTTTGTTCGTCTTTGTAATGACAGCAACCTTCAGTTCTCTTTTCGTGCTGACAGAGTGGTTAATAAAACCCACACAGCAGTGGTGTCTTCTGCTACTGTTGTTTCACACCTCAGAGCTCCACTTCTCCAGCACAGAAAACACAGAGCAAAGTCAGCTGGCTTCATGCTGGAAACAACATGGAACTCCTCTAAAGAGGGTTTTCTGGCCTGTTTGAGAAGCAACGTCTCGTAGAGGTGAATATTATTGCCTTGGCAGAGTTGGGCTCACGGTAAATGGCTCTGGGCTGAAACCACAGGGATGTTTTTTTATTTTTATTTTTTTGCGAGTGGCTCATTTCCCATAGAATCTCTGTCTTGTTTCCAGGGGCTCTTACCCACATGTTGACACGAGGATGCTCTCTCAGAGGAGTTGACATCTGAATTGAGAGATGGTTGAGAGATGGGCGGAGGGCCGTAAAGCATTTCCTGTTTCAGAAACCTCCCGTCCTCGTTTAAATGTTTTTTTCCCCACTCTCGTCGGTCAGTGTAAATGCCAAAGCCTTTTTCTCTCGGGCGCAGCAGAGAGAGTTTAAATGTCCCATTAACTGACTTTGATACGGCGTTTCCGCATGTGGAAGGATGTTTGGACAATTTACAGTAAGCCAAAGTCATTGTTTAGAGCTCATTAAAGAGTCAGATGTGCAGTGATTGTGTTTCACTGCACAGAAACTGCAAATAAAGTCACAAAAGTGACGTAAAGGATCTCAGTTTTGTTCCTGATTCAAGGATATCATTTTTTTTTTCGTGTCACGTTTGGAGTGATAAAGTTTATTTGTTTGTAACAACGGTGACTTTTGACATCACCACATACACAATCTTAATACCCACTTGTGCAAGTAATGTTTCAGTCATGTCATAATTAAGTTATAGAATGTAAAACGGTAACATGACATGACAGAAATCATGAACAATTAAACATTTAAGGTCACACCAGTTTATGTAACTGCCTGTTCATGTTTTTTGTGAGGCATAGACTCAATCATGTATAATCATTCTAAAAGGAAAAGTAAGGAACTGCATGCAGGTACAGAGTGTAGAACGGGATGCAGGACGAGTTCCGATCATGTCTGTCTCCTCTTTACTCTTTGCATAGCATTTGCAGCCAAATGAACTCCAGCTTGGTGTGTGAACTGCGTGTCAGGATGAAAGAGCAATGGACAGAGAACATTACCTGTCGAGCTTGATGTGTAAATATTTCCAACTTTTCCAACACTGCTAGTATATGAATATGAGCTCACAGTATTACTTTATTACCTCGGCTTAAGCCTAGAGTAGGAAAGTTCTTACAAAATACACGTTTTGTGTTTTAAACCAGTGTCGCTATTGGACATCTAATTGGATCATGACCTGCAGGTGTACATATTATACATTTCTTACTTTGTTCAGGCACTGCAAGCAACCTAATGAATTGGCAATTTAGGATAATTGGTACCTTAAATTAAATGACTGATGGAATGAAATTGAAAAATGCACCTGAGAAAATACCCAACGTTAATCTGTGGACAGATGTTAGATTAGCTCTGATTAAATGTTGAGTTTGGCACCGACTACACAAACATCATCATGGGTCTGTGATACCTTGCAGCTTTTAACTTTCTCTTACCCCAAGAATCTTGCTGGTTTTACGGCCGGTTCTCTAGACCGGTACACGGGAAATAAGTGTTTACCACCACAGCTATGGTGTGTAAATATAGTGTCAGAAAAAAAGTAAATAAGAAGGGCGACGATTGATATGTGTTTGTGCAGGAGGTTGGATTTACATATCTTTAGCTCATCCCTGCTGAGGAACATATGCAACTTAGAAAGTTTAAAGGCAAATCACGCAGGACTCTATATGTACACATAGACCAGGAAGAAACTTAAGACTACACATTGGCTACGAGTTGTGATATATGATGTGACAAGATGCTGGATGTTTTAGTGTTGGACCACCCATTTAGCTTTTGGACTTTACAACTCGGACATAAACTCTTTAGAAATGTTTAAGATGCTTCTAAGATTGTAGCAGAGTTACCTCTTTACATAAGTTTCAGAAAAGTAGCCGTTACCTCTTAAATATTGTCATGGCACTCGCACACATGAGGCTTCATTTGTATGTTTGTATTACTTAAAGATTTTCATCCAAGTTTCTAACCAGAAATGTTGTAATTGATTCTTGAAGAAACGGCAAGAAAAAAGGTTTATCCAGAAGTTGTGATACTTCAGGACAGTCAGTCTGACTGTATCCTTTAGGTTGATGTAATTTTTCTGTTATTTATTTATTTATTATTATTATTATTATGATTATTTATTTATTTTTTATGTTATTTATTTCCGATTCTGATGTTATCGATGGAACTTCCCATGAAGCTGTAGCTAACGACGCAGGATGTCCCGGCACTGAACGTTCCAGAGTGAACAATTCACATGTGATGGTGGACGTGGAACATAACTGTGGCAAATCCAGATAACTCTCCTCAGCTTTGAAGCCTTCTGCCCTCCACTTGGCGGAGATCCCAGTCTTCCCAAATCGTTCACCGCCCTTTGATGTCCAGCAGATGAAATGTGAATTTCTCAAAGGGAATTTGCTGTCCCTGTGCTGTACAGGACTGGTGCAGACCAGCCGTGCATCCTCCCACGTGCACGCTCTTCGGTTCAGCGCTGTAAATATCCCTAATATTTTCGCGGTGACAAAAGGCCCACCGGTCAGTTCCTCCTTCAGTTTCATTCACTCATACAGGCCTGTTGTTTTTGGCCGGTCTGCAGAAACTCCCAGATTTGGCCCTCGCACTTTCGCTCTCCTTCTGCCTTAATTAGGAAGCGCCGAGTGGGAACGGGCTGCGTGTTGTGTGTGTTTAAGGAGCGGAGAAGAGCAGCCGCCAGGCCTAGGTCCAAATAGAGAAACAGCATCTGTGTTGGTTTACAGATCAGGGAGATTGTTCAGTGTACCTGTCTGCGTGTGCAGATCTTATGGGATAAGGACATGTTTTCAGAGGTTGTGCTTCTTTCTGCCTCGGCATTTTGACCGGAAGGAATGAAGCTTGAGAATGAGGAAATGTTGGAGAATATTCCTTGTTCTGCTCACAGGGGCTCCATCAGGTTTAAAAAAAGAAAAATGTCTTTCCCTCTGTAGTGGGAGAATCCCCAGAGAGATTTAAAGTAAGGGATACAGTTCCAGATTAGCCTTAAATGGAGCTGCTGTATTCTCCCAAGTGTCATTTTTAAAGCAGGGAGATGCCTCATTTCTCAGCATGTTTGGGGTTGGATTTTTTTATGGTTAAAAATCAAAGTAGTTGTAGCAGTCACATGTTTCCTTCAGCACGGAGGAGTCTTCACAAATCACACGGCTTGACTGCCAGCTGTTATTCTTCTTTTTTTTGGTCAGCCGAGCTCGAGCTTGATATTTTTTCTCAGGGGAAGACAGTGAGACTTTTTTTTTTTTTGCAAAGTTTTCTGCTCTGTGTTAATTGAAAATTGTATTTTTACTGTCTCTTAATTGTGGATTCTTTTGCTTGACTAGCATTCTTTTGGTTTACTATGTAAGGATATTTCCATTCTCTACCATCTGTTTGCAAAACAAACACCTTACGCTGTCATTCTCTTTCTGCAGATCGTGAAGACCAGTCCATTCTTTGCACGTAAGTAAAAAGAAATCACCTTCGAGCGCTCTCAAACATCTCTCAATATTCTCTCTCTTCTGCCTCACGCAAATCCAAGAAGGGAGGCGCCCTCTACACGAGTGAGAGAACAGTTACATAATGCCAGTGTAAACACAAAGCCAAATCAAATGCCTCTCTCAGCTGAACGTCCAGTGAGGGATCCCTGTGTTTCTTAGATCACTCTGTATTCAGAGCTTTGGTCAGGAAGTATGCCCTGGACCCTGATGGAAGAACCAGATTAGCCCTCCAAATGTCCATTTTGTTTGTTTATTTGATCTTAATTATTGAAAACTTTGACGGGATGTTCGGATGGCCTAAGGGAAAACACTCTTTTTGTTAGCAGTAATATCAGACGCTTGAAATGGTCTAAACTTTAGTTTTGATCTATTCACTTAATGATTAAAAAGAAATCACTATGTTCATCTCATGCCTGGTGGAATTTTGATTTAGTTCAAGATCAGCCGGTTGTTGCTCTACAAATTCATTTAATCTCACTTTTACTGAACAAAAACAGACTTGTGTTATTTAACAACAGACAAAATTAATTAGATACATCTCCGTATTTACAAACCCTGAGGAACACTCATGCAAAAGGTCAATCACAGAGTACACCCTGAAAACCTGGACCTTCTCTCAAGATGATTGGCAAACAGGAGATAACCAGTTTTCTAAAAAAAGCTTCTAAAGTTTTGACCTAATTTATTTTCCCTTCTTCAGCTTTTATAATAACTGATTACAGAATTGGAATGCCAGGTTGCTCATTGTTGCTGGTTATTGTCAAAAAACATATCTCAGTAGTTTCATACAGTGTATACTGTTAGATTATTATGTTAAAAGAGATTTTATACAGAAAATGATGTAAATAAGCCTCCTACACTCTCACAAATTAACATGTTTATCAAAATTTGTGATTTAAGATAATTCTTTGTGGTGTGCGTTTCTTATGTGAGTTTCTTTTGGATTTGACTGGTCTGTGTGATTATAGTTCTCAAATTCCTCCACACAGTAGCTGAAGTCTGTCATGGGAAGGAGCTTGGAATCTGCTAAACCCATTCTTGAGATGTTGACATGTCATTTCAGCGAGGTCACCAGTTTCCTCTGCCTGACACTCAGCGCATGGCGGAGGCAGTGGCTGTAGGGCCTGCAGAGTGGGACGGCTTTCGGTTTTGCCCCAGCTGGTTAGAGTTCATATGCGAATAAAAAACAGTATGTATTGATGCACAGAAAGGGTTGTGACGATAAGAAGAAGTGAGCAGCAACATCCAGCACGTAAAAGGCCGGAAGGACTGCATTCTGCGTTTGGAATGATTAGAACTTTGGATTCTATGCTTTAGGGACTCCTTTTTATCACTTATAATATATAGGCAATGTTTGGGGTTGTTGTTTTTGTAGCTTTGAGGCAGCTTAGTTGATGAGTTGCAGATTGCACAGGTGAAGAAGAACCAGCAGTCCTAACAGTTTCAACATCTGAGGTGAACAAACTATTATTCTGAGTGACTATTTTAAGATTGCACCATCTGTGGTAAAGTATCGCTGTGAACTCCTCCTTTTCTGTTACGTCTCTGTCTTCTGTGTAGTTTCAAAGCTGGAGGTGCAGCTTTGTTTTGGTGATGTGTTGTAGCTGAGAGCTCATGTTCATCTGCTAGCGATCCACTTTTTCCGCTATGATCAGTGACAGAAGCGGTTTGAACTCCTCTTTTCTGTTTGTTTTCTTCTTTCTCTGCGCACTATACGTCTAATGTGGATTCCTTTCCACCTCATCCGGTTTTGGTGTTTTATTTCTGGAATGACGGCTCAGTCAGCTGCTCTCACGTGGTTAAGCAACAAAGCAGATGAAATTAATAAATGCAAGCAAATGCAAGAATCCCTTGAGCATCACAGCATCGACCCCAGCACCCAAAAGTCTTAACAATCTGTATTCTGACATAAGAAAAACAGAGCATGCAAATAGTCAGTCAGATTGGAGGGATGATCCGAGTCCAAAGACTGCCCTGACCACCCATTTATGCACAGTAAACTGCACCGAGTTTAATCTTACTGAGTAATTAGATTCATCTTCAAGCCACAAAGTCAGAACACACAACACATCCACTGCCTTTTATGGGCCGGAGACTGAGCGAGTATCTGCGCCGGCTGAGGCTGGTGGACCTGGGATCAATCAACTCTGTCCCCCTTGTCCAAGAGCCTTTTCTCAGACGAGGATTGTGTTCATTCCTGTATTTGAATACAAATGAACTACTTATGGATTTTAACACATATGCTAAATTTAGGTGGTTTTTCAATGAGTTGTTTTGTAACCATAAGGAATAATCTGTAAACACATTGGTTGTTACTAGTTCATATAGGATTACTAGTTCTGGTCAGTTAATGGAAAGATACAGTGAGAAGCCAGTCAGATTAATCATATCCGTGGGTTGTCATGCACTCCTTTTGTTGTCCTGAAAACTAGAAAAGCCAAGAACATTTCAATGTTTCAAAAATATACCCAAACATACAGTTTTTCCTTAATTATGCTGATGCATTATGTACAGCTTGCATTCCGAACAGACTGGTGCGCAGTAACTTTAGACTTTGTGTCAGTCATTGGTAGATTTTTATCTGCTGCAGATGATTTCCATTCAATTAAACCAAACTTTTGAACTGTGAACAGAAAACCTGTCACTTCTGCTTATTTTCTTGTTCTCTTTCATACTCTCTTTGTGCTTTTTTCTAAATCCCGTTCTCACTCGTTTCTCTTTAGAGGGGAGTCTGGTGCCGGGAAGACTGAGAACACCAAAAAGGTCATCCAGTATCTGGCTGTGGTGGCCTCCTCTCACAAAGGCAAGAAGGACAGCAGCGCTGTAGGTATCTGTGTGAAAACATCCTGATAGTTGGGATGTGTCAGCCAGTTCCCTCATTCTTAAACATGTGTAGGAAACTGCCCAGTTTAATCCTCTATGTTGCCATTTCCTCCAAATAGCAACAATCAGGATCACAGTTTGCCTACGTGAGTAAAAGGGGGACGCCTGGAGTGTGTTCTTGTGTGTGGTGCTTGTGTGTTTTGCCCTAAAGTTAGAAAAATGCATGAAGATAGTGACACTGAGTTCCCCCGACAAAGTTCTGTTTTCTTACACCAACAGTCAAAACATGAGACGATATTCTAAGTTAGATGACAAACGCTCAGTATTCGTCATCCACCAGAGCTGATTCAGACCAGGCTTTCTGTCAGATTAAAATCTTGGTGTACAGAACAGTGCAACATACTTAATCCACCCCTCATTTCTGTAAATTTGCTTCCAAGATGCCTTTTTAATGGTATTAAGCATCAGATCTCAGGGTTTTCAAAAACTTTTCAATTGACATTGGCTGCTGTTTTACTCAATTTGATCCATCCTATATATTTGGCCAGTTTCAGAAATATACTTAAATCCTTACTTTTAAATCACTAAGTCAGATTAACCATATTTTTCTTAAGACATAACTGATAACTTTGAAAGGAACTAGCTTTAATCATGGTGGCTATAAACCTGGTGGCATTTTTGCAGAATCCAGTGATTATCCAAGAGCTGTTAGTTGAAAACGCAATACTTTATGTCCTTTTGGATATTCTAGGAAACTGGTAAAGACAAAAAAGAAAATGCTTGCAGAGACCTGACACAGGACCTGTGAAATTAATCTGACCTTGGAGGGGGCTATAAAAAGAGCGGCTTTAAAAAATCCGTTTTGAATGAAGGGAAACAGGAAGAAAGGCTGAGCTATGCCAGGGGACAAGTGGACCGAAAGGTCAGCGGTAACCGGTCCTATCAACATTATTGAAGCTGCGAAGGATTATTTTGAACGACAACAGAACAAAAGCCAGCCAACATCCAAAGAAAAGCTTTTGGAAATCCTTAAAGAGGCTTGCAGAACAATTCCTGAAGACTACCTAAAGAACAGTGTTGACTTTCAAGCGTGTTAAAATAGTAAAAAACGTAATATTTTTTACTGTTCACTGTTGCCCTGGAAACGCATACAGAAATGAGGGGTGGCTCAAGACTTTTGAATAGTATTCTACATCCATTAAAGGATTGTCATCTTACAAAAACATGAAACACTTTCTTTTTCATCCATTGACTGTCTTGCTCAGAATGCATGAGCATTAGTACAGTTCCTTTTTAAACTGTGAATTTCCCAGTGGTGGAACGTCCAGTTTGGCCTCCTAAAGTGGTTCATCACGTTGAATTTATTTATTTTTTTGTCATCCATCTTCTTTAAGACATCCTTTTACTGCCAGTGGAGACTAAACAAGGACCTTCCTGACAGTAAAAGGGTCTCTCACAGATCAATGAGCACAGTGTGAGCATGCCCAACACCCCCCCCCCCCCTCTTTCCCCCCCCCCCCCCCCCTTCCCCCTCTTCATTACCAAAAGTAAAAGATGAGTCGTGTTTGTTCATTTTTTTTTAACCCTGTTTGCAGTGTGTGAAGTTTTTGAAACCATCTATTCTCTGATGGAGCTCAGTTGCTACTTCTACATACTGTCCTGTGCTGGACCAAAAAGCTCCACAGACTTTACCCGAACATAAGCAGCTTTGGATTTATCATTTTTTGTCTGTGTCGACACTTTCTTTAACCACTGTTGCAAATCTGTCTTCTGACTGTCTATACTTGAACAATGTCTTGAACAAATGTAATCCTCCATTTCAGCTGCAACATTCTCTTTTCTTCCATCCTGCTGCGCTCTCTGTCTCCTTCTCTTTTTTTCTCCTTTTCCTCCCAGTGAATTTACTAAACAGGAACCTCCTATCTGCTACTCTGAACTGCACCTCATCACTGGGTCTGTATCTCCCTTTTTTGCACTGTCGATTTAAAGAAATTCTTAGGCTTTAGCTTCAATAGAGTTCATAGATAACTTCAAAAAGGAGTAGTGAAGTAAAAATGCCCATTAATACATTTAATAGTCCTATAAAACGTAACCCAAATCTAATTTAAAGCACACGTGAACCTCATATCCTCAATTTAAGTCTGTCGATTTCAAATTTGTGATTATATGTCGGAATATGTTTGGGAAGAAGTCCTGCGCTTCTCCTCTTCATGGCGTCACAGTTGCTGCTGGCAACGGTTCTTTTAAACGGGACAGCACCTGACCTGAATGCTGTCTACGAAGAACCACTTTGATCTGGTGGATTAACTTGCTTCAAAGTGACAGTGAATCTGCCTCATTTACTGACTGTCTCCCGGCTCTACTCAAAGGTCCACCCGCTCCACGGTCACGCTGGAGGCAAATCTCCTAAATGCTGTTTTTTTAATCGGAATCATTAGAATTTTCCAGACAATGAACTCAAAGTTTTTATTAATCAGTCTTATGTGACAATAGCAGCTTTGTCCTGCTCATATTCTCTCTATTTAACTGATGGAGAAATCCTACGACCCCTATGGGGAGGAAACTGGGGTTTTTACACCTCATGAAAATATATTTAATTGATTAGTGAGGAGCCAATGAGATGCCTTTATTGTGATTTTCATCTTGTCAGGGAAAATACTCTTGGTAAACAAACCTTCTCATTCCTACCCGTTACCTCAGGCTGCTCTCCTCTTAACGCTTGGGTTCATTGTGGTTTGTTTGTGTATCACTGTCATCTCTAGGGGGAGCTAGAGAAGCAGCTCCTGCAAGCCAATCCCATCCTGGAGGCATTCGGAAATGCTAAAACCATTAAAAATGACAACTCCTCTCGATTTGTGAGTCTGCGAGCCTTTTTTTATTTATCTGTGTCTATGTTTTTTTTTATTACAACGCCAACTGATCTTTCTTCCAGGGAAAATTCATCCGAATCAACTTTGATGTAACCGGCTACATTGTTGGAGCCAACATTGAAACCTGTATCCTTATTCATATTTCTTTCTTTACCCCCGAGAACACGGCATTGTTTTCTCTTGCCGGCCTTTTATATGTTAATGCAAAATCATTATTATTATTTCAGCTTGTGATTTTACATACGTGATCCAGTCCTTAGGGCGGGAAACAAAACTTCTACGATTTTCCATCCTTCTCCTTAACAACTGTCAGACCTGTTGGAGAAGTCTCGCTGTATCAGACAGGCAAAGACGGAAAGAGCCTTTCACATCTTCTACTACATGATAGCTGGTGCCAAGGACAAACTGCGTGGTAAGAAGACAATAGATTACATTTACTTGTCTGCATTCTCACAAACCCAAAAAGAGGGCAAGTGAGTCTACAACTTATTCAGAGCCGCAATGTTCACGTTGGAGCTGAGAGGTTGTTGTTTCTGATCATCCGCACCACTGAATGAGTGGTCAGTAAGTCTTTGTCTGTGTCTTATTGTCAGAGGAGCTTCTTCTGGAACCCTTCAGTAACTACCGCTTCCTGAGTGCGGGCCATGTTCAGATTCCTGGTCAGCAAGATGATGAGATGTATGAGGAGACCATGGAGGCCATGAACATCATGGGCTTCAGCGAGGAGGAGAGAGCTGGTATGAATGATGCATTTATTTTGTTGGCTTTGCGTCCAGTTGCGATTTTAGGTATGTCACCTCTGAGTTTATTTCCGGTGACACCGTATCTGGCGTCTGCTTTTTCTGCTGCAGACATACTGAAGGTCTGCTCAACGGTCATGCAGCTGGGAAACATCGAGTTCAAGAAAGAGCGGAACCAGGAGCAGGCCACCATGCCCGACAACACTGGTGGGACCCCCTTACCTGTTATCACTCAGCTGTTAGCTTGCTGCTATGTGACTTTGTAATCAAGATCATCACAGAATGAAACACTCTTGTCTCTCTAGCGGCCCAGAAGGTGTGTCACCTGCAGGGCATCAATGTGACCGACTTTACCCGGGCCATTCTCACCCCTCGTATCAAAGTGGGCAGAGAAGTGGTGCAGAAGGCACAGACCAAAGAGCAGGTACTGCGAACACCGAAAGCTGGAAGTCGAATATTCGCGTTGAACCCGAATCATACTTTGGCTTCTCTTTTTTTTTTTTTTTTGCTTAGGCTGACTTTGCCACTGAAGCCTTGGCTAAGGCCATTTTCGAGCGGCTGTTCCGCTGGATCCTGGGCCGTGTCAACAAAGCCCTGGACAAGACCAAACGTCAGGGAGCCTCCTTCCTGGGAATCCTAGACATTGCTGGGTTTGAGATCTTTGAGGTAGAGACACATTGATCATTTAAGAGGCAGGAAGCAGACAGGTCTGCTGTGGATAGTGCCACATTTGTCAAGATGATCACCAGAGGTCAGTGTGTGTGATAAGTGCCCTCTGTTGTGTATCCTGGTTGTTGCAGGACAACTCCTTTGAGCAGCTCTGCATCAACTACACCAACGAGAAGCTGCAGCAACTCTTCAACCACACTATGTTCATCCTGGAGCAGGAAGAGTACCAGAGGGAGGGTATCGAGTGGAACTTCATCGACTTCGGCCTTGACCTGCAGCCCTGCATCGAGCTCATCGAGAGGCCGGTACGGCTGTCAAAATCATGCCGCTAACAAGTTCTTCTGCCAATCACAGATGCATTTAGTTTGTTTCATTTCATCGATCGATATCATTTTTGGTAAAATTTGGAATTCTCTGCAGAACAACCCCCCTGGTATCCTGGCCCTGCTGGATGAGGAGTGCTGGTTCCCCAAAGCCACAGATGTCTCTTTTGTCGAGAAACTTATGAACACACAGGGGAACCACATGAAGTTTGCCAAACCCAAGCAGCTTAAGGACAAAACGGAGTTCTCCGTTCTTCATTATGCCGGGAAGGTTAGCATGGGCAAAGAGTTTTATACACCTAACCGCTGTTAAAGATAGAATTATTTAAATTCTTGGTCACATCAGAACCAAGCTATCTTAAGAATATTTGCTGCCAGGTGTAAATTTAGGCCCAGTAGTTTATTAATGATTCCGCAGAGCGGATGCATTTGAAAAGGCGAAAAGAAAAGTGGAGCATGCTTCTCAAATCAATACAAAAAAAATAATCTTAAAGCAGGGCTCACATATTATTAATATTTTGTTTTTAGGTAGACTACAACGCATCAGCTTGGCTGACAAAGAACATGGACCCTCTGAATGACAACATCACATCGCTTCTCAGCAATTCCTCCAGTCAGTTTGTGCAAGACCTCTGGAAAGATGGTGAGAGAGAAATACACACACACCGACGTGTACCTTGCCGAGTTTCATTTTTTGGTAAATTTACACATAGATGTGTGGGTTAATAACGCACTGTGTCGCGTGCTCCAGCGGACAGAGTGGTGGGTCTTGACACAATCGCTAAGATGACAGACAGCTCGATGCCAAGTGCCTCAAAGACCAAGAAAGGCATGTTCCGCACAGTAGGACAGCTCTACAAGGAATCTCTGGCAAAACTCATGACCACACTGCACAACACCCAGCCCAACTTCGTCAGATGCATCATCCCTAACCACGAGAAGAGGGTAAAGCTGGTGTCTTTCATGGCTACGTCTCAGAACAAACGTCACCTTGAATGTGTTAAGAAAAGCATGAACTTAGAATATGTCAAACAGTTTGCTGCACAGCCCTGCCACTGATACCTAATCTTCTCAGGCAGGGAAACTGGACGCTCACCTCGTCCTGGAGCAGCTGAGGTGCAACGGAGTGTTGGAGGGGATCCGAATCTGCCGACAAGGTTTTCCCAACAGAATCGTCTTCCAGGAGTTTCGCCAACGGTGATTGTAGAACAATTTTTCCATTAAGCGTTGAGTCTCATTTATGATACTGATGTACAATGTCTTCACAGATACGAGATTTTGGCAGCAAGTGCTATTCCTAAGGGCTTCATGGATGGCAAACAGGCATGCTGCCTCATGGTGAGCACGAACATTTAAATGTCTTATCCATGCTCATCGATCTTTCTCATCTCCAGCATATGTTCATTTCACTGAACTCCTGTCTCTGTAGATAAAGCACCTGGATTTGGACCCCAACCTGTACAGGATTGGGCAGAGTAAAATCTTCTTCCGCACGGGAGTTCTCGCCCAGCTGGAGGAGGAGAGGGACTTGAAGATCACTGTAATTATCATCGCTTTCCAGGCACAAGCCAGAGGCTTCCTGGCTAGAAAGTAAGACTGCAAAAGCTTCCAGAGTCATTCATCATCCTCTGACGAGCTAAAGTGTCTGTGATGTTCACTCCTTACAGTAGTTGTAAATACTGACTTATGAACAGTCATATGGCAACATTTGTTCAACACACGGGAGGATAGGTTTATCTTCTTCCTGTTTTTATTGCCAGCAATTGGAAAACTGTATGTGATGCTCCGCATCACACACAATTAAATGGGTTTTGCTTTATTTTTTAAGGGCGTTTGCCAAGAGACAACAGCAGCTGACAGCCATGAAAGTCATCCAGAGGAACTGCGCTGCATACCTCAAACTGAGAAACTGGCAGTGGTGGAGACTCTTCACAAAGGTCAGCCACAGACAAATGCTTCACTGGTTCGAATTTTGTATTAATGTGTTGATGAGTGACCTGAAAAGTTCAAAGTTCTGCATTCAGATGACGAGGCATGAACTTTGTGCAGGTCAAACCTCTGCTGCAAGTGACCCGACAGGAGGAGGAGATGAGTCTAAAAGAGGAAGAGCTGCAAAAAGCCAAAGAGGTGGCCACAAAGTTCGAGTCAGAGCTGAAAGAAGTCTCCATGAAACACACTCAGGTAAAAGATTACACAAAGACACGTTCCTTTGTCTTATTTGTCTTTGTTACAAAAGTGGTGTTTCTAGAGGTGTTTACAATGAAAGATACCTAGAGAAGAGAAGGTACTCTGTTTTTCAATTCATTATCTGCCAACCACTCAGTTTCTTTCATTGTGTCCTACAGATTGTTGAGGAGAGGAATGCTCTCCAGGAGCAGCTTCAGGCAGAGACGGAGCTGTACGCAGAGGCCGAGGAGATGAGGGTCCGTCTTGCTGCTAAGAAACAGGAGCTGGAGGAGATCTTGCATGAGATGGAGGCGCGGCTGGATGAGGAGGAAGAGCGCGCTCAGTCCCTGCTGCTGGAGAAGAAGAAAATGCAACAACAGATGCAGGTCTACACATCCCTTTCATGACTTGGCAAGTTTCAATGTCTGGATTTTGGGACCGCTGTAGAAACTGTTAGTTCTTTTGAATGTAGGAACTTGAGGAGCATTTGGAAGAGGAGGAGGATGCCCGTCAAAAGCTGCAGCTGGAGAAGGTCACTTGTGAGGGAAAGATTAAAAAGTTGGAGGAGGATGTTCTGGTTATGGAAGACCAAAACAACAAACTTCTTAAGGTCAGTTTTAGCAATCGAGGTTTATGTGAAGCTTCAGTAAGTCTCTTAACAACGGCTTCTGTTGGTTTTTTCAGGAGCGTAAGCTGATGGAGGAACGAATTGCCGACTTCAGTGCCACCCTGGCAGAGGAGGAGGAGAAATCCAAGAACCTCACTAAGCTCAAAAACAAACATGAATCCATGATTTCCGAATTAGAAGGTATTCATCTTTTTATGTTTTCTCAAAATCATAAGTTGCGTCACCGTCTGAGCTCTTCTCATAAAAATGGGAGGCAGGGTTTTGTCACTAAGAACCGAGTATTCCTCCTTTTTCTAGTTCGCTTGAAGAAGGAGGAAAAGTCTCGCCAGGAGCTGGATAAAGCAAAGCGGAAGTTGGAAGCAGAGTCTAATGACCTACAAGAGCAGATAGCTGACCTGCAGGCCCAGATCGCTGACCTCAAAGCTCAGCTTGCAAAGAAGGAGGAGGAGTTACAGAACGCCTTGGCCAGGTGACGCAAAACTCCCATTACACTCATTTTTCGACAACGCTGAACAGTTTTTCTCCTGAATAATTCCAGAGAAGTTTGTTTGAGAAGTGAATCATCTTAACACCAAAGGTATTCTTAGGTTTCGTTTCAACCAATAACTTGCACTTTTACTCCTCTTCTTTTTAGGTTAGAAGATGAGACAGCCCAAAAAACCAATGCTCTGAAGAAGATCAGAGAGCTGGAAGGACACATCTCCGACCTGCAGGAAGACCTGGACTCCGAACGAGCAGCCAGAAACAAAGCAGAGAAGATCAAACGAGACCTCGGAGAGGAGCTGGAGGCCCTGAAGTCAGAGTTAGAAGACACCCTGGACACCACTGCCACCCAGCAGGAGCTACGGTCAGTCTCACTAAACCCGTACATACAAACATGAACTATCAGGATATAAAAGGCAATTTATGTTAGAACTTTGCTCATTGTGTTTTGACTATTTAACAACACAGCTACCGACAGAGAAAATATTTGATATGAGAATATATATGTTCTTCCGCAGAGCCAAACGCGAGCAGGAGGTGAACCTGCTGAAGAGAGCCATTGAGGACGAAAACCGCACACATGAGGCTCAGATCCACGAGATGAGACAGAAACACACCCAGGCTGTGGAGGAGCTCAGTGAACAGCTGGAGCAATCTAAACGAGTAAGCATGAATTAATTCCCACATGCTGAACTACTCGGTAATCTGTGTCCACCTTACATCTTTATATGTCGATCCTAAGTAACCCACACCTTCACGATGCATACTTTTCTTTGATATTTGTACATTTAAGAGTAGACCACCACACTTATTTACTGTTTTCCTGACAACATGTATAGAAACTACAGGTGGCTCAAGGCTTCTGTACGGTATTGTAAACGATCACCTCTTGAGTTTACAGTTGATATTGATCCTTGGTGTCCTTGTGTCCTCTGCTTAGGTGAAGACAAACCTGGAGAAGGCTAAACAAGCTCTGGAGAAGGAAACATCTGAATTAACCATGGAGGTGCGCTCACTGGTTCAGGCCAAACAAGACGGGGAGAACAAAAGAAAGAAGCTGGAAGTTCAAGTGGCAGATCTGCAGTCACGCTTCAATGACAGCGAGAAGCAGAAGGCGGAGCTGGGCGAGCGCTGCTCTAAGATGAATGTAAACCTCCTTAAGCCGAGCTCTCTGTGTGAGTGACAGAAACAAATGCTGAGAACTAAAACTGAAAGGTCACGTTTGTATCTGCACAGGTTGAACTGGAGAGCGTGACAAACCTGCTCAACGAAGCTGAGGGCAAGAACATCAAACTGAGCAAAGATGTCACCAGTCTCTCCTCTCAACTCCAAGACACACAGGTAACAATGCCCACATGTCCCGCTCCGTTACGACAAGATCGATCAAGACTTCCTACCAGTAGAAAACCTTTAAGCAATGAAGCGCGGACCACTGAACTGCTGTGCTGCTACAGGAGCTGCTGGCCGAGGAGACGCGCCAGAAACTGCAGTTCTCCACGAAGCTGCGACAAGCAGAAGATGATAAGAACAGCCTACAGGAGCAGCTTGAAGAGGAGATGGAGGCCAAGAGGAATGTGGAGAGACATGTGTCCACTCTCAACATCCAGGTCAGGAGTCAGACTCGGGGGTGTTCACTTGAACGTTTAAGGACGTTTAAGTTGGAACAAAAAAGAAAATATATTATTTTAATTATTTGCACTTGGGTTAACTATAACTATAGGTGAAATTGAGGAAAAAAACAACCAACTAATTGAAAGAAAATGTTTTTTTGACTGAGTTGTGATTTGTGCACAGTTATCAGATTCAAAGAAGAAGCTGGACGAATTGTCAGGAAACATTGAGCTCTTGGAGGAGGGGAAGAAACGCCTGCAGAGAGATTTGGAGGCAGCCAACACACAGTTTGAAGAGAAGGCTTCAGCATATGACAAGCTGGAGAAAACCAAAAACCGCCTGCAGCAGGAGCTGGAGGACACGCTGATGGACCTGGACAGCCAGCGGCAGATAGTGTCAAACCTCGAGAAGAAGCAGAAGAAGTTCGATCAGGTACAAATCGCAATCGAAATAAGCTCTTTGAAGGATTTGACTTGCACCGGTGAGGCTCTGAAATTTCAAGTGTAACTTCTATTTTCCACTCCGACAACCAGATGCTGGCTGAGGAGAAGAGCATCTCAAATAAGTATGCTGATGAGCGAGACCGTGCAGAAGCTGAGGCCAGAGAGAAGGAGACCAAAGCGTTGTCTCTGGCGAGGGCTCTGGAGGAGGCCCAGGATGCCAGAGAGGAGCTGGAGAGGGCAAACAAGGCCCTGAAGCTGGAGATGGAGGACTTGATCAGCTCGAAGGATGATGTTGGAAAGAATGTTAGTGTTCGAACGTCGGCCGATCCGTAGACTCCATCAACAAGGAGACTCCAGGTCATTTAAAAACATTTTTGATGGCAGGTGCACGAGCTGGAGAAGTCCAAACGAGGCCTGGAGGCCCAGGTGGAGGAGATGAAGACCCAGCTGGAGGAGCTGGAGGACGAGCTGCAGGCAGCCGAGGATGCCAAGCTGCGTCTGGAGGTCAACATGCAGGCCCTGAAAGCCCAGTTCGAAAGAGACCTCCAGGGCCGAGATGAAATGGGAGAGGAGAAAAAAAGACAGCTGGTCAAGCAGGTGAAGAAGCGTAAAAAACACTCTTTGTTCAGAGAGGCCACAAAAATGTTATTCAAGATTAGAGAGTTATTCAAGATTGCACCAGCTGAGACAGTTTATCTAAGCGATGACGCACTCTGGCCGCAGGTCCGTGAGCTGGAGACAGAGCTGGAGGATGAACGCAAACAGAGGACTCTGGCAGCAGCGGCCAAGAAAAAGCTTGAAACGGACATGAAGGATCTAGAAGGCCAGATTGAGACGGCTAATAAGGGGCGAGACGAAGCCATCAAGCAGCTCCGCAAACTCCAGGTGAGAATGAAAGGATTTCCCTACAAATTCAGAAATAAAGAGCAATACAGTCGTGGGCATTATGCTTATGGAGATGTGCTTTTGGTTTTTTAGACATGAGTAAGATGACCTAGAGGAAATGGCATTTAAACAGCCAAAGAGGTTAACCCAAACAGAAGAAAACAGGGTTCTTCTGGCTGAATTTCTGTTTCCCCTGCTCTCTGCAGGCCCAGATGAAGGACTACCAGAGGGAGCTGGAGGACGCCCGTGCTGCCCGGGAGGAGGTGCTGACCACTGCAAAGGAGAGTGAGAGGAAGGCCAAGAGCCTGGAAGCTGAGCTCATGCAGTTGCAGGAGGTAACATTGTGCATTCCTAACAAAAGACGAAGGTTTACAGCGGAGCGGAGGCTTCAAATACCTGATCGTATTTCGAATCTACTTTCAGGACCTGGCCGCCGCTGAAAGGGCGCGGAAACAAGCCGAGGCTGAAAGAGATGAACTGCATGATGAGCTGGCAAGCAATTCCTCTGGAAAGTGAGCGGGAGTTTAATGCCATCGCTTTATCCGTGCGGCAAAAAAGGGAAAACAAATGCTGACATATCCCGCTCTGGCCTGTGCGCTCAGGTCAGCCCTGGCAGATGAGAAGCGCCGCCTGGAGGCCAAGATCTCGCAGTTGGAGGAGGAGCTGGAAGAGGAACAGAGCAACATGGAAATCCTCAATGACAGGCTGAGGAAGAGCGCACAGCAGGTGACAGGGCTGTGGGGTTGTCAGGGCTCAGGGGCTGGCTGAATACTCTTCTTCTGATAAGCTCTGTACCTTGATTTTGGTACAGAGCTTAGGTTAGCATTTGGTTCCAGGGGGATGATATAAGGACCTTTTGAGGTCTTATGTGGATTTGGACCAATATACAATAGATATTATTCAAAACTACTTTTGATGGTAGTCTATTGCCAAGTTTTACTAAAATAAAAAGTTAGTAACAAGCTTCTTAAACATTCAAATAATCGAAATACTCAAGTGTTCGCTCTCACCATGACAACCCAAATTCAACCATCCATAATGATCTATGAACAGAGCCATCTTAATCCTGTTCTGCGCGTGTGTTCAGGTGGATCAGCTGAACGCTGAGCTGCAGTCGGAGCGCACCACTTCCCAGAAGAACGAGAGCGCCCGGCAGCAGATGGAGCGCCAGAACAAGGAGCTGAAGGCCAAGCTCCAGGAGATGGAGAACCAGGTCAAGTCCAAGTTCAAGTCCTCCATCTCCGCTCTGGAGGCTAAGGTGGCACAGCTGGAGGAGCAACTGGAGCAGGAGAGCAGGTTGGAGGCCAATGATAATGCCCAAATACATGTCTGAAACCAAGCCTTTAGTTGGTACAGACACATTAATTTAAAGTTGTTACTTTATATCTATGATTTACTTTAATCATGAGACTTTTTGGCCATCAGGGATAAGCAGACAACTGCCAAGAGTTTGCGCCAGAAGGACAAGAAGCTCAAAGACCTTATAATGCAGGTGGAGGATGAAAGAAAGCAGGCGGAGCAGTACAAAGACCAGGTAAAACGTTGGATTTCTCCACACATTATCACAAAAAATAAGAAAAAGGTTTAGCAGAGTTAATCACGTTTGGGGACGAGATGGGGGGGGAATACTGATTCGGGATATTCCATCTGTTACCATGGCAGGCGGAGAAGGCCAATTCTCGCATGAAGCAGCTGAAGCGGCAGCTGGAGGAGTCGGAGGAGGAGTCCCAGCGTGCCACCGCCGCCCGCAGGAAGCTGCAGCGAGAGCTGGATGAAGCCACTGAGGCCAACGACGCCATGAGCCGCGAGGTCAACTCTCTCAAGAGCAAACTCAGGTAGCACAATGTGCCAGAGAGGCCTTCTGTTCCTGTCCGGTGTTTTTGTCTCTCCTTTTTTTTTTGTCTAGCTTTTTATATGTGTGGCACTAGAACAAAAACAGATTCAGCATATTATACATATTCAACATGTTGCAACATGTAACATTTCTAAAAAATCAAAAAAGCCTACAGCTACACCTAGACTAGTCCAACTCTTTTTCTGTAGAATTGTCATGAGCCACTCCCTTTTTATTGATTGGAACCAACATCCCACTACTACACAATCTTGTCGAAATTGACTGTTTTGTTTGAGGCGAAGATACTTATTATTATTCCATTATTTATTCCATTATTGAGAAGAATTTTCATGCTTGAAAGATAGACAGGTTTGCCTTAAGTAGCTTCAGAAGCTAAACATAAACACAAGAAAACATGTTCTTCTGAAAATGGTCAGTGCTAAAATTAGACAACAAAATGGAGAAAAAGAAACATTTTTGAGATTGCAAGACAGTATGGGTTACTGAATGCAAAATATAAAGAAATGAGGGTTGGCTCAGGTCTTTAGCACAGCACTCATGAGCACATTGTAATCTCTGTCTGATCCTGAAGGTCTCAAATAGTAAAGGAAAATGACTTAATTAAAGAGAGACCAGAATATATTTTTTATTCAATTAGCAGCAAGATCTTAAAATCATTTATTGAGCAAAAGCAAAATAATGTCCATCTCTATTCCAGAGGCAACCCTGAACCTAAGGAGTAACACAGCAGGTACCTCTGCAACTAAAAGTTCCCCATCACAGTTTCTCGTTCATTTACATGACTTCTAATTCTCCATGCACACTCTTAAAGCTCTCATTTCTTTCATTGAGCCCAACTGAGAGAAACGTGGCTCATCGGCCAGCGCTGATCAGACAGCAAAAACAGCAGAGCTGCAAACCAGCCTGCCCCCATCGGGTCTCGCCGTTCCCCCTCCCTGGTGGCCATGTTTCTCTCAGTGCTTGGTTTACGTGTCATAAACCAAACTCATTTTCCCGAGCAAGGACCCAAAATGAGTTACAAACATAACTGCCGTGCTTAAGCTGTAACCAAAGCACAATCTGTTCATCCTGCGTCTTGTGGATCCCGTCTGTGGTGTGCGGCACCCGGCTGGTTTCCCAGCACCCCCCCCTCCCCCCCTCCCTCCCCCCCGGCCTCCTCTCACCCCAGCCCTGTCCTGTTGTGTTTGTATCCGCGTTGCCGTCTCCCCGTGTCGCGGCTTTCTAGGCGTGGAAACGAGACCTCCTTTGGCAGCACGCCGCGGCGCATGGGCGGAGGCCGCAGGGTGGTGGACGATGCCTCGGAGGAGGAGGCCGACTCCCAGATGGACTTCAACGGAACCAAGTCCTCGGAGTGAGGAGCGACTGGCTCGTTCAGGGCAACGTCTGCCACTTAAAAAAAACAAATCCAGCTTTGCTACTTTCCACGTCACTTTAAAATATATTTTTCTTTCATTTCCAGTCGTGGGGCTGGTCATTCTTGTTTTTGGAGCACACGTTCTTGACACAAAACAATCAGAGTTGTTGTTCTGGTGGCTCTGCTGTCGAGTGATTTGCTGTTCTTTAGTTTTTAACATGCACTGTTTTGAACTGCACTGAATGTCTGCCTCCTTCTCATGCAATGTTTTTTTTTTTTTACCACAACGATCGGTGCCTCTAATTACCACCCACCTTTGAACTTCGCGCAGAGGAAAAGTGCATTTACATATGTGTAACTACTACCAGTGACTGTCGTCCTGTTGCCTGTGTCTGCTGTCGCCGTTCCGGAGCAGTACTGAGGTGGCTTCAGACGCGCGAGTCGATTTCCGACCGCCGTCTGCCTCCAGTCAGTGCTGACGTTTGTATCCCAGCAAATATTTACCCAGAAAAGGATTCTCTGATCACTTTTACATTATCTGCACCTTTTCTGTGCCCTTGCATATTTAGATGCCCTTTAGTCCAACTATGGCAGTAAAATCAGGAGCCAGATGTCGACATCAGGCACTTAACACTCATTGTTATATCTCCCCTTTTCTCGAGTTATTGTACATGTTTTAAAAGCTCCTTCTCACAAACTCAGTCTCATTCGATACTGTTACATATAATCAACTAATGTTTACAAGCCACTCTTTGTATCTATTAACTGTTGAACCACCAGCACAAGAAATAAAGATCTTAAAAATCTTTAATCGTTTAATGTCTTTGTCAGTAACTTTGAACCGATTCACAACAGCACGGTCGCCGGCTTAGAATCACTTATTAAATTGCAAACCAGCAGGATAAAATATGGGTCTAGTACCTCAGGCACATACAGAAGCAGTCGAAGAACAGGCGTTGCACACAAACACCCAAAACACAGTGGTCAAGGATTGCAAATACTGTGAGCTCCTGTTAGCCAAAGGAAGGAAGAGCAAGGAACTATGTCACCGTTTAGATCCTACACGGAGGCTACAGTGTGCTGAACGGATATTTAAACATGAAACTGTGTCGTCTGCTGAATGGCAGTAAGGACAACTTCAGATTAACAACAAACTTTTCAGGGAAAGGCTCCACTGTCAACGAAACTGGACCATCATTTTTTAAAAAAGAAAGAAAAAAAAAAGCAGGAACAAAGTATTCAATTATAGGCTCTAGATACCTGCAGACATATACTATGAACTGTGCTTATCGACCCATTCAAATCTATTATTGCTTGATATCTTTTCCCCATGTGTCCACCGTGCAGCCCTGAGTGGCAGAGCGGATTTCCAAAGACCCATAAGAGATGTGTTACTGTACATTCACATGTGCCCATCTACATGCTAAGACCTGCTAAAAGTCAGTAAAAAAAAAAAGTCTCCTATTAGACAACATATACATAAAGAAAGCGATCGAACAAAAACAGGACTAAAAGGAGAGAAACAATGGAAAATCAGGGGACATAAACATTTCTTATTTCTTTACACTGCTTGACAAGTGTAAAGAAAATGATAAGCCATTTGAATATGTCAAAAGCATATTTAGACTCTTTCCCCCACCCCCCATGGGCTGTGCGAAGCATTAACGAGCAGTTGGCGTCTCCTCCAGATGGTGGAGAGCTCCCTGTCTAAAAAGATAACAAAATAAAAACCGGGCAGAAATTAGGACAATCACAGTGGAAGGTCTGAAAATAAAATCAATTCCAAACGGCTTGAGCAACATTTCGGGAACGGAGTCACCGAAGGGACTCGCTGTGCCCCGTTAGCTGAAACAGGGACGTCGTCTTCTGAGGAATTATCTCCCACTACCTCCATTCAGGGCCTGGTTAGATAGATTTTGGGGGGGTGGGGCAGGCAGTAGGTGGCAGTAGATGCTGCATTTGACGTGCCCGTGCGTTGCGCACAGGAGCACAAAGCTGACACCACTGAAGTCAAAAGCGGGATTGAGAAATCATCAGGAAACCATGTACAAGAATCATCCTTTACACCCAGATTCTCCAGTAACACATAAAAGCACTTTTGCAGTGAAGCAGCAGCTGTTGGCGCCTAGACTCAAGGGAGGGATTTATAGAATTACTGCTCTTAAATGCTTCTCACAGTCCAGCTTAAACACAAAAAATAAACTAAAGCTTTTAACGCGCATGTTAGTTTTGTAGTTGCAGCAGAGACTGACTCAAAACTGAGAAGGTAACAGCACTAATGAAGGCAGTGAAGGCTAAATACTCCTAATATTTCCTCTCAGCTTATTAACTCACTCTGCCTGACTTCTTAAAAAAAAAAAAGTTTCAAAGATTTTTAAAACACTACTTAACTAACCTCAGTATGAGATATTAAGCCGACGCCTCAAAGAATATGCAGGCAGACACAGAAAATCACTCAAATTCTGACATTTTTCCATCCGGAGAAAAATAGTCCCATTGCTTTAGTTTGTTTATCTTGTTTCACAGCTTTGGTTTTAACAGTCTCTAACACAGTATTAGTTCGGGCCTTTTTTAGAATCCCACTCTTAACTTCTTGGTCCCCACACCAGAGTCACTTTCTAGTGCCTGTAATCAATATAGCTGGTCCTTATGATGGATCATGATCAGTGTGTGAGAGCAGCAGCGACGGTAAATTAGTTTTTGTAAATCTGCTTTTGGGTGAAGACACCGCACCGCGTCCAAAAGGGAAGGAAAAGATGTGGTGCGACCGGCGGGTTCTGCATTCCTTGATGTGACACAAGACGAGGTGCTGCTTTGTGCCGTGTGGTGAGGTGTGAGCCCGGGGCAGCGGGGAGGTGGGGGGGGCATGTGCAGATGAGCGAGGCTTTCCTGATGAGCGAGATCAGCAGGTCAAGACGCGGCGAGGGAAGACGGCTCGGCTCAAAGTGCTGCGACTGGGCGGGGGAAAGCGTCGGGACGGTGGCGGCTCAACATTTCTTTTACCCCCTTTACAGCAGGATCTTGACCCCTGCCTGTGGAGAGTGGGGTCCCTGCGAAATCCCTCTGGGAGGAGCAGGTCCAAACTCTAACCGCTTCACCAAACTGAAACCAAGGGAACAGAAAAAAAAAAACAACGTTTATATCGGAAGAAATCAGAAGATGAAGAGGAGACGTGTTGCTTCCTCTCACCTGTCGTACTGAGGAGGAGGGCTCAAGCTGCTGGCCTGGACCTCCGGACAAACTTCCAAGGATGAAGGACTGCCAGAGCCGGCTGGCAGAGCCGGTCTGCTGACGCCCGTGTCGTACACGAAGTCTCGACAAGAGGCCAGCTTTGACTCCAAATTCTGACGGTGGTGGAAGGAAATTATTACTCCAACGAGAAAAACCAAGGCAGAGAGCTGAATCCACCGCGTTTGTGTTTTTATCTCTCACCCCAACTTTTCTCAGAAGCTCTCCCACAATGTTGAGTGCAGATATTCTGGCAGACGTAGTAAGAGGGGTCCCTGTGAGCCCATCGCCTAAAATAGATAAAGGTCACGTCAGGCCAAAGGATAAGAATCAAACGTCTCCTGAAGCAGGTGGTTCTGGTGGTTATTGTCCCTGACCTCGCCGGATGCTGGGGGCGGGAGGCGTGATGAATGAGCTGATAGGTTTGGAGGGAGTGATGGGGATGGATGGGTTCACCGGGGGGGAGCAGGGCAGGTCGGAGCGCTCCGTGTCTTTGCCCAGACTGCTGGAGGGCCGCCTCTCCTTCTGCCGCACGGCCAGCTCCTGCCGAAGGTCTGCCGCGAGAAAAAGAGGAGGAGTTAAGATTTTTCTGTTAATCTAAGCAGCGCGCTGGTGTCCACCACATTTCCTGCAGCACAGAGACGCCGAAGCAACGCCCCCTTGTGATGGTTTCATTAACGTTTAGTAGAACAGTTCAAGCCTTTAATATAAGTGCTGTTTAATGATAAATAAAAGCCAAAAGGTCCCATTAGACCACGCTATCCTTCCTCACACCATGATGAGGAAGACAAAGACACCCGACATCTTTCATGCTTGTTCCACCTTTACATTAAATATGTTAAATATCTATGTCTTTGAATGCAAAAAAATACATGAGATAATACTTTAAATATTGATTCACGTAAAATGAATCTAACATTAAAATTTACTGAGCGAGGGGATGATTCTTTTCAAACTGAGAGACCGCAGAGAGAAGCCTGCATACCTCTCGCTTCGTCCTTGAGCCTCTGAACAGACTCCAGCAGGTTCTCCTTCTCGTCCAGCTCACTTTCCAGGAAGGCGTTCCTCTCGATGACCTGGTTCATCCTCTGCTCAAAGTCCTCCAGAGACATGATGGTAGCTCTGAAATTACAGACAGTAAGTCCACACAAAGACAAGGTCAGAGCGCAGTTAAGCCAGCACGTTGATCACAGGATTTATATCCAATTTCAGTTCAAAAGGCTTTTTTTAGTTACTTCATGGAACAAAGTGCTGAATGAAAGACCAAAGAAAGAAAGAATGAACCACCCTTTTCTGTGTAAATAATGAGATATGCACTTTTTATAATGTGTATCATCTTGAATAAGAATATTTAAGACTTGGACTTGATAGAAGGTGAGAAAAAGAAAATAGTCAATTGATGACAGAGCTATCACTCCACATACCTTTTTGTTCTCTCCAAGTCATCGTTGGACTGCTCCAACTCCCTGATATATTTCTGCAGGTGATCTCTCACCGCTCTGGTCCCCGTCAGATCTTCTTCCAGCATCGATATGTGCCTCAAAGCGTCCGAATGCTGGGCCTCAAATTTCTCCTGCAAACAGCACAGATTTCTTTGAAACTCTGACATCTTGGAGATATCTGAGACCAAGTACAATTTAAAAAACCTGCGAGATTCAATCTTTGATTCAATTCCTTTCCTACCGCTCCCCTTTCACATGGAGCATCAAGAAAAAATGGCAGTCAGCCGTTTAACAAGTAAACACTGGAAATGATGAGATTCATTTGAGTTAAGGGAAACCCTGAGTGTGTTATGTCACTATCTGGAGCAGATGGCCCCTTTGGCTCTACAGAGACCGACGTCTTTTTATAAATCAAGGTGCTACAACCTTTATGTTTTCCAGGTCATTGCGGAGCCGGTTGTTGTCCAGCAGCAGCTCCTTGTTTCGACCCTCACATTGCTTCAGCTCTGCTTCCAGTTCTGCCTCATAATCGCGACTCATCTGCTGGAATTCCTGCAGCTCCTCCTGAGCCTCCTCGGCCCTGGAGAACAAATGCGTTTGACTCCACCAAAATAATAAAGAAACAACCACATACGAACATCTGTAATGTATGGCTATGGCTCTACAACGTCATTGGCATTTATGGTAAAAGGAGCTGATTGAGAATGAGTTGTTTTACCTTTGCTGGTGTCTCTGGGCTTGCTGTTTCCAGAAACACAGCTCCTCCTCTAGTGATGCAAATGAATGTGCTGTTGGCTCTACCATGTCTGCTGCTCTGAGGAAAGATGACGGTGAAGTTAATCAAATTAAAGCCTTTTATTCCTCAGTCGTGTGAGGACACGACACAGTCTAAACCTCTGAAGCATTAGCTAGCGCCAACTAGGTTAGCACAAAAATTAATCCTCGCTATGCCTGTATTCACTATGATAAGAACATTAACAAATACACACGTTTTCCCTATCATTATGGTCACTTATAACATTTTGGAGAAAGTGTATGAAAGTGTAAGCAGTAGTGTTGAAGGATACATCGACTTAGCAATTAGCTAACCTAAGCTAATCTAAAAAGCTAAGCACGAGAATCAGAGTATGTGATCACCGATCAGACATAACCGGAAACAAACGGACTCACCTACATAAAACGAAGCCGCTACAACATACTAAAATAAAATAAAAAACTGTATTCCGGGGTATGGGTTGAAATTCTAGAGTTAACGTTTTGTGACAAGCACCAAACTAATCTCTGGTTACGTTAGGACGACACTCGATTGTCCAACCAAATACAAACGAGTCCTGACTTCTTGAAAACAATTGGACATTGCAGATGACGCAACAGGAAGATTGACCAATCGTGTTGGCCTACGGACCTGTGGCAATAGAAGGCGGGGCTTGTCCCAACATCACCCCCTTGTTGTGATGCCTGTCAGACTCCAGTCAGAGTAATGGAAGCTAGATGGAGCTTAAGTTTCTGTCAAAGGCATCATTTTGAAAGCTGAATCTAACATTATGTGGGGAATATTAACAGAAAATGGACTTTTAAATGGAATCAAACAATATTATTGCAAAAGAATATTGAGAATAATGTATTGTGTACCCCCTGGTTCCTTAGTACCTAGCCTTTCCCCTTTTTGATGTTGCTTTTTCTTTGAATAACGGCACTTATCATCCATCCATCCATTCTCTAAACCACCTATTCATTAAATCTTTTTTTCCATCATAATTTCAGTTTTGTTTACCATCACCATTTTGCAGGTCCCACAGGATCTCTCTACCTTTGAAAGTATTGTTTGACTTGTTTGTCCATGCTTGACACAAATGTTATTTAACAATAATCTCACCACTATTGTACGATGTTTTATGTATGTGCAGGCAATCAGTTCATACAGATAAAGGTAAAATTAGTTTGTAAAGAAAAGCAAGAGTCCATACATATACAACTGAGACCAATACATGGTACTTTAATTGTATAAGAACTTATAAAGGCTTGAAGGGTCTTCCCCCTGACAGGAATGATACTGACATTTCACAGACTTAAAGAATACAAACTCATTTTTCACATAACATCGGCCTATTGTTTTACCTTCCTTAATCATGCATGCATGGCACTATACCAAACACATACAGAATCCTACTGCTGTTAACTGCACAGCTATGGATTTAAAAAGAAAAACTATGTAATCCTGCCAAAACTGTCCCAAACAGAGCATCTCTCCATAATCTGTCGAACACGGAGAGACTAAATACATGTTTACATGTATGGCCAGTTTACTGCCACATAATAACCTGTGTCTCCTCACACTGTATGGAGGTAACTTACAAAAACTTTTTTTTTAAAGAGAAAAGGCCATGCAAGCAAACGTACGGCATGCAAACTCCACACAGCTGACCATTCCACTTCTTTCTGCGACTTTTCAAGCTCTCACAACCGCACCCCATACTGTCCCTTAAATTCAGTTCTATACTTCTGTTTTAGCTTTAATTCAGATGGACGCAACTTTATAATACTAACAACACATTTAAAGCAAGTGTTATCAAGTGTGCCATCCTTGGAGGTATTCAGTATAAATAGTATGGCTTGGATTGATTGAAAGGTTAAAAAACTTTGTGTGCACCATAAAAAAAAACTAAGAAAGTTCATTTTATAAAAGATACTAGGACTGTTGTTTACAGCAGATTGCTTTAGATCCAACATATTTGTCCTTGAAGTTTTCATAAGAATGAAACAATAAGAGGTTAAAGAGCTAAACTGTAATTAGATCAAACCACAGTCGGTGGACAATGTTGTAGGTTTAGTCCCATCAGTAATCTAAGATAATAAGTGCACATGTTTTTCTTCCTAGTTCTTCTCTTCTATTCCAGCATGGCTTGTCCTCATCACCTATAACAATCAGAAATGAGGCAGTGTGATCTGAGGAAAGACATAAAAACTAAAAGGTTAAATTGAACTCATATTACTTGTTACCGTGATGTTACACGTCTATGAATGAATGAAACGCCTCCCTACCTTAGTGTGATTATTCTGCAGCTTTGTTTGCTTCTGTCTTTTTCTTGGGAGCGCACGTCTTTTGACTATCCAACACGTCCGTCCTCACCTGACCCAGAGTTCGCAGCAGGCACATCGCGTCAAACGCCTCGTCGCCAGCCTGCTGCAACAACTCCAGCACCTGTTGACCAGAAGTGTCACTCGCTCTCTAAAAACAAAAAACGGTACTCCAAAACGCTGTGCTGCGGCAGAACACCCACCTGCAGACACTTAAATGACTTTAACTGGCTCAGGTTCTCTCCCAGGAACAGCAGATAGATGCTGAGGTCGTTGTAGACGGGTGTGACCACGCCCAAAGCCCCGAATCCGGGCAGTATCTCGTAAGGCCGGAGGAAGCCGGAGCTCTGCCGGGCCGGTCCGAGGGCAGCCACCACCACCAGCGGAGTGAGGAGCACGTAGACTCCCAGGTTGATGTAGCTCAGCAGCCTGAAGACGCCCACCGCCACCAGCTTACACTGAACGGCGGGCGGCACCGTGCTGTCGTTCTTCAGCACTCCGGTGCGCAGGTCACACGGAAATTCGTCGGTGAGAGAAGCCAGCAGGATGTAGTAGCCCAGGAAAAGGCACGCCAGCAGCAGGATCACCAGAGTCAGGCCCCGGCAGGCCATGTATTTGACCACAAGGCCGCGGGAGGAGCGCTTGGTTTTCAGATACTGTTCCACTAATGGGTATTTAAAACAGCCCTCAGTCAATTCCAAAGCAGCGCTGAGGAAAAGATGCATTGATATAGAAGAGGAGAAAAATGTGTGAATATCAAGAAATAGATCCCATTTTATTTATGTTATGCAACAATAATCATTAAATCAATTACCTTTGCTCGTCCTCATCCTTGCCATCTAGTGACGCTAGATTCTTGGCCAGCCTAATGGCCCGGTTGTAGAAGCGGTCCAGCTCCTCCATGATGAAGCTGAGGTCGGAGGAGAGGTGTGGAGCAGCGGTAAACCGCCAAAGCAAGGCGGGGATATACAGCAGGATGGCCAGGGACAGCAAGACGTACGGAAAGAACTGGTAGGAAAACAGAAAGGAGGATGCTGTTACATTGATTTCTGGACATAGTCGTCCATATAGTTGGCTGCTCGAGGGCTGCTCAGTTATTCAGAGTTCCTGGAGGATGTTCTGAAACATATTATGCTAACATATGACAAGCACTGACTGTCAAAAAGCCATTTACAGCAAAATAACATTTCAAATGAGACTGTTTGACCAATTAAAGTCCTGTGATGACTCATGCGATAATCTCAACAGGAAATGTTCATGCAGGACGTTAAGGACATAGGAAAGCGTTTTTAGAAAGTATAAAATTGCCCTAGAACATTGTTTAGGGGAATCCTGGAATGCTGCTGTGAACTAAACACCAAAGGCAAACCACAAGCTTGGCTCCTAAGATGAAGCATTTTTAGTGTATTCCTCCTACAACGGTTTTCTTTTTTTTTTCTCTCATGTTAGCCGACTTTTTCATTCTGGTCTCAACATTGACGTCTTATCTATGTGGTTCCTTTCATTCTCAGGCCCGTACCTTGTGTAGCCACAGCGGCGAGCTCTCAGATTGTTGCTGCACTGCTGCCCAACAAAAAGAGTCCACATACGCGGCTTGTTTCATGGAAAATTTAGCAGGGGCAAAGCAGCTGATCTGAGTTCCTGTGTGAGGAAAATAAAGAATGAGAGAAAGAAGGACAAAGAAAAGAAAACACCAAATTGCAGCAGATTTTGAGTTACTAATTATGCCGGCTTCTTTTATAGAGGGGGTACAGAGGGAATTTAATGAAGCCCGTTCTGTTCACAGCTGACCCAGATAGTCACAACAGTCACATTCAGGCAGTGGTTTCTCAGGTTACACTGAGCCCCCAGTCACGACATGCCCGTTTTAAATTTGGTTTATTGCGGTTCATTGTCACTACTTGCTCTTCACATACTTAACTTTACAGATATTCATGCCCCAATTGATTTTCTGCCATCATGACCACCTGATCTTCTTTTGCCTCCTTACTCACATTCATCCATTTTCACTTTCGTTTTCATTTTCTTGTCATTTAGAGGTGCTTTTTCTCTGAAGATCCCCACCAGTCTGTTGCTGTTTTTGTTTTTTTGGTGTGAATTGTCTAGGAAACCTGCCTGGTCCTCCATCTGTCTTACGTGCCCAATGTGCAGCTTTTAAAATGTTTACTGATTAAACTGAAGGTATCTCTGCTTCTTTATGCCAACTGGATGATAACATGGGTTATCTGAACTCCAAGTTATTCATAACACTAAGTCACTGTCTCATATACAAAAAAAAACACTTGACCACAGACTCTTGTCACTCAAGTTTCATAATTGTACCTAACATTTTTTCCAGCTCATATGATTGACTTATGATGGCTTTTTCTGAACAAAATAAATACATGAAAGACAACTTAACTGTTCTTCTTTACACCTTAAATATATCCACAGTATCATAGAGGTCTGTGTCCTCAATAAACTTTTAATTTTGAAAAAAGCAGCAGTGTTTTATCAATGCAGGGACCAAAATTTCACAAAGAAATTTGTCAAATTAAAACACTGGACTTTTTTTATGCCTTTACATGAGATAGAAATTCCTTTTGCATATTTTTACGCAAATGATTTTCACTTCATTACTTTATAATTGAACCAGTGATAAATTGAATCCCCTTTTGTTCAGAGGTGTGTTCTTATAACTGGGAGGAAAAGCATGATAGTAAATACATTTCCCAGTTCCTGGGGTTTGATGAGTCAATCCCATTTTAATGTAGTTCCAGGGAAAAGCCATTTCTATATCTCATCCTCTGTGGTTGCACTTAATAAGGAAGATCAATTCTGGAACTTGACCAAAACGCATTACAGAGAAAGTTGGATGACAGAGCTCTCTTGGTCATAATGGATCCACTTAACGTCCGGAGTGGGCTTCCACCGTTCTCATTCCCTCAGATCATTCCTGGAAAATATTTTTTGGTTATACTGAACTGGGTGTTGTATATGTTTATTTGTGTCCTGCACTTTGCAGCTTCTCAAACTAAAGCAACCCCTTTTGCCCCCAGCAGGGCGGCGAGTGGATGAGTTTCCATCTTCATTATCGGCGCTGCCTCATGTCTGGGTGTGACATTACAAAAGGGTGGAGACAAAACAAACCCACCTTCTCCGGTATTCACACCGCTCAGCTCCTGGACAATATCACACCTCTGCCATTACCACGGACTCCAGGTTTAAATGGAAAAACAACAAGTAATATTGCAGGCTTAAGGCGGACTGATGGATTAGACTCACCCACTGACACTTCTTGAGCAAAAGCCAGCGAGATGAGAAACAAAGGCAGCCCCGCCGCAAGAAACGTGACTATTTTGTCCACCGCCAGCTCCAGACGCACCCCCTTGTACTTGGTTTCGTTGGCGTCCTTTAATAAAAAGTCGGAAAAGACGTACTCCGTGGCAACGGTGGCAATCGCCATGACGGACGGGAACAAAAAGCCGGGGCACCCCAATTGATAAAGGAGTTTTCAATTAACCAAACCCCGAATTCCGTCTGGGAATGCAGGTTGTTGATTGATCTCAGTGGGCATAAAGGTAAATAAAAAGCAGAGAGAAACTCCTGTTTACTCGCCTCCTGTCTTCACAGCCCGGGATGATTGTGGACCTGCTGTCCCGTTACGGAGCCAGACATCAGTGAGGTGCGGGTGCAGGCTGCCCTCGGACCACTGGGGGGCGCTGTTTCTCAAGCTTTATATTCAGTTGATCAGACTGAAGACCATTCAAAACCACATAGCTTTTAGGGAATTTGTTGCTGAACTGGAAGTGAGATGTCACCAGTAGATGTTATAACAGAACAGAGCTGAAACCAAGCCGGCAAAACAGTATTCAACCAGTTAATTTCAAATGGCATTCTCTTACAGCCCTTGTAAAGCTCAATATCTCAGAGATAATGCAGTGATATTGTTTGATCTGTCATGACAAAACAGGGGGGTAACAAAAAGAGTGTGCAGTACAGTTTTTGAGCAAACTGGACAAACGGAGGACACAGTAGACTTGTCAGCTAAGAGAAAACAAAGTACAGTACATCAACGTTGTGTTGATGGAGACAGGGAAACTCTTTAAAGGAATAAAACAGCAGAGACCTTACATAGAGCATGAGAAATAACTTATCAGAATTGGTTTCGATGGAAGAGCGTCTGTCAAGAAGCTACAATGAAAATGAGTGCATGACAACAGGTCTAATGGAGGGATGGATCATCCTCAGAGCTCAGTTATCAACATTATTGAAACAGGATCATATCATCTGACAGAGAACACGGAATCTTTTTCTAAACACAAGTTAAAAATGATACAAACAGCTTTTATAAGAGGGTGAAAACTGTACTGAAGAAGCTACTTGTAATAAATATTGACTTGTACTATAGGCTACATACATATATGTAAAAGGTTTCTCTTCATGTTCATTTTATCGTCATATTTTCATGGTATGGACCTTGTAAAGATTTTGTTATCCTTGACAGTCTAACTTCCCATATTTAAGAGTAAATTGAATTTGTAAGAGCAGATTGGAGGTAAATCTAAGGCAAAATCCGATTGTGGATGTCTAGATTGCGTTATGGTCGTTCTACACGACGGGCAATCTAGTAAACAACGAAATTTACGACAGCTCTTCCTGCTTTCTGGCAGATACTGGTTACAAAAAGGTGCGCGTTTCTGGGGAGACAGAGAGTGGGGGAACGGTTCTTGAGGAAGATGTGAGGAAACCCTCGCAGGTAGCTAAATAACCAGCCGTGGTAATAATTGTCGATAATTAACAAACAAACTTGACTTAAACGTAAATGTTGTGGACGGTTACGTGGGCGTGCTCATACGTTTGCGTGTGTAGAAACCTACTCAAGTCAAATGAACGGTGTCTGTTGTTAGCCCTAATAGCTACATACAGGTAATGAGTTTGTTTTAGGTAGCAGTCTAAGCTAGTTATCTTAGCAAGTCGGTACCGATATAAACGACGTGAACTCAGACGACCATAACCATGGCTAGCTGGTAGCTAACTTAACACCGTGTCCGTTTATTTTCCTTTTTTTTTTGTTAAGCAACACTGGGACACGAGGTGAACTAACTTTATTTTCAAATGGAAAGTTCGTAAAGCTTTTCAGCATCGACATTCCTGTGTTTGCTTTAGGCTGCCTATCAAGCAGTATTACGTGGCTAAATGCACTTTAACCACCAGGCATTGTTATCATAAAGGAGTTGGTGCCCTATTTCAGTGTAAAACTTGATGACTTGTCCAGTCTCATCAGTTTCATTTCCTCCAAACAGGAAAGCATGAGAGAAAAGAGAAACGACGGTGCGGAGAAAGACCCCTGTGGTTTGTATGATGGAAGGACTGGGAAAGGCCAAATCCATTTGCAGCTCTAGACCCATCCCATGGCTCAATCACCCCAAAACGGATGCCTCTACTTTGCTGTGGAAACTCAAAGACTGCTGCCCCTCAAATGACACATCCCCTCAAACCACAAATAAAAATGTGGGTATATCCATTTTTAAACATTTAGGAGACATGTACTCACCATCCAACTAATATGTTACCGCATATGCTCTGAATTTATGATACGTCTAGAAAGTTATTTCCCTAAACACCAGTAAATACTGAACATAAACTTCAGTGTGAGGCTGTTTGCACCTGGTGCTGACATGTCCTAGACGTAGGTGATCTGATCACATGAAGACGGCAGTAAATCCAGTTTCGATTGTGCTGAGGATTATTCCGAGACATTTTCAGATCAGACGGCCATGTTTATAAACATTTGCCTCATATTCTGCCTTTGTATTTATTAATTTTTTACTTGAATATGCTGTTTTTCCATTTCAGTACTTTTCTCCACTCTTTCCCTTTACAGAGGGTACTTCTGCAATATGAGTGGGTTTAGCAGAAAATTGTGGGGATTTTTCATTTTGGTAATTCAATTTGGTAAATTAAACCTATTAACCGGACTAACATTTGCATGTTTTGTTTTGGGTATTTCAGAACATCTACATGGACAGACAGGCTGTGCTAGAATTGAAAGATGTCCCTCCTCCTCCGCACCACAGCGTCTCCTCACAATTACCTCAGCCCTTCCCTCTGGCCCCTCTTCATTTGTCTCCTCCCTGCTTGCCTCCTCCTCCTCAGCTTTTGCAAGACTCTCACCAACAACAGCCACAACAACTGCAAGAGGGGGCTAGCCCTAAAGTAAGCATTTGCACCCACTGTGACTATTGCAGCACAGATGGCTTCGGGTTGTTGGGTGGCAGAGGTGTTGGTGGTAGCAGCACTGATGGTGTCGTTTCCCTCTATAAGGCCCAGTGTTCTCCAGGAGCACCTATCAGCAGCAGCTCTGCTCACTGCTCTGTAGCCTCGTCTGTTTATGAGCTTAAACATAAACCCTGCTGTGGCAGTGGAGTTGATGTTTCTGATTCCTTGCTCAGTCTTGGTTGTAAATCTTGCATCCCCTCTGTTGCTACCTCACAACCTCTTTCGTCGCACCCCTTCCACCCATGCTGCTCGGGGCTTCTCCACCCCTGCTCAGCTGCACCGCTCCCATGCAGCCAACCCAGCATCTTTCCCTCTTCAGCCGCGCTGGCACCGTCTGTTTCCTCTGTGTCTGCTCCTTTGCATGGCTCTTGCTTGGCCTCTTCTGGGTGTTACACCTGTGGTGTGGAGTGCACCCCATCAACCAGAAGATCCCAGAGAAGTGCACTCTTTGATTATCCGGCCACCAACACTATCACTGGTACAACCACCTCGGCACACGTTTGCTCTAATCCTAAGCACCTAAATGTAGAAAGCACGGTTTGTGTGAAGGGGGGACACCACTGCCAGGAGTGCTTGTTGAAGGTTGGTAGAGTTCCTTTTTCACTGTGACTTTCTTTGCATGCTTGTGTCATAAATACAAAGGTAACCGGATCCAGAACCACGAATAACCCTTTGGAGTGTTTATGTGCTTTACATAATAATACTTACACCTTTCTTTTTGTGTGTTTTTATTGTTATATGGTCCTGCTAGTCCCCGGTGTCTAATGTTTTCTTATTTGCAGCCCATGAATGGTCTGACCTCTGGGTCTGATAAGGTGTGGCCCAATGTTCCCATCCCTCAGACTGCCTTGATCCCTGTCCCTCTCTGCAATGGCTGTGGCACAACATCTGATGGCAAGGCTACCATGTCATCCATCAACCTGGGCAAGAATGGGCTAAAGTACGGTAAGTGGACTTTATTTTACTATTACAGATATTCACATCTGTGGTTTATTGAATGTCCTGTCAGAAAGTCACTTCAGAAATTAGATGCAACAAAGATGCTTCAACTTTTTTGTTTTTTATTTTTAAGGGTCTCCAGAAAATAGTGGCCCTGAGAACATCCCTCCCGTGGGTGTCTTTTGGGACATTGAGAATTGCAATGTGCCCAGTGGACGCTCGGCCGGAGCCGTGGTCCAGCGCATCCGCAGCCGTTTCTTCCCAGGACACCGCGAAGCAGAGTTCATTTGTGTGTGTGACATCAGTAAAGAGAGTAAAGCCGTCATCCAAGAGCTCAACAACTGCCAGGTATTACAAAAACGAATAAATTTTGTAAGCGTTGGGAACAATTTTACAGGTTGCCTTTACAAGTAGACTTAAACTTTCTTGAGCGTGATGAGGAGAATGTGATGTACCTGTCCACTAGGTTACCGTAGCGCACATTAATGCCACATCCAAGAATGCTGCAGATGATAAACTTCGTCAGAGTTTACGACGCTTTGCTGAGACCCACACGGCACCTGCAACTGTCGTGCTGGTTTCCTGTGAGTTCACTACAATATCCCACAGCCATGATATTGCAGAAGCATCCAAGTAAAAAGTTACATTTTCTTCTTTACCGTCACCAGCGGACGTGAACTTTGCAAGCGAGTTGAGTGACTTGCGTCATCGCCACGGTTTCCAAGTGATTCTGGTCCATGGCAACCATACGTCTCCAGCTCTTCTGCAGCACGCCAACCGCCATGTGGCCTTCCAAGAGATCACGGCTGATCTGCCACCACGCATGCTTGTCAAAGTGCAGGTAGGCCTCTCATTCCCCATTAGTTCCTAAAGGACTGCTCTTTCTCTGTTTTGATTTTTTTTTGTTGTTGTTTTCATTAAGGTAAGTAAGTGGTGTGCAGAACGAAGAGAAAACCTGATTTTATATGGACTTGCCAACCTCAGGCAGGTTCAATTTTCTCTTGGGGATCTTATTCTAGACGTCTGCAGTGCTAACGGAAAGTTTTCAGAACTTTTCAGTGTCTCCACGTTTTTTTGTGGTTTTGTTTCAGGTTGATCTTTTTTTTTTCCTGTTTAAACAAATTTTGAATGAAAATGCCCTCTTTCACCTCATGGTGACAATTGTTCTACTTCAGAAATGTTCTGATGTTTTGACAAATAACAAGTGACACTGGGCAAATGCAAAGTGACATTTGCTTATAATATTAGATTGAGATTTCAGTCGTCAAACAAGAGAGAGAAAATGTGTTTGTATTTTTCTCTGTGCTGAGCAGCTGTTGGCTTGACAGAACCACTATGAATTAACACTGTTAATAAGGCAAGTTGTCGGCTCTGACTTCCTCGGTTTAAACCTTTTTAAAAAAAAATGTTTTTATTGTAAACGAAAGGTTTAATCGGATTAAAAGCCAATACTTCTCATAATGTCAGAGGTATTAATATTTTAAAAAGGCCCCATTTTCATCCTTACTTAGACCATCAACAGTGAGGTCTTATGTAGAAAGCTGTGGGTTTCATTTTTATTCAAAGCATTCAGGCAGTGTTGGATGAGTCTGAAATATCTCATTACTACAGTGTGTTGCTTTTTTCACTGTACCACTGTACCGCCGTTTTCCAATTTCTTTTTTAAGAAAGACAAACTGCTTCAGGATTTTTCAAAAATTTTAAGTGAAAATCATACAAACCACACAAGGGCGATGTCTCTTCCTCCCTTCCCTCAGCCCAGTTTCAACCTCCTCTATGTGCACAACCTCCCTGTCATCTGTGACAAGAGCCTGAGGAATGCCGTGAAGCTCAGGCTCCGCCGCCTGTCAGACAACTGTGGTGGCAAGGTGCTGAGCATGTCCCAGGGCGCCGCAGTCCTTCGCTTTGGCAGCCCTGAGGCGGCTGCACGGGCCCGCAAGCGAATGGAAAACGAGGATGTGTTTGGCCACCGAATCAGCCTCTCCTTCTCCCCAAGACTCAAAGATGGTGCAAGTCTTGAGGCTGAGCTCCACTCTCAGTCCCATCACTTGCCTCAGAATCAGGCCCAGACCTCTCAAACCCAGGAGTCAGTGATTGCCCCACCCCTGCCAGTATCCTCCTTCTCTTTTCTTCCCCTGGAGAAACCCAGGTTGCCCAGGAGGCCACGGCGGGCAACACGCCCATGCCCTATCCCTGGCCAAGAGCCTGAGAGGCCCTACAGCCCCAGGAGGGGCTCCAGTGGGCCTCCCGGTGGTGCTCCAGTCAAGCCCCATCAGGTCAGCAGACTCCTGTGCGCCTGCTTTCCATGAAACTCCGCTGCCCTCTGTCCTTGTCTGGACTGCCATGTAAATCGCATAAGCTTCTCCCCCTGCATTGTCCTAACTGCTGCTTTAACTAACAGCTCATAACTGCCTGTGCTAGTGTGTGTTGTAGTCAGTGCTTCGTTTATCCCCCCTGTCCTGCATGCATGTTGCTCATTAATCCTGATGCATGGACCGCCAAATAGCTTCTTTTTTGTGTCTGTAAATCTGTGCCGATAAAGCTGTGCTTTGTGGATGTCTAGTTATTCCAATGTCTTTTTTTTTTCTCCATCTGAATTGTGTGGGGTACTTGGCTCATGACCTCATTCATCATGACAAAACTGACCTCTGGCAACATGCCTTTCATGTTCCATGGCTTTTTGTTTGCTTGTTTTTTGCTTGATTGCTGCCAAAGAATCTGCTGTTACATCATTGAAGATGAGCTCATGTCCATCTGTTACTTTTTCCTTCTTTCTACTCCTTTTTTAAATTTATTTGCTTTCATGTGCTCTAACAAATCTTACTAATCATGGACCTGCCTACTGCCTAAACACATACATTAACAAATATGCAGCCATATTAATATCTCCTCCATTCTGCTTTTTCAGGAGCCAGTTAATACAGAGAACAAGCCCAGGGTGGGTCCTCCCTTCCTGGAAAAAGGACATGGGATTTCCATGTCACCCCACGGCAATGGTGAGACAAAACCACTGGAGCAACTCACCAGGCCTGGGCTTACTGGAGAATCCATGTACAGAAAGAGGTACGGGAGACACGATTTCTCATTTGAATAAGTTGGAAATGATAATCTTTCACAACAAATAAAACAAAACATCACCCATCATTTTTGTTGGTTTTGTATTTATTTATTTTTTCTTTGTAGAAGGGAGGGCTCCAGTCCCAGAAGAGTGTCTGAGACGCCTGTAGAAAAAGGGGATCGGACCACCGGGGAGTTCCACATTAGTACACCCTCAGCCTTCAGCAAGTTGAATCTTCACAGGAGCTTCAGTCCTCTTGTGTCTCAGGGCTCCTGGTCCTCCAGGTACTCATGCTGCTGCTTACACATTAGCCAGCCTGTGGTCACTTTAAAAAGAACAGGCTTTGCTAGCTGTTTTTTTCAAACATGTATTTCTTCTACAAAAGGAGCGCATCCCCTTCCCTGTCCAGCCGCTCGTCGCCACTGCTCACCACCCCTCGCAGCCCCTGCCCTGAAGGGGCCCCCGAGCCTTTCTCCGATGGGGCGGAGGTTCAGGTGGCCAACCTGGACTACAGAATGTCTCGTATGGATCTGCAGCAGACACTGCGTGATACCTTCTCCCAGTATGGACAGGTAAAAGAAAAACATCAACTCAATTAGAGGTCACACCTCTGTCCAAAGGATTGGGACATTGTGGTTTGCATGCATTGAGATTCAAGGTGGCTCTTTTCCTCCAGTTGTCCTCGTGCTCTGACTTGTTTTGTTTAGGTGAAAGCTGTGGAGCTCAGCCCCCACACTGATTATCAGCTGAAGGCCACAATTCAGATGGGTTCCCTGCAGCAAGCCATCAGTGCCGTCAGTGGCCTGCACCGCTACAAGATCGGAGGCAAACGGATTCAGGTGTCTCTGATCACCGGGGGCAACAGCAAATCTCTTTCTTTGCTCAGGTAAAGCTTGTGTTTTGAATTTGGTGAATATTGTGTTCATGGTCATCAAAAGTTGGAACATTCCAACTATTCTTTTTGTTTCTTTCATTCACAGCACAGAGATCATCTGTATTCTTCAGGATGCACCTGCTAACTGCCTTCCTCTGTTCAAGTTCACTGAGATCTATGAAAAGAAGTCAGTACCCATCTCGACCAACTTTCAAACTTGAACAACTTTTGTTCAGTCTTGTTTAGCTCTAAATCAAGAGTTGAAAACGTCACATGAAAATTAGGTGCATGTTTAAGTTTAGTCTTTTTTTTTTTTTGTCCTCTGTGCTTTAGATATTCTCGCAAACTGGCTGTTGGTGACCTCTACAGACTGCCAGACCTGCTTTCAGTGCGGGAGCAGGGCGGCTCAAAGCTGGTGTGCCTTCTGCAAAATGGCCAAATCCGTCAGAGTCCGCTGGGATCCTCTCAGTCCCAGGAGGGCTGCTCCTCAACCAGTGGGAGCCCAGTTGTATTTGAGGAACTCGAGTACCACGAGCCTGTTTGTCGGCAGCATTATGTACAGAAGGACTTCAGGTATAAATACTTTTCTATACTGTTCTTGAAGAGGTGTTGGCACCCTGACACCTCTTCCTCCATCTCTAACTGGGAGATCTGTCTTTTTTTGTAGTGAGGCTGACTTTGACCCTGACTCCTACAAAATCCCCTTTGTTGTGATGTCTCTGAGCTCTTTGGCCTCAGAGCTCCACAGTCTGCTGCAGTCACATGAGGGCACTCTGCCCCTTCTCAGGTATCAGTCACCACATCTAAGCTTTTTACTCCAAAGCTGTTCCCATGTATACTACAACATTTACTCACAGCATGAAGTAACATGTGACATCCATATACTTTTTTTTTTTCTTAAACTTCTGTTTAGTTTCCCGAACTGTTATGCTGCAAAATTCAGCCCTCTGCAGCTTGGCAATGAGACAATGGAGGGTGGCGTTCCCCTGGAGCATCTCATCACATGTGTTCCCAGTATCACAGTCGTCACAGCTCAGAATGGTTTTAAAGTCATCAAGTGGGTCCACAACAAACCACCTGGACAAAACTCTGGTAGGAGTATTCCCACTTGTCACAGTTCTGAGGTTGATCAGTTCATTTTGAGCAGTCTTGTGTGCACGTGTCCCCGCAGAGCCATGGATTCAGCGCTGCAAGAGCCCGGTTGGTAATCCCCAGCTCATTCAGTTCAGCAGGGAGATCATTGACCTGCTGAAGAGCCAGCCGTCCTGCATCATGCCAATCGGAAAATTCATACCCTCATATCACCATCACTTCGCTAAGCAGTGCCGTGTCTCCGACTACGGCTTCTCCAAGCTGCTGGAGCTTCTGGAGGCTGTGCCACATGTCCTGCAGGTAGAGCTATGGGACCAGTTCCTCTTTGTGACCCATTAATCGTAATCTTCTTTAAACTGTTGTCATTTTAAAATGTATTTTCTTCAATAACAGATCTTGGGAATGGGCACCAAGCGTTTACTGACCCTGACACATCGTGCGCAAGTGAAGCGCTTCACCCAAGATCTGCTTAAACTGCTCAAGTTTCAGGCCAGCAAGCAAGTGGCGATCAGGGACTTCATGCAGGCGTATCATTGGTCAGTAAACCGTATTTGGAGCTGTTTCCTATCACAACTTAACCATCTCTGAAGAGTTTGGATCATTAACTTTATGGAGATTAGTAACATGTTTGTAAACCCTGCGTATCAGGTGCTTCTCCAGAGACTGGAGGGTCACAGACTATGGAATATGTGACTTGATGGACCTGCTGACAGAGATCCCCGACACCACCATCACCATCGCACACCAATCAACGGACACCATCATCTCAGTTCCTAAGAGGGGTCAGTTTAAAGCAGATTCTCTTTATCTTTTCTATAATGAGTTGTAAATATTCATTACCTTCCTACTTTAGAAAGAACTTTAATTGGATTGAATTCATGTCAAAAAAGTTTCTTCACAGTACTTGTCTAAAGTAACTTGTGTTTACATGCCTCCGGTTTTCAAGATGTCTCTTTGTCTTGATATTTTGATTTAATCAAATAGTTCACCTGGTGTGAGCAGACCATTTAGCCTCTTTTTGTTCCAGAGCGTACTGCGGAGGAAGTGGAGCGAACCAAGCAGTTTGGGAAGGAGGTGGTGGACCTCCTCCGTCACCAACCTCACTGCCGAATGCCCTTCAGTAAATTCATACCCACTTACCACCACCACTTTGGTCGCCAGTGCAAGCTCAGCTACTACGGATTCACCAAGCTGATGGAGCTTTTTGAAGCAATCCCTGATGTTCTGACGGTAAGCTGCTTTTTGTTTTTGGTACATAAAGGAAGTGTATTTTAAACGAATAGAATTTTCCAGGGTTGATTTTTGAAAGGCGATGTGTAACTATAACAGCCCCCATTTACCCTTTTGGGGTATTTTATAAATTGCACTTTTTGCCTGGGTTTTTCTAACTTCTGCTGGCTATCGTTTCAACATGAAATTGTCCCAAATGTATTTGCATGCTCCCTTTATAATAAATGCCCTCCCAATTGCTTCCTGGTCCTTGCTCAGGTGTTGGAATGTGGTGAGGAGAAGGTGCTGACTCTGACAGAGGTGGAGCGTGTCAAAGCTCTGGCAGCTCAGCTGGTCAAGCTGCTACGAGCTCAGAAAAACTCCAGTCTTCCTGTCAGCCAGCTGCTCACAGAGTACAGCAAGACCTTCGGTTACGGTCTGCGTCTGCAGGACTATGACGCAACCTCTCTGCCCGCCCTGCTGGCCAAACTCTGCCATGTTGTCAAGGTAAGACACAGTGTGGCTTTTCTGCATTTTGGTGTGGAAGCCCAGAGGCTTCCAGTCCTCATACCGTTTGAACCACTAATGCAAAGTCAGATGACCACATTAAGGAACAGTTTACCTCTCTACAGCAGTTCCTGGGACTAAGAACTAAGAGCCAAAGCAGACAGCTTTTACCACTTTTACTTACCAATAAGTTTGTATTTCCTAGGTGGTGGATGGCTCTGAGAGTCGTGAAGTGCAGCTGATCAACAGGAAGTCTCTGAGGCTGCTGACCTCCCAACTGCTGGCTCTGCTCATGTCCCAAGAAAAGGATCAAGTCTCCAAAGGGATGGAGGTAGAGGAGCTGAGCCAGCATTACCAGATTCTTCACGGAAACCTGCTAAATCCATGTGAATACGGGTTCCTGTCCCTCAGCGAGTTGCTCAAGAGTCTCCCATATCTTGTCGAGGTTGGAAAAATAGATGTCATTCTTCAGTCTTATGAGTTCTCGTTTGGTCTGCTTAAACGATGGTTAATGTTGGTGACTTTTTTCTCGTATTCATCCAGTTGTACCAAGAAGAAGGGGATGGCGGCCCAGCCAGCGGTGGTGGCGATGAGTGGGTGAGGCTCACCGGGCTCTACCAGTTTGCTGGCAACGTTCGCGCGCTGCTCCACACCTACCACTACAACCAGATCTTCCTGACCGAGTTCCCGGGCGCTTATAGCAAATTCACGGGCCGCAGCCTTGAGCCGCGCTCTTTCGGATTCTTCAGTACCGATGAGCTGCTCGGCGCCATCCCACAGGTGAGTCGATGCTCAGGAGTACAGTTTACCTCTGAAACAGAAATGCTGAGACCCACTCACGCGGTGATCTGTGTTGGTTTGACATCTTTGGCTGTAATGTCAGGTGGTTTGGATCAAAGGGCACGGCCACAAGAGGATTATCGTTTTGAAGAACGATATGAAAGGTAAAGGCTTATCTGTCACGTTTCATTAGTTTAGGTTTCGGAGTAAAAGTGGCATGTTGGGCAGGCTTTTAGAACAGAAGGAAGATTTCAGTGTATACGTGCTATGATAATATAGCTTTATTTTGTGTGTGTGTGTCCTTTCAGCTAGAGCAGGCTCCTCTGTGCCCAACAGCTCCCAACCAGAAGAGAGCACTGAGAGCCCGAGAGATAGTCCTGTCAGCACCTCAACATCTGGAACCCAGAGTCCAGGTAATGCGCGATACCTGACAGATTGCTTCTTTTGGGTTTCATCTTTTGTGTTAGTGCTGCGAACATGTATAAGACCACATAAGGTCCCGAAAACATTATCCTTGGATAATTAGTCTTTACTATTCAATTTTTTATGCGTTTTCTTTTTTCCTTTTTTTCCCCCTTTTTTTTTTTTTTTTTTTTTTTTTTCAAGGAAGGTTCCTAACTAAAGAAAATGACCTGGAAATTTCAGATAATGAGCATCCATGAACTCTCTGCATTCTGTTATGCTGGAAATATTCCTGATTGAGCATGGCTGCTAAATATATGCTAAATTTGTTTAGCCTGCTGCCGGTGTTGTCTGGCATAAACAAAATGAGAATGCACGGGCAGGCCCAGTGTGAGGCCAGACCAGATGTTGTGTCACGGTGCCCAACTAGGCAACAGCTTCATGTAGTAAAGGCTTGAAGAAAAGCCTCTCAGCCAAGTCTTCTATTGGCCACATATTCACGATGCATCTGCACCATGTCCTCTTTCACAGCTGGAGGACTAAATACACACTACTTTTTATCTTCTGTATTTTCATCCTGTACGTGCCTCTGTTTTTCTCTTTTCTGCCAGGTGTTGATGCAGCTGAAGACTCGGAGCTGCTGTGTCTCACGTCCTCCCTGGACCTGTTGTGCGGGCCTGTGCCGTCCTGCCTGCCCTCCCCTCTGCTCCACCCGGACCCGGTCCTCCCCCAGCACGTGGACCTGATTCACTTTGAGAAGACTCCTCCACCACGACTGCCGACAGGTCAGATTCGAATGTCCGACTCCAAACGAGGTGTCGTTTTCAAGGCCCTGTAGTTGCCTCCGTCACATGGAAGCTCGCTCTGTGTTTGTGTGTGACAGCAGAAAGCGTTGGACGCGATGCAGCTGCTGATGAGCCACCTGAGTGCCCGGCACCCCCTGACGTCAAGAGCCTGTTGTCCACAGACAGCCCCGGAAGAAGAGCCTCACGTAGCAAAATCAAACTAGCCGCCAACTTCTCGTTCACAGCAGGAATCTGATCCACACACACAAACGCACACACACACACACACACACACACACACACACTCACTCACATCATGTGCTGCTCACAAACCGTAACTCTAAGATGGAGACTTGAGTTGTTTCAAACGCACAACAAAACAATAACCCTTAAAGAGTATTTGTCTTGTTACCTCGACACCCCAGCAGACTGCTGCATTACTTTCCTTTCTGCTTCTCGTCGCACCTATTTTTTTTCTTTTAAGTTTTCAATCTTTCACTGATGTTCACCCAGCTGGGATCTAGTCATTGCAGATTTTCTGCAGTCGTTTCATTTGCTAGTTCAGCTGCTGAAAGTTGTTCATGTTCATCCCATCGGCGGTTAATTTCGGTGTGCACTGTTCTGAGAGCTTCCTGTGAATGAAAGTGAGTTGGTTGTCACTGTGTACCGAGCATTGTTTAGCAATGGGAGAACCACTACTAACGAATGACTTCTATACAAAATCAAAGTAATGTAGCTGCCCACATTTTCAGTTTGTAACATTGGTATTTAAAAGAAGGTTTTAAAATAGATTATGAAAGTTATGTCAAGACATCTTCTGAATTATTTCCTCATTGTCTCTCTAAAGACAACTCTGATTTAAACCCATATTTTCTCATTTATGGAACCTTTCTGTCTCGTTAACTCGTAAAAAATCAAGCGATTCCCGCTCCACATCCCACAGGCTCATAGTTTCAGAATTTTTTAAAAGTAGTAGCTTATCTCTGAGATAAGTTCCCCTGTTGGAAAAGAAGCCTGCATGTGTTTTTAGTTCCTTTTGTACTCTGCAGAGAAGTCATCTGTGGACGTTTGGTCTAAATGTGAAGTGAAATGAGGGCAGTTCAGCGATGGAACTGAAGACAAATGGCTGTTTTTAAAGGCTTGGCTCGAAAGGTTTGACTTGTATTGCATCAGTGGCTGCTCTCTGGATGATTTTTGTTGGTTTGTTTTTTCATTTTCTTTTATTGTACCAAGATCATGGCCGGGTTTTGACTTGTCTCTTTGTCCAAATCGAAGCCGTGTGTAAAGGAGAGGGGCCTCGCTGGGTATTCCTACTGTGCTCCGGCAGCAGACTGACACTTTTGTGTTGGTCTTTAGCCCGCAGTCGGTGTGTTTTTGTCTTCTTTTAGCCGTGTTTTGTCTGTGTGTGTGGTGTAGATTGGAGCAGGTGGTGGGAAATGTGCACGGAGTGCATAACTGAGTTTATGCAAAGCGTGTAACCCCAGGAGGCGCAGGGAGCGAAACATTTAAGATCAGCCTTGATTTCCACCACGGTTTTTGGGTCTCGGCTTGAGCGTCCCCTTCGCAGTTGCCTTGTAAAGAGCTCAAGGTTTGTAGAGATAACCTTTGCTGCCGGTGGGCACTGCGGTAGTGGTGCAGTCTGGGCTGACGGGTCCGATGTGCACAGAGTTTGGTTTTTGTTTATTTTTTTGTACGTTTTTTTTCTTTTTTAACGTCCCAGTGAATGGATGTGAGTTTTAGGAAGAAATGGGATGGAGGTTGTGGGTTTGAGGACCAGACCGGGGGCTTTTGGGGGCCTCCTGAGCAGACTGACCACACAGAGGACCCTCTGCGGCTCTCTGGAAGCTACCGGGCTTTTACAATGGCTTGTATTTGCCACGGCGCAGAAAAAGAAGAGAGGTTCTCTCCTCCCCGCCCTCTCACACCCCACATGGAGAAGTTTTAACTAGCAGATGCGCGTTCGTTTCTCAGCATTTGTTTCTTTTGTCTGAAGTGTTTGATCGGCTGCTGAAATGCCACCAAATGTCTGCTGCCCCCCGAAGCCGAGCACCACCCAGGTGCCACTGAAGCCAAAGGCAGGGCTCTCTCACAGAAGGCTAAAGCGCATGGGCCAACGCCCACGTCATCAGTTTGTTTGCGTTTCATTGCAGATTCTGTGTTTTGAAGTATTCTAACAAGAGTTTTCTTAGTCAAAACGGGATTTCAACCCAGTCTGAAAGTGGCCCTCAAATGCGACATGCAAATCGGAATCCTTTTTAGAGTCAGAGTTCAGAGTAATTATTTCAAATTGTGGTTTAAAAAGGGAAAATGGCAGCATGAGGATGTTACTTTGAGAAGTTGCCAGGCATTGCTGAAATTCAGAGTACCTCAGTGACAACTAACTCATTTTACCGGGCTCCTGTTTAGTTTAGATCAGTGAGAAGCTGCTGTACCTGTTTGAAATATGCATTTCTGCATAGTTTTGGTTCATGAAATACATGTTTGAAAAGGGGTTATAACAAGTAATCTTTCTCGTGTGTGACTTTGTGTCCTAAGTCGGTTGTTCAACGGTAGATTTTAAGGGACTTGTTCATTCAGACGTCCCTGAAGCGTTTTCCTCGTGGTGACTTTTTCTTTACCTGCTCAACACCTGTCTGGCCGCACCCGCCGCCCTCTCACGTCCTTTTACTGCCCTGCTGCAACGGAGGCGGTCGTAACGGTTAATGTTCATGGGACCAAAAACACTTCCATTAATAAAGTTCACAAGCATCAAACCCGGCTTCTCGCGTTTGTGTGAATCCCAAAACACACACACACGGCACATTCCTGAAAGATGCTCTTTATTGAAACACATATGTACAAGTAGTTTCAGCTTATTTTCTGCATATTTACTGTTGGGACCCTCATAAATTCACTACAACTACAGAAGTTATCGGTAGGAAGTAAAAGTGACAAAGCAACACTCTGCCTGACACAAATCACTGATGCTTTAAATACACTCAAACACACACATACAGGATATTGGAGGCTTTTAAACGAGTTTTAAATCAGTTCTGGGTTGCTTTATCATAAAAATGCAAGTCTAAATTCAAACGATGTGAGTCTTTCTGCAGTATTCGTAACGGATATGGTTGGAGTCGCACTACCGTAGTTGATATTTCCAGGTAGCTGCAGAATGAGCGAGCGTGACGAGAGTCGAGCGCTGGTATTTACAGCCATTGACGTCAGGATGTGCAAAACCCAAGAGAATACAGAGGTGAGTCATGTGTAGCTGTCAGCACTCGACTCGCTTCGAGCGTCGGCCGTATTTTAGAGTCGACTTTTCATTTATTGTACATTAACGTTCTGCCTTCCCGGCCTGGTTTCCGCAGGACGTCAGTGCGTTTCCTTGGTTTACCCAATAACCGTCTATTACCTGAGAGGCCTTTCTATCCACTTCTCCTCTGGCACCAAACCAAATCCCTAAATTGAATTTCCTTCATTAATTTGCTCTGCTCTGGAAACGATCGGGAAAAATCCCACTTGTGCATGTAGATCCTTTAAAGTGCCACCAAGCCTCCTCTGCTAACTTTAAAGTGGTCACCAGAAGCTTAATCTGTAAACTCTGTGAGAGCATTCCTCAACTCTCCCCACAAAAGCACCCTCAGGCCACCAGTGTGAAGCAACTTTTTCCTTCACACTGGTTTGTGGGAGGCTGTGTTTGCATTTCATAGCCAGCTACGTTCTACTTAACCCTGGAAAAAAAAATAAAAATTGTAAAATGCAGAATTATTAAGCTCCTGAAAGTCTGAGGTTCATATGTGGGCACAGAGTTAGTCGAATGATACACGGCCGACTGGAAATGTCTTTCTCTTCTTCCCCTCTTAGGTCACCTCGTGGACGTTGTGCTTGTACTATCGGATGCATCACAGGTTTAAAGGAATGTAAAATGACCGAATGATCCGATCTGCCTCCGAGTCAACAGACTGAATAAATATACAGACACGGTTATCAGATTTTATGTACAGTTCCGTTTAAATCTCCCCCTGGCTTTACTTCAACAAACTTACTGTCAGGTTTCCCTTGAACGCTGATTAGGGATCAGTTCCCACACGCCTGCGGTTGAGGTGTAATTATGATTCCTGAGCAGATTCAAGGGCAAACTCTGCTGCCTGTGGTTCTCTGTGTACCAGGAAGTGATCATGTCATGCGAGCGCTGTGACACGGAGCCGTGAGGAGGTCGCCGCGGGTTACATCACGGCACACTGGGTGGCTCCACAGCAGTCCTTTATGATGGCCGCTCCGGACTTGGTGATGGATGGTTTGTTGGCAGGTGGCTCTGGGATGCATCGCTTGGTCTTTGGAGGATCTTTTCATTTTAAAAAAATAAAAAGAAGAAAAAGATATTAGCAGACAAGTCCAAAGCTTTCTCTTTCTAAGTAAGCTGAAACGCTCTCACTCACGCTGTGCGACTTTGAGTTTCTGCTCCAGAGGGCTCAACTTCAGCCTGAGGAACTCCGCCATCTCTATGTCCTCCTCTTTCTCCCTGCGGGGTGATAAAATCAAATCTGTGCTGAACGCAATAAACGTCAGAGATTATCTGACTTGTATGCCGTCAGTGGCTGAACATCACAGCCTAGTCTCGTTACGTCTTATTATTACATTTGTATCTAAGCGCCTGGTTTTCTGGAGGATAAATCCCTGCCCACTTATTTCTGATGAATATTTTTTAGCAAAAACTTTGTCTACATTACAATAAAAAAAGGAGCTTTTTTAAAAAACATAAACTTAAACAGCAAAAAAGGTAGCTTTCTGTAAAATGCAGCCTATTGTGTGTTTACTTCTAATTCAATGGCAGCAGTGGGGATTGAAAAAAATAAAAAAAATGGGGCACTTTTACATCTGTGTTGCATCACCTCCTCTGACAACAGCCTGGAGTGGTGGCACAAGCTGCTGTTTTTCTTTTTCATAAAGTCTTTAGTCTCCCTTTTTGTGTTTTATATAAAGCATAGTCATAATGCTGCTGTTACTGACATGTAACGTGGGGTTCATCTTGCTGAAAAAGCAAAAAAAAAAAAAGAATTTACTGTAAAAATGACTTGTGCATTGTGCAGGTCTTGAGTCAGCCTTTTTCCTTGTTTCCCTTCCTTGAAAATACCTTCTTGACAGCAACCTTTCATGGAGATCGTTTCTGACAAGGCTTTGAAAAGCAGAAGCTGGACCAGCTGAAGGTCAAGCTGCATCTCTCCTGTGTCTGTTTTCCTTGGACTTAAGGATCTCACTTTCAGATGTTCAGCTGTAGCAGTTTTCTTTTTTTTTCAGATCTGCCACTTCTTATTTTGTCCTCCAGTTTCTCCAAATGTTGTCAAACACAATGCGTGCCATGCTAAATCCTGGTTGGGAGTCACCTTACTGCTACACAAATACAATTTGTGTGTCTGTTGACCTGTGTAGAGGCCACTGGGGTTCGAATGGGCGCCCCCACAAACAAAGTGCCTCAGGACACAGTTTACACACTCATTCCTCAAAAAACAGACACGAATTCCTGTGCAAATGTTCAAAAGGGCATTAAGATGACGTCCCGGATATTAACTACCTCAATCTCTCCACCTCGGCATCGTCAACCAGGAAATCCCTTTTCTGCACCAGCTTATGGATCTTCAGGATCAGCTCCTCCTCCCGCTGCTTGTGCTTCTTGTTTTTTTCTTTCTCTGTTGAGCAATAAAAAAAAAAACAAAAGGTCACCAGCATTCTACTGTAATACATCCAATAGTGTTTCATACACCCACTGTTGGAAAACTGATTTCAACCCTTTAAAAAAATAATAAAAACATGAAAGCAGTAGCAGGAGTCTTTGATGCTTTTATCTGGCTGACCTTACAGCAAAGTCAGCCCGCTCTCAAACACTGAGTCGTATCATACTCGTAATTTCCCTTTAATGTTTTATGAACAACTACTGAGGCACTAACTTAATTATGCAAATGCAGAGAGCTCTTCTTTTCATTTTGTTGGAGGAGGACATCGCTTTGCTAATCCTCCACGTACAAAAGAGAACGAAAAGCCGAGCAGACCGCAGTGATTGTGCACAAACACTCGTTTATGTTTGGGCTTCTGGTGTCCGGTCTGCTCGCATAAAGGGACTGCTCGCTCAGCACTTTCTCCCGTGTGGGGATGAAGTGGAGCGGCATCCGTCCCCCGGGGGGGGGGTGGGATCAGGACACCCTGAAGGGTGCAGGACTCAGAGCAGAGTAGCCACCGCTAACACCTTCACACACTCTAATTATTTGTTGTGTTCTCAAATCCAGTTTTTGTAAATATTCATCCATCCATGATCGTAACCGCTTATTACGTCGTGGGGGGGATTGAAGCCTATTCCAGTGGTCAATGGGGAGAGGTGTGGTCACCCTGGCAGGTTCGCCAGTCCATCGCAGGGCCACACAGAGACACACAAGGACCAACAACCACACACAAACTCACTCTTATGGGCAATTTAGAATATCCAATCAACCTAACATGCAGGTTTTTGGATGGTGGGAGGAAGGCGGAGAACCCACATAGAACCCAGGCGGACACAGGAGAACATGCAGACTCCACACAAAAAAGGTTTCTGCTTTAGGTTTCTGGCTGTTAAAAGGAAGTTTTTCCTTGCCTGTGTCGCCTAGTGCTTGCTCATGGTGGGAATTGTTGGGTTTCTGTAATTAACTTCAGAGTAGGGTCTGACCTGCTCTGTTTGGAAAGCGCTGTGAGACAACTGTTGTTGTGATGTGGCGCTATATAAATAAAATTGAATTGAAATGAAATAGAACCCAGAACCCTCTGGCTATGAGGGAACCACATGAAGGAACCACACCGCCCGTTTTTGTAAATATGTCAGAAGATAAATGTGAATAACTGAAGATGTATGGAAAAAAAGCAATCAATAGGCCTAAAAAAAAACCCTGGACCGTCAGGTGCTGGAGTTATTTTCTCCAGCAGGCCTGGTTGTCAGGCGTTGGAGTGAAAAAAAAATCCCCCCCCCCCCGGTGGGCGCGTCCTTGAACACGACACCGGCGTTCTGACACACGATGTACACACGCTCCGTGAGGAGGCGTGTCCTCCTGCTGTTGCTGGCTGCTCCGGCTACTGTACGCGTTACTACGGGCGATGCGCCTGACGTCAGAGCAGTGACTCAACCTGCTGCAGCTGCTGCAGCGGCTGCTGCAGGCCGGACCACTGCAGCGCAACACTGTCTTTGCCTTTGCGTCCACGCCAAATGCAAAAGCACGGAAAACACCCATGGCATAAAAAAGGAAAGGTATTCCTAACTCTATGCTTGGAATGCATTCCCAGCTTGTTCAGCCCCCCCCCGGGCTGTGATGATGCAGTGTAGAGGATTCTCTCTGCCTTGTCCCTGAGACTTACCATCCATCAGGCATAGTTTAGTAACAGCAACAAGAACGGCTATAAATCAGATTGATGTTTCCTGGAAGGGGGGTGGGGGGTGGGAGCTGTCTCTCCTGAAATACTAACAGATCTGTTCTTTTTTTTCCCAGAGCAATCTGAGTGTAAACTGTACCTGGTATGGCCACAATCTGTCTCAGCTCCTGCTTTAAACTCATGATGTCTTTGCACAGCTGAATGTCGTCCATCCTGACAAAGAGAGAAAGAGAGAGAGACAGAACAATGAATCACTGCTTTCCGTCAGATTAGAGAGGGCACGATATTATTAGCCGCTTCCACTTTGGATATCTGACTGAAACGGTGTCAGACGGGATCTCTAATCTAACTTTTTTACATTCGGCCTGGACGGGGGAGAAACGCTTTGTTTCCATTTGTTGTTTCTCTTTTTTTGTGTGTGTTTATTGTCACAAACTCTTAGTGTCACGGTCTGATGTTTGAATAGATGAGATGAATGTCATCATTTTCCCCGAGATGGTGACAGCTCCTCGGCATTTTTATCCCAAATACATGCAACGCGGTGAACATTCAGATCACTTGAGAGAGAGAGAGAAAAGCGACAGTGACTTCAGTGCTGGGTGGATCAGTCACACGCAGCTGTTAATTAATCTCTTTCACTCAGCTTGCCTGACTTGTCACTGAGGGAAATCACACGTTTCCCCACGTTAATATCTGATTGACGAGCCGTCGCCTGACTAATCTCAACCGGTGCTTGTCAGTCTCTCTCAGCCTCGGGCTGCCGTCACACAGAGTGAGAGTTGGGGCCAGCCACCACAGACTTAATTCTCCCTCTGATAGACCCGGCTGATGACTCATCTGCAGCCCCCCCCCCACCCCTCCTCTCTCCTCCCTCTTTCTCTCACTGTTGCTCCAATTTACGCCTTCCCATCTCCTTTCTCCTCACAGACCCTCCCTTTTTCACCCTGCTTTTTTCTCACTCCCCTGCTTTCTGCTCTTTAAATTGAATCAGCTCTGTGGACTCCGGCCGCTCGCACACAGTCTGTCCCGGCCTAATGAAGCCTTTTCAGAGAGCGCGTGCGAACAAAACCGTTTTAAGCGAGCGCGCTCTCTCTCAGGGCATCGGCATCATCCGACAGCTTCCCCCGTCACACTGCAGATGTTGGTGGGTGTAGTGAGTTGCAGAGCCGAGGCCAATTTACAGTTTCAAAAGCAAGAAACAGTTGGGTTTTTTTTTTGCCTCCCTCCCCCATTTGTCCTAAACCTCTGCACTGACGTCTAAGCACAAAATCTACTGCTTGAGAATTAAAAACCGGATAACTGATGTGTTTATCTGTGTCTAAGACTGTGAAAAATTGCATTTATAACCATAATGCCTCACCAAAAAAATAAACAAACAAACAACCTCCATGTGGATTTTTCTGAGCAAACCCAATCGATGAGCAGAGCTATGTTTTCTCTTTTTACCCGTAAATGCTGCATTGAGGAGCTCTGTTTATGAATCAAACAACCATTTCAGGGGACAGGAGATCAAACTAAACTATCCATGAGATTGGAGAAAATACAGAGATGTCTTTGAAAGTGTTAAGCACATTAAAAGTTAAGCACATTAATAAAAAGCATTGTGAGTAACCATTGTGTTTTTGGAAGAAGTTACATAACCTCCTGAGACCTGAGCTTTTATTTGGTGTTCATTTTTGCTTTATCAAGATATATGGGATTTGTAGGACCTACTAAGTTCAATAACTAGATTTTGTCATGGTACAGGTAGCTTTTCTTCGTATAGGCTTAGTGGGGTTGTCTTTATATTCAAAATGTTTGTTTATATATCTATTTAAATGTTTTCGCAATTTTGTTCTGATGAACATGATTGGTTGAAAATTTATAAAACCACTTTACTGTAGATTTCAAAGAGTAGTGTCTGATAGCGTCTGCTAGGAGAAGAAGTCAAAGTGCAAAGAAAAAATAAGTGTCATGGTAAACAGAGACAAAAAAGTAATGTCCTTGTATGAGGATGCAGGCTCTCAGCAGGATCATGAACACAGTTAGAGATCACTTTGACTTTGTTATCACCTGATACATGAAAATAAAAAGAGAGGATAACAGCATTTAAAGCTACGGGGTAAGAGCATTTCTCAATACTTAATATGAAGAGAAGTAGAGGTTTTGGAACCAAAAGGCTTTGTAGGACCAAAAAGACCACATATCAGGAGGATTATTGAGAAAAGCCTTCATTTCCCTGGACTCTGGAACATAGAATGAATTGGTGTTGCTTTATTTCAGAGGAGTGGGAGCTTCAGAGTTGGAGCTGGAGGATGGGCTGCACCCCATTTTGGGTCTGCTGGCCAATCCTGTCTGGGTTCAGCCAGACAGCAAATGCCCACTGTGACTTTTCATAGGTCTGTTGAAATCATAACTGTGAGATTGTTGTCATAATCTGAGTGTTAGCAAAACAAAATATCACACTAATTCCTCCTTTTTTTTTTTTTTTTTTTCTTGTTTTGCTTGAGCAGCCTGTCCAACGATCCATAATCCCTGAAGCTCCTGATGATGATGAGGAGACGGTGAGTTCATCATCGGGACTCTTCCGTCTGGTGCTGGCATGTCCCGGCCTCTGAATAATCAATGGACATTTCCAAACGGCCGACTTACTCTGAGCCAGAAGGGAAAAGCACTCAGAAGCCACTGTAGTGCCTCACACCAGTGCGTAAATCACCACGGCGACCGGACAGGCCCCATCAGAAGGAAAACGGGGACCGCCGGGACCCCGGTTCGGCGGGACACTCACATGAAGCGCAGCTCGGACTCTCGGCGCACCAGGACCTCCCGCAGGCGCTGGATACGGGCCATCTCCACCTCGATCTCCTCCGGAGACATCGTGCTCTCCGCCATGGACACGTCCGAGTGGCCTGAGAGAACAGGGGACCACAGGGTCAGTACAACGCCATACTGAGGAGGAAGGGAGCAGGAACTCTCAGGAGAAGAGGAAGAAACAAGCCGGGCCCTGCCATCCTAAATGACAGAGGGGGGTTATTCCGCACGGCAAATGACAGACTCGGTGAAGACAGCAGCTGGATCTGATTCCAATCTGTTTTTTATTTTATTTGATTCCTCAAAGTGCTCTCGTGTGTCGGTCCTTTTTGGCAAAACCTGTCCTCTCGCCGGAGCCAAGTGCACAAGATTTGGTAAGAGAGAATTTTTAATAAGTTTAAAGACACAGACAGAGCTAGAACTGGAGCCACAGTAAAGCAGGAATATACGCCACAGGCACTGTGAGGCCTTTTTATTTCAGAGAGGAAGGTTATAGAAGCATAAAATACAGCACTGGCCACTCATAATCATGACATGCAGGCACCGGGGCCACAGATGCTAACAGAAGCCACCATCTAACGGACTAATCCAGGCAGTGTCAGTGGAAATGTGCCGAGATGCCAAATGCTGGCTTAATGTTTGGTGTGTTTCACAACTAAACAAAAAAACCCCGCTGCCAACTTACCAGGCAGGCAGGGGTCTAATAGCACAAGCTGATGAGTTGGCGTTGACTGCTTTATTTTTAGTCTTTTTGCAGTATATGTCCAGATCAGTTATCTAAATGATTCCATTTTTTTAGTTCTCCAATACACCATCACTATCCTTTTTAAACATCTGATAGATCAGACACCTTTGTCTGTAAAATTTCAAAGAGTTTGCCTTCCCGTAGAAGGCTCGGGTCCCGTCCTGGAGCCCCAGCTCGCGCTGCAGTCTGCGGCGGTGGTGGCAGCTCACTGAGGATGGAGCTGACTCACCCCGGCAGACAGACGTCTGCACAGGAGGGCCCCGTGCCTCTGAGCAGTATCCAACGCGCCCGCTGACAGCAGATGCTGATGCTAATTCAGAGTCGGTATCTCTCTGGATCTGTGACAGCGGCATTGTTAAGCCGACGCCAGCTTTTTCTTCTTTTCTTTTTTTTTGCTTCCCGTCACTAACACCAAGCAGCAGTAAATCCCTGATTGACTCCACAAAGTGGTAAAGCTTAATTACAGGCTCACACCTCCCTCTAAAATAAGCAAATATAAACAAACAAAAAAAGTCTAATTATCGCCTTGAAAATCTCATATTTTTAAAGACTTTCCGGTCATTTTTTGGGGGTACATTGATGGAGAACATGCCAACGAGGACGATGACCAGCATGGACCAGCATGGACCAGCATGGACCAGCATGGACCAGCATGGGGCAGCAACTGTGGTGGCACAAGAAGGCAGATTATAAAATATGAGAGAATTTACTTCTTAATGATTTGCCACTTGTGTTCCTGGTGAGTTTATTGCCTCAGTCTCTAAGTTCAAATCAATTTCAACACCATATTTGCTTAATTTAGTAGAACTAAATCCACCTTTTGATTAAAATTGTAAAATTCAAGTATATTTTGGGGCTGGGTTGATGGAGAAGTAAAAACAAATTTAGCTTTTTAACCTTTGTTAAGTACACAAATGGCTTCATGAGTTTCCAAATCACTTCACACTGTTGCCATCCCAACCGATGGAAACTCGTTCTCACAGGACCCGTACAGTCACACTGGCTGGTTTGTGGGTTCTCGGTGAGGGACTAAAACCCTCTGTGGGTTTTGCACTTCAAAGAGTCTCCACATACAGCAGGAAATCCAAAAAAACTAAATCTTTAAATTCTACACAAGGTAGCTGTTTGAAAATGTGAGAACTAACTTATCATGCCAAATACTGTTTTTTTTTTTAATACATCATAGCCACTCTGGGAACTATCAGCTGGAAACTGCTGGATTTAAAATGCTTCTCAAACCAAGAGGTGACATTCTGGGGGTTAAACTGTATAAATCATCCAGATGGTGTAAAGTCGGCTTGTTTTTTTTTATTCTGATCTTTTACAGTTCTTGAAAACAGAAAATTATAATGACATATAAAATCCCTGAGGGACGTAAAGCTGACATGTTTTCTTATCAAAAGTAGCTTTTTCTCAGACAGCCGACAGCAAACTTTGACACCAACACTCTTCCTCCTCACGTTGTTCTCTGATGTAACGCTCCTCGCGCAAGTAATTAGAAGATTAGTCGACTTTAATTTGCCCCGTTTGATCACGTCAAAGTAGCCGCTCCTCAGGATCATGATTGATTTCTGTTAGACAGCCTAAGAGTCGGGATGGTGCGCGGCCGCATGGGGCTGGACGACAGGGAAATGTCAGCATCTGTCTGACACATCCTGCAGTCAGACTGAGCCCACTGCTGCCTCTGGACCCCCCACCCCCCCCCAAAGACAGCAGCCAGCACAAAATACAGAGTGCAAAGCCTACGTTGTCAATATTTAGCTTTGTTTTCAAAGCAGACGGGACATCAGCATGCTGAGAACAGACTCTGCTGCGGCATCTTTTTTTTAATTATTTTTTAAATTTTCTTACAGCTGTGTGCTTCTGTTGGTGGGAGAAAAAGAGAGGACTGGATGTGTGACTAAAAATAAACTCTGCATTTTACCACTTTACCTTCTTCTCCTTCGTCTCTCCCTCCCTGCTCCTCTGAGATGATTTATCCTTGTAAGGACCAAGAAAAACTCATCTGAAAGAGCATCTGTCATCCAAACATATGCGTCATTCAAAGCGCTTTAAGACTTGGATTTTTTTAAAAGGCCAAATAAAAACTATTGAATTGAAGTGAGGTTTTTTTTTTTGCATCTCAGTGGTTACAGTGAAGTTGTAGTTTGTAATACCAACAAAAATGGAATTTGGTGAGTCAAGGAAAAGAAAACGGACTATTTTTATCAATTATCACAGAAAATGTACACTTTATGTTTTCCTTTTCTCTGGTTTTCCTCTATTATGACTCCATTCTGTGTTTGAAAATATGTCTAATTTGAATTTTTCCGTGATTTACAGATTTTATGTTGCTTTCTTTTCAGTTTAGGGCTTTACTTTGTGAAATTGTTTCAGTCCTAAACAGGCTCATAGCTCATTTCTGAAAACAAAATGTTATTTGATAAATATTAGATATGTTACAGAGGGTCTTATTATTATGCTCAATCTGCCCATTTATGAGTCATAGTACCACAATGCAAATTTACAGGCTGTGAGGAGTGGATTTGAAAAAACAAAACAACAACAAAGCTCTAATAACTGTCAGCTATTCTTTCATTAGCATGTAAACCTTATTCTAGGTCTGAAATATGTATTGATTCAGGCAGAGGATCAGATTAGTATCAGCCTTATTGATTAAACTACCTCACTATTGGAAGTGTTCCTGTCCTGGAGGCATGTTTTTCGTGGGCAAAAACTCATTTACACACCGCAAAATATGCTTACACATATGTAGGGTGAGTAATAGGCCCTTTTTTAGCTCCAAGGCAGCGCAACTGATCCATCCCAAACCCTCCGTGAGTCACGCTTTAACCGTTTGAGCGCTAGCTGCTGATTTCTGGGAGCGAGGCACGCTGGAAAACACCGAAGCAGTGGACGCTTATTTGAGGCTAAAACGTTTCCCAATTTTGATGCCGAAACGCTCACCTTTGTCCGTTGTCCACGCTGTTTCCGACACGGAGCCGTAGCTCCGGAGCGCGCGCTCGGTGTCCGAAATAGATTTCTTCATTTCCATGTCGATGAAGTGCACGCGCGCCGGAATAAGCGAGATTATAATAAAAATGCACTTTACTTGTTTTTTTTTTTCTCAAGACAGCTCAGTTTCAGTGGGAGACAGCCGACCCGAGGCGCTGAGCATCTTTAGACAAGTCCGAGTGGATGAGAGGATGAAGGGAGCATGCGCAGTGTGGGCAGGACCTGGGAGACACCCACTGGCACTGACATGATGATGGAAATAAAACAGGTACACAGTTGTGAAGAAAATATGATTACATGCACTAGATTAACTGAATCAAAATGAATATTGTTAATAAGTGGACTTGAAAGATACCATGAGGTAATTCTGTCTTTTTCATCAAAATTTCCTGGTTGCAATAAGCATAATAGGAGGCATATCTATTGGACAGTATCATTATGAACCCAAAGATCCATTTATAGAACTACATGCAGAATTATAACATAATGACAGAGACATAAAAGTAATGTAATTATGCAGCAATCATGACCAAAATTAAGGAAAACATAAAGTCTTGCTCTGGAGTCACCACTCTTTTCCTTACCTTGTTCTGGGAAGAGAAAATGGGCGCTACATTTTTTAAAAACAGAAATGGAAATACGGCACATAAGGCAAACACAGAGTTCGTAAAAGCTTTACAGGCTTCCAGCAACAAAGTGCATATAGAGGCAAGTAAAAATAGCATTTCATTTAACTTGTATTTTATTCAGAGACACAACACATGTTCCTGTTTGAGATAGGTGTTATTTTTACATTTCAGTGACTCATAGCAAAGTGTAAATTGTCACTGGCATTGCACATTTGATACATTTCTAAGCGTTAACTTTTATATCGATTTGCATAGCTGTTTTCTGTAAAAGACGTTTGACATTTAGGTGGCTGGTTTTGAGATTCATTAAGAGTATTACTGCATGCAGCGCACTCTGAGATGGATCACACGTTAACTCTTTCATCGCGTTAGCTGAGATTATTTTGCACATTTTGTATTCCTCTGAAAACAACCAGGTAAAAAAATAGACTAAAAATGTTTTAAAAAAGCACCAAATTTCACAAATCCTGGAGAGTTAATTGCTCAATACTATTTAAAAAGGAATGAGTGGTGGACTCCACATTTTTAAACAGGACTGTGAAAAGGTCTTTGTCAACCCCACTCGAGCTCCACTCATTATTCATTTTGTCTGTGTAGCTATGTTCAGAAAACTTTACACCGATAGTCAACATAATCCTTTTTTATTTGTTTTCCCAACAGAAATTAGTGCAACAAATGCAGAGATGGGAGATGTTTACAAAGTTCAGAGCACCAACGTGTTGCATGTGAGGTCCAAGAACAAGGAGGGAAATGTCAAACTGTGCAAACAAATTCTTGAATAAAGTGGCATCACTGATATGAAGACTGGGGATATATTAATCGATATGATATTTTTGTTCCAGTGTAGCACATCAGCACACAAATAATTATTTAACAGTAAACCAAACACTGTCACACTACTCTGATATCAAACCACCACATGCAGTGGTGCATTTTGAATATAAAAGGGATAAAACTCCTGTAGTGTTCATAATAGTTTTTTTTCTGCACAGCAATTAAAACACTTTTTATATATTAAAATACAACATTGAATTCAATCTGACATATGCAAGCTCAAATATTTTGAATCACACATAATCTCATGCTTGCATACCCTCTACCAGCATTGATAAAAACGTATGTAGATCCGTCTAAACACCTATGGTAAATCTATCATTGGGAGCAGCAGTCAACTTTTGTGCTCACACTAAATCGTAACGGCCAATGCAGGAAAAATATCCTGATCTGCAGCCTCTAAAAGTTGTTCTGTTCCAGAAACACAGAATAACCATTTTGTTTTTTTGTCTTTTAAATAAAATGGTGCAAAAGGAGACTACGGAGCACTCTACAGTATAAGGTTGATATTAGGTAAAGAAACACATGATCAGCATTTCTTTTATTAAAATAATGATGCTATTTGTTCAGTAAATTATGATCAACGTTCAAAAAGTACCTACACCATTACTAATCCCTTAGTGTACCATTCATGATAAATATATATATATATGTATACATATATGTATTCCTATTACACAAGCTTCATAAAGTTAAAGTCTGAGCTGATTGCTTAGCTGACACTCCACATGGTGGATATTGATCATTGTGATCATTGTTATGTTTTTTTTTCCCCGACTTGATGTGAAACATCAGTCATCAGGATTTGTATCTCAGACAAACTGGAGAAGCTGTCGTAGAGCTTTCCAGTATTTTCCGCTGGTCCAGCAGAGTTAGGTCCCTGTCTTTCTGTAAATCTGAGAAGTTGGTTTACACGAACACCCTGATAAGAAACAGAGTGGTGATTGTTCCCTGTAATGTGGACGGATAAGACTGTGAGCTCCGTGAACACTCAGAGAGCTGAGGACACAGTTTTTAATGTATTCAGCAGGTTAAACCCAGCGGTTCCAGCCACATCAATCAGCTAAACTGGACTAAAGCAGGACAACCCGCTGTGATCCAGTTGTGTCCTGTTCCCACCAGTTTCTGTCCAGGTTCTGACTGCCCTACACAACGGCGGCTGACTCAGCTACTGTGAGGGTTTAGGTGCTGCCGTTCCCTCTACCTTAAGCTCAGAGTCGACTTTCTCTTTGGTCTCTTTCTCTTCTGCGTCATCCTTTTTAGGGGGGAACATCCAGACCAGGGCAGCCCCCGCCGTGCCGTCACCAGTCTGACGTGAGAAGCACAGGAAGGTGGCCCAGATGAAGGCGCAGCAGCCGGTGAAGGTGGTCCGAATGTACAGGGGCACCAAGGCGAAGTTCAGAAACTGAGAAACAGACAGACAATGTGGTACCTTCACGTCACTGACTTTACATTTAATTACACTATTATGGTTTTGATTAACAATTCTCACCAGTTTTTAAAAATGCATAATACATTGAATAAGCCTTTGTATGATGTTGGGATGGTGAGGGGACTCTTATCTGATTCAGTCTGAAAGTCTGAAATACAGCTCTCTGAATCATTCGTGAGTGGACCTTGGAGCTTCAGTTAATATTTACCTGCATGAAAGGCCAGAACATTAGCCCCGTCTGAAAAGAGACACAGAAAAACATCATACATAAGTAGACTTAATAATCCATGCTGAACCACCAGTCTACATAAACATAACTGTGGGTGTACAGCATAAACATTGAGCAATAGCTTTGGTGCTGCAGCCCCCTGCTGTGGTTTGATGGAGGCAGTGTGAACCGTCACAGCACATCACAGTGTTTACCGATGCTCACGGGCCAGAGCAGAACATCTCCGCTCTGACTCACCTTATACGTGTTCAGAAATTTTTCCCTCCAGTCTTCCAGAATGTCTTCTTTGCCCTCCAAGAAACTGACGCCTGGATGGAAGAAGAGATTTCTCAGAGGAATGATTTACAGACGGTATCAAGAGGACTTTGTGTCAGAGCGGCGCAAAGGAGAAAACATGGTTTCTATGGAAACCAATAGGACATGTTATGTATAAAAAGTTGTCTCATTGATTTAGAAATGGCAACACATTGTCTTGTGAAAGATTATCAATAAAAGCAAAGCGTGTACATCGTTTTGCATCAGACATGGACTTCATATCTAAGCTGTGAATGATGATGAACTGCACAGATGAAATGGGAACAGGTTGTGTCTTTTCAACAGACTACTACAGAGTTTACTGTTTCTCTTTCCACTAACTGACGTTTTATCTAAAAAAACTTTTTTTTAAAGTCTTTTTGACCCCCGAACTCAGCACTGTATGGCAAGACTGGTGATATGACAAGATACACCAGTGTTTATTCTTACTGGATGATGAATATTAGTTGAGAAGAAGAGGTTTTGTTCTGACATGAGCAACCTGTGCCCTAAGTCCTGATGGTCAGAGCACATGGCGTCAAACACTGTCTAGATATTTTCTGTTTTAAAATATCAGAGAAGATTGACATTTAGCCTATGAACAATATGATCATTTTTTCATATGATATATGGAGTTGATAGGGATTTAATTCCATAATAGCAATTAGAGGACCTAATTTTACTGACAACAATATTATTTTCCAACCTGAACACTGAGGTCTTCAGCAAAGACTCTGTAAAGAAGCACGTGTGGTAACTAACACCCTTTTGGCTCACGGTTTTATCTTAATACGTAACTAATTGCAATGCACCATGGGAGCTGCATGAATCCGTCCCCCCCCCCCCCAACACGTTGCAATATGTTGTCAGTGTTTTCTGAATCTAGATAACTTGTATTCAGGGTGAGTAATATGAGGAAATGTGGCAAATATCAAAAAGAAATGTTGGCTGTAACTGGGCAAAATGTTTGAGCAGGGAGGTGTTCCCACAGCGACCCCTGCTGGTCAAACCGCGGTAGCGCAGGTCTGGGACCACACACTGGCAGGACTTGTGTTTTTACAAATTCACTGATAGGCCGTCTTTTTTCTTATGTTAACAACTCGTTTCTCACGAGGCGTTCGGGAGCTCGCCGTCCCACGACGACTGACCTGTGTAGAAGACGCTGGTGGCCAGAGGCGCCGCCGTCGTCTGGTCCAGGAACAGCTTCCTCATCACCATCCCGGCGGAGTTCCCCGGAAATCTGCGCTCCAGAAAACGCATCCAGAAGAAATTAAAGTTGCCATGGAAACTGAACGCGACCACCGCGACGTTGCGCGTGTGGCTCCAGTCCATGTTGTCCCGCCGGGAGAACCACTGGTGGACGAAGTCTCCCCCGGCGAACAGGCAGCCGTACAGCGTGACGTTGGTGACCCACGGATAACGACGGACGTGTCTCAGAAACGCCTGGCGCATACTTTCACCCGCCGTGGCTCCGTGGGGTCCAAAACGCGTTGCTAGGGGCTGACTAAACCGGGGGTTCGAGTCAGCTAGCAGAATGTTGCTACACACACGGTCACATGAATGCCCTCTCTACGTAACGGTCTTGGCATTTCTAAAAAAAAAAAAAAACGCAGCCGTACATTTGTGCCAGATTTTCGATATGCAACACTTATCAAAGGCAGCGTGTGTGTATATATTTCTTATTCAGTGACTGTTACAAAGTAATATAAATCCATTCAGTTGCCTACTTGCTTGTCAAACTCCATCCCGCACCCTGCAATGGACTGTCAGTCCTCCGCCACCGGCCCGTGTACACTTCACAACGCCCCCTTTTTTTACGTAAAAAAACGGGAGTAAAGTTGAATGGGCGGAGCTCCGCTGAAGGAGCCCGGCAGTAATGGAGGCTCACGGTCGGAAGAACGTGTCAACTCCACTTGAGGTTATTGCCACTGTTGCAAAGTTACCCTCAGAGGTGGGAACAAGGACGTTTCACCAGCCACCTCAGCGAAATATAGCCTTAACTTAGCCTTTATTTTTACACAAATAAGGGCTCCTCTTATACATCTTTGTGGATATAGTGAGGTAAAAACACAATTGAAAAAAGTGGTAATAGTCCCTTAAGTCACATTTGACTTAGCTTTTTTTAATCGAAAAGGAATTAAATTGAGATGTCTTGCATGCTTTAATAAATAATCTATCAATCTGTCATATCTAATATTAAAGTATCAGGACAATGACTGGTTCCTTTGGAAAGGTGACTGGAAATGGCCTCCTCCCCTAATTTAATTTGTTCACAATCGTTTTGATTAGATCCGGGTTAAATGGGTTGAAGTAACTGAACAGATGTGTATTACAAACTATTTTCAAATGAAATGTGAGGCCACCTAACAGCCTCAATCGAACTGGTTTAGTTTTACTACGTTTGTTTCAGTGGAACATCTAAACAAACTTAAACATCTGGTTTTATGCAGATAAAACTGGCACACAAAGCTCAAAGCTTAAAAGTTCAGTCAGACTAGTTGATCTAACAGACTTACATAATTGCTTCAGACACACAACCGCCGTATATTTGCTCATTTACATTTATTTTACAAGTGCAGCAAGGTCACAATTTACATGGGCTGTTTGAAGCACTTTTTTTCAAACAACACAACCGAAGAGAAGGCCACATAGCTAATGTTCAACTGTTTCAAAAGACACAAAAACAAGTAATCAGATATTTGCTGCATTCATCAGGAATTCATACCGTCTCTTGTGGATTACAACGTACATTTAGACATGCAGTTTCTAAAACAAACACATTCATAGCAAAGTGTACAGCAGTATATAGAGTAAAACACTCTCACAAGGAAGGTGCATCCTTACTGGAAAATAAATGCAGAGCAAGTTAGTTTTAACTTGTAGTTTTTTTAAAGAAAGTGCCAAAACATTTTTTTTATTAGTGTTGCATAAAGTACCCACTGTAATTATTCCAAACCTGCAGGTTGAAGAGCAGGACAGATGTTTTTGTGTACAGGTTTTGGCTCTAAACTGCAGACCATGCATAGAGTTCTTAAGCAGAGTTTTTAGATTTGTGTGGGTTCAAAGTTCTGTTTATTCCATTTCATAACCGTGTTGGTTTGATGTCACCATGCACCTGATTTTTTTATGCTAAAGTGAGTTGATTCTTGCACCGAACAGGATTAAACTCGATTTATGCTTTGGGAAAAGTTACGCAGTGGCTGTTTGTGAGCTAAAATAAAACAGATATGCTGACAGCTGTCATCATAAACTGAAACAGTGAAGCAGAATAAGATGTTAAAGTCAATTTACAGCAACACAATAGGCTGTATGAAGTGTGGACTTCATACTGCCAAAGGGCTGAGATTAAATGTTGGAGACTTAAACAGAATAATTTCCTTCTCTCTTACTGACTCGACACGCCGGAGTGGTGGGTAGAGCTGATTTATTTTCCAGCTGAGGGTGGGCTCCACGTTAAGACACAATGAACATTGAGAGCAGACACCAGGGAGAGGGGTCACAGTGTGTCCCTGGAGCTGAGAGGCAAAACAAAAAGTTCAGAGACCAAGCGGCGGGGACCTAGGACTGGACCAGCCTCTCCCAGTCCCCGCTCTGGGCCCTTTGGTAGAGCTGCGGCTGGCCGCCCGGGAACAGGCTGTCGGAGTTGGGGTGCTCTAAAAGGAACCGAATGGTGGACTTTATGTGTTGGACAAAGTGCGGTGGCTCAGCCATCGGAGAGGTGGACAGGTACTAAACAAGCAGAGATAACCCAGTCAAAATCCACTTTGAATTACAAGTTACTGGGAATATGCCATAGCTTCTGTAGCAGATTTCCTGTTTTTCATCAGTGTCCGCTGAATGTGCCTTTACCTTTAGAATAACTTCATCGCTCTGCGATAACCAAAAAGCAATATCCAGATTCGAAGACCACTTGCATGGACCAATTCTAACGAGTCCGTGGCTTGAGTCGTATATGTCAGCCATCTGAAAGGAGCAACCAATAAAGTCACTATTCTTTCTGTGAAAACAGGTCAGCCACGCGATTAAAACCAGACCGGCCAAACTAGTATTATGGCTCATCCAGATATGACTCACTGTTCCGCTGGAAGAACCCGCATCCTGTCATCCATCAAAGCTTATTCAGGTATACACCCCAATGTTTTTGCATATCAGCCACCCTCCCATTAAACTGCAGTAGACCCGAAAAAATGCTAAAACTGCCTCAGATACCAGTCGGATGGCATCTGTAGGGAAACAAGCCCAATCCTACAAACTAAATCAACTCGAGTATATTTGGTACTGTCAGTCAAACAAACCACTTAAATTCTTAACATTTTTAAAAATGTAAACAGTTTTGTATCAGTCAGATCAAAGTAATCAATTAGTTCCTGAAAAATATCAACATGGTACCAGATCAAGCGCTAAAAAGTAAATAGTTACTGCACAAACTACCTGTGTGTAAGACCTGGATTTCATTCTCACACACAAAACGATGTTTCACTTCCAAAATACCTCTCCTCCTGTGAAGGTCCGTGCTGATCGCAGCTCCTCAGCAGGCCCTTTATGAGTGAAGGAGGCAGGGAACACATCCCCCGTTTTAACATTTACACCTGTAAATTAATAAAATAAAATAAGGCAAAGTACTGGAACAATTTGTTTTTAAAGCACATCTCTCTGCACTGCATGTGGCTCACCTATTCCATACACGATGGGTCTATGAGTTCCATTATCAAGAATGTCATTCATTTCTAAAAAAAGAAAAGAAAAGAAAAAAAAGGAGGTTGGCAAAGACCTGATGGGAAAACATTGCATAATAATATCAAAAAGAATAACAAAGTTACCTGTAATGCAACACGTTTCCAGATGAATATCCTCCTTCTGTTTCTGAAATGCGGCTATAAAGATAAAGATAGATTTAAGTTTCCCAGAGCCCAAAATGCTCCCCAGAAATAGCACAACGACAAAAGACAAGAAGAAGCTTTGTAGAATCATACCCAGAATGTTAAGGCTGAGTTTATGGGATGTTTCTGAGTCATCAATGAATCCCCCGACAAGATGAAGCTCAAATCTGAAGAAAGGCAGAAATACAAAAAATAAAAACCATGAATAAGATCTATTTCAGAGCATTCACTCAAAGAATCATTGATCAAACAACCAGTAATTATTCATCTGGGTATAAAAGATTGACCATTCGTGTGTTTTAAATTCAAACCCTATAGGCTGATTTTAGAAAACACAATTAAATATCTTTTTCATATGATGGTGGCTCCCCTTTTGTACTCGGGTTTTTCAACATGAGCGCAGACGGATATCAGTTTACATGAGGTTTGGTGTGTCACTCCTCAAAAGGAAAGTTCACTGGGTCAGTCTGCATTCTCGGTACAAGCTGCCCTGGATTTGAACCCTGAAAGTCCCAGAAGCCAAAGGAGGACTGGATCTCTAATATTCCTTTAAAAATCATCTGAAAAATGTTGAATTAGAGTTTCCTTCTGTCAACAATAGCTTTTTCCCACCCATTTCCCCTGGCTTTTCACATTCTTTACCTGAATCTTACATCACTTTTTTTTAGACTGGATGTCCTGTAATGTAGTCTTTAAAATAAAGCTACTATAATACTTCACTCTGGGACTACAGATTAAAAATATATTTTTGGCAACTATGGTGCCTTCTCTAATATCTGTATTTATGTGCATTATGTCTGTTAAACAAAGTAATCAATGATAACAACTTAAATCTAATAAAATATTCTATATGAATTAATTTGTGTGCATTCTTCATTTGTGTATGTGCGTGTCCTTACCTGCCGTCCTTACAGACGTTACCTAATGATGCAACGGTTTTCACAAAAAGTGGGACCTCAGAACAAGTGCTGGAGCCATCACAGTGAGCCAGGCAAACGGCTCCACTTCCTGGGATGAATCACACGTCAGATGGCGGGAGAAGTTAAAACAGAACTGCCACAGGATGGCAGACTGAGAGCGCAGTGTAAATCTGGCAGAAAGGCCGTTTACCGGTGTGTCGCAGCACAACCAAATGGCAGGTGGTCGCGTCATCCGATCCAATCACTGAAACAGAGTCTGAGAAAGATTAGGAAAAGCGTGTAAGTGAAACTGTTCGCTCAAAGCTATCCAAATGTTTAAAAAACCATTCATAAAAAATTAAGAACAGTTACAAACAGGTTCATGTTCACAATGACCGTCAATCCTCTGAGTGGGAGCACAAACAGGGACCTTTCTGACCCACCTCATTAATTATTTGTGTAGCACAGACACAAACATGTGGCAGGGTATCTGGTGTACAGATATTTATTTTCCATCTCACTGTGTACTGTGAAAACTCAAAAGTCTCCAGGTGTCAGGTTGTAATACCATGAGGGACTCTGCTCAGCATTTGGGTTGCATATTAACACATTTTTTTTATTTCAGCTAAAATTTATGATGATGAAGGTTTTATTTAGAATATATTCATGCTTATTTCAAGTTTCGAGGCACACATTTCGCCTGCTTATTTTTTGTCTCTAACACATTTTCTCTTAAATGGATGCAACTGGGAACACATTTGATTAGTAAACATTCAAAGGAGCATTTTAAAGAAAAAAAATCAAACTTAAAATAAATGAATGTTAAATTAACTTTTAATGTTGTTATGACTACTGAACAACTAAAAGTCATTCTAAGTTGTTAAATTCAAAACTGGTTTGTTCCATCAACTGCAAAATTACTCAAGTTATGCACATAAGAAATGACAGATGGTACAGAGTCCCTTTGGGTCTGTAAAAATACTGTGAAAATCCAAGTTTTTAGAGCCAGGATTCCAGTTAGTTTTACATATTCCAGATTATTGTGTGATCACAGTAAGATTTGTGTGAAAAAAAAAGTAACCAACTGAAACTATGGCATTAGAGAGGTTACCGCAAGTGGGATTAGTATTTGCAGATGTGTTACTCACTGTCTGCTGGTGTGGTTGCAGCAAACTCTCTTTGCTGAACGTACAGGAGGTACCTTGGATCCACATCAACGAGAGCCCTGGAGCGAAATGTTCGTGCTTTTTCCTACAACATGTGCAAGACGTTTACATAAAACAGCAACTATGGATGTCTCTGAAATGTCAACAAATGAGGTAAACCCACACTTATCATTCTGAAACACAGCTAACAACAAAGATTCAGGTGGCACACCATGAAGTTCATCACAATGTAAATCCCCTCTAGACCCCGAGTCTCTTTCTTTGAAACACACAATGCAATCACAGCTATTATTGAAGGATCTATGGATTTCATAAAAAACAAAACGTCCCACACAGTTCAGGGAGCGATGCAGACTCATCAAGAAGCAAAACGCAGCTGTACTTTGTGAAAAACAAACCTGTAAATGTGGATTATTGTCGAATAGTTCCGCTGTCGACCTTATGCGGTCAAGTTCTTTACTTTGAATGAACAAAGGCATTTCCTTTAACGAAATCCACCTTATACTCTGACAGATGTCACGACATAATAATAAAAAAGAAAAACTTCATAATGTGTTTGCCAGTTATCTCACACTACATCCGTGACTACATCGGTTACATCTATTGGCTGGAGCTTCCTGGAGGGCTGATTTCTCTTCTTCGCTTCGATGCTGCATTGCAATTGAGTGCACTGCTGCCCCCTACTGCTTCGTCGTTGAATCATGCTTAAATCTATCATGTTTATCATTCAAATTTGTGAAATAATATTTGAAAAAAAGGATTTTATATATTTACTATGACTACTGGTTTGAAGGTGTCAAACCGTCATTTGACATTTCGCCGTTAAAGAAGCATCCACTTTCGACGTTACCCATCGTGCAAAGCGCCACTGTTTACGAGAACTGCATTCACCATCACTACGTAGTTAACGTACGCACATTCTGACTCGTCTTTTGACACAATGCTACGCAAAGTTACTAGCCAAAGTAACGTCTGTAAAAAGGGCAGGGAGGCAAGCTACGAAGCCGTTCTGCTACGTGACGCATATATTAGTTATTGTGCAAACTCGTCTTGGAGCATTGTTTATATTTTGTATCCTTACATCAATAAATCGACGATTTATCTGTTGTATTGCACAGTCTGCTTCTATTTAGCTGTTTTTTTTGCCGAGCATAACGTTTGAAAACCGCCGTTTAGGCTAGCGCTACAAACACATAACAAGGGAAACATTTTATCTTCAACATGAGAGGGGGTTCGTCTTATGGAGACAGAGATAGAGACCGCGGGCGAGATAGGTAAGATAAAGAATTTATGATATCTATGACGTGTCTTTTCTGGAAGTTTCATTTGAGGCCCCAACTGGTCTGCTATTAATTAGTCGAAAGGGTCATCACACAAGCATACACTGGCGCTTTCTTTACACGATTAGAGTCGTTTGTGATGGGAATTTAGTCTTTTATTACCTCTCCGACCATTTAAATTGTTTATTCATCATCAAGAATAACCATGCTGTTGCACAACGTTTGGACAAGAGCAAATAATGTTACACGTCGATCACCGGGCAAAATAAACAACCCAGAGGCCTAATGGTGGCGTTTTTGTGCTGAAGTGCCGCGTGAGCAGGCCCTGCGGCGGGCTTTGGGTGGAGTCCTCAGCTGAACGCAATCAAACGCAGAAAACAGCTGTGCTGTTTGTTGATCTCATCAGAAGATAAAAGTAAACCTTCCCCTATATACAAAAAACTTTCTTTGGGCCTGTGTGCTCAAATCCAAGAGCGACCAGCATCATTTTTTTTGTTCTGTAGGAGCATCACAGACTTATTAAAATGTCCAATTAGCATTTTGTGACAGTCAAAGATTAATAGGAACAGAAATGGTAGTTTATCCATATATGTGATATTATGCACAGCATAAAGTCGAACTATTTTCTTAAGGAAGGGCCAAGACTCACTTTAACATTTTTAGTTTAGCATTTACATGAAAGCGTTGTTTTAGCTCAAAACTGGCAGTTTTTATTCAGAATTAGTTATTTAATCATTTAATACTGCTAAAGCTAAATTGGACCAAACAGTGTTGCAAACACTGCTGGTTCTCATAAAGTTCCCTTATCTGTAAAACTCTATTTTGTCATAACTTCCCAACAATATATTCTTTTTCTGCTGTGTTTGTTTGGGATTTTTACTTGTCCGGCTACCATGCACACCATCGACAAGTGTTTCCTTTCGAGGGCTCATGGATGATATTATTAGCAATTGTGAGAGTCATTTGTTAGTCAACTTCTAATCTTAGAAATCCTTTTACTCACACCACTTGACAGACTATTAGGACTATGTTTTTTTTTTTTCTCCAAATGAATAATTGAATTCCTATACAGTTGATTAGAATAAATATTTATCAGCTATACCCTTTAGCCCACATGCACATTTCCTAAAGCTTCTTTATTCCACCTGATCCTGATTTCTCAGGCCGCGGTTTGGGAGTGGCATGAAGTTTGGCAATCCTGGCGAGCGCCTTCGCAAAAAGAAGTGGAACCTCGATGAGCTGCCAAAATTCGAAAAGAACTTCTACACTGAACATATTGAGGTTCAGCAGGTGGCCCTGGTAAAGCTTTACACATCCCTCCCTCTCACACAGAGCAGCAGTACAGCAGATAGACAGTAACTCAAAAAATGTTCCACAATTATTCTGTTAAATCTGAGCAATAAACCTCACTTTTTTTTTGCCATATCCAGTTTGATGTGGACGAGTATCGCAGGAAGAAGGAGATCACCATCAGAGGAACTGGCTGTCCAAAGCCCGTCACTGCTTTTCACCATGCTCAGTTTCCCCGTAAGTAACCCGAGTCTTTTTGGAAGCAGTAATAACTACATTAATACTCAGTAAACAAACAGTTATGCAAATAAAATGTAGCTTTCAATTAATTAAAGTATTTGAACACACAATTCTAAGGGTCTGAATAAGGGAAACTAGAGTTCTTCTTAAATCTTTGAGATATTTCACATCTTTTCTAGAAGGCTTGTTCAGTATCTCTGTTCGGATTCGCAGACATCCAGATCCTAATTGTTAAAAAAAACGTGTTTAGTGGAACCCAGAAAACGCCAAAATATGAATTCTGCCTAGAATTCACATGTCGTGTTGATTGTATTCTACCTTTGTCTGGCAGAGTATGTGATTGACGTGCTGGTGCAGCAGAATTTCAAGGAACCAACAGCCATCCAGTCTCAGGGCTTCCCCGTGGCTTTGAGTGGAAAAGACCTGGTGGGAATCGCTCAGACCGGCTCGGGAAAGACACTTGCTGTGAGGGTTCCTTAGCATTGTTTCTGTTCACATAGTTTGCATGCAAGCGCAAACTCGCACAGGGTAAAAACAAGCAGAAGTCAGAGATCAAATTCTGGGCTATTCAGATCAGAGCATTAATTAGTCTGTCCAGATTCCTCTGGGTTGTTTTATTGTTTGTGTTGTCTTTGTTCCCTGCAGTACCTTCTTCCTGCTATCGTACACATCAACCATCAGCCCTATCTGGAGAGGGGAGATGGCCCCATTGTGAGTGCAGACGTTATATAACCTTAAGCTTCAGTTTTTTAAAAGGTATGGACCGTTTGTATTGACATTCGTCTTCATGCCATTTCCTCTCTGCAGTGTCTGGTGCTCGCTCCAACCCGAGAGCTGGCCCAGCAGGTTCAGCAGGTCGCGTACGATTACGGCAAATCCTCCCGCCTCAAAAGCACCTGCGTCTACGGTGGCGCGCCCAAAGGGCCGCAGATCCGAGACCTCGAGAGAGGTACGATCGCTGGACAGCATCCGGCACGAGCGAGCACGTGAGTGTGTGAGCGTCCTCGTTGTTTCTGACCTGGTGATCGCGTCTGGCTGCAGGAGTTGAGATCTGCATCGCCACACCGGGACGCCTGATCGATTTCTTGGAGTCGGGGAAGACCAACCTGCGGCGCTGCACCTACCTGGTGCTGGATGAGGCCGACCGCATGCTGGACATGGGCTTCGAACCACAGATACGCAAGATAGTCGACCAAATCAGGGTAGGCCTGCGGCCGGGGGCCTGCTCTCTCCACGGGGCGTTACAGAGCAGATGAAGCATCGGTGTTGCTTTGTTTTTGTTTCTGTCTGGTAGCCCGACAGGCAGACGCTGATGTACAGCGCCACGTGGCCAAAGGAGGTCCGGCAGCTGGCTGAGGACTTCCTCAGAGACTACATCCAGATCAACATCGGCGCTCTGGAGCTCAGTGCCAACCACAACATTCTGCAGATTGTCGACGTGTGCATGGAAAGCGAGAAGGACCAAAAGTAAGAGCCTCTACTGGGAAGCGAGGCGGCCTGCGAACAGCACAGAACCCGGTCAGGTCCGTCTGATTAGCTGTTGGTGTGTCTGCCTCTTACAGACTGGTTCAGCTGATGGAGGAGATCATGGCTGAAAAGGAGAACAAAACCATCATTTTCGTGGAGACCAAAAAGCGATGCGATGACCTGACTCGGAGGATGAGGCGTGATGGGTAAAGACATTTCCCCGTGCCGTCGAATTCTGAGTTTGTAAAAAAATGAATAAATAGGCGGCGTGAAGAGCTAATCCTGCTGCCTCGTTTTGCAGGTGGCCAGCCATGTGCATCCATGGAGACAAGAGTCAGCCAGAGAGAGACTGGGTCCTCACAGGTGGGGGTGCATCTCAGCCAGCCGGACCACTCCGTTCTTTATCTGGCTTTAATCCGTAAAACATTTACAAGCAGAAGTGAAGCACTTTTTAATTTCATTTCACTCCGCAGAGTTTCGGAGCGGCAAAGCCCCCATCCTGATCGCCACTGATGTTGCCTCTCGTGGTCTTGGTATGTCTCCGCACACACACCGCTTCATGAGAACCCATCTGATTTTTAACGCCTTCTATTTAGGCAAATAATTCTGTAGATAATAGAAGAATCAACACAATTGATCTGTTTAAATATATTAACCAGTTGGTAAGTATTATGCTGAGTAAACGATTCTAACCACCAGCCAGATCAACATCTTACATTTCTATCAGTTTAATATGTGTAAATATAAACAAATAAAATTATGGAACTGTTTGTAGTTTAAGCACAGTATGTTGTAGGAAAGGGGGGCTGATGGAGGGAGGGGGGGTTCATTTGCAATACACCATACTGAAGAAATTCCCCTTAATTGTTATATTTGACAGCTGACACATCCAGGTCGGGGGCTCATGGCCTCTGAATCTGGCTTCTAGTCTGTTTCTTGTTACTGTAGTCAAAACGCTTCCTTCAAGCGGGGCTCTTTGGCACGCTGCCTAAAAGGAGGGGGCCGTGTGTGCAGCACAGAACCTCCTTTTCTTATGTCTCCTTGTATTTTGAAGATGCTCAGCGAACACATTTTATTTTGCCGCACACACACTTCCCTGAGCACACGTTTACAGGAGCTGTGTACCCACATCCAGACATAAGAAAGCTGTGCTCACTAGTTTCTCTTCTCATCTGCTGGGAGGATGATCTGAGAAGGGGGGATAAGTAAAGTGTCTTAACTTGCCAAAATTTCGATGACTGTATCCTTTTTTTTCTTTTCCCCTCTTCTCCTCTCAGGGTTTGGCAGCACACGGCAGCTGTAACAGTCTGTGCTGCTGTCACTGCCCCCTCAGTCACGCTAAAAGTAGAAGCTTTGTTAGCCGTAGCGGGACTAAATCCCCCCCCTTATTCTTCTTGGCTAAAAAAAGAAAGAAAAAAGAACAAAAAAGATCCCCCCTGCCCAGTTTTTCAAAATCCAACGAGCCTTCCTTGGGAGCAGCCTGAGGGTCCTGTATGTCTGCCCATCGGTCGCCCCAAAAAGCAGACAGACAGGCCAGAGAGAGAGTTAGACGGGCTCGTCTGGATCCAGTCCTGGCCAAGGTCGAGGAGGGTCCTGCAATGCGGCGAGAGAGCAACAGAACCAGCCGTTGAGTGTGTGTGTGTGTGTGCGCGCCTGCGTGCCTGGATGCGTGTGTGTGTGCGCGCCTGAGGAGGTTCTATGGTTCTGCTCCCGTCTGACGTTGCTGGTGTGAGCAGAAGGTGAGGGAGGAATCCTGTCTCCCTCTCCCTCAGCCCCTCCCTTTGAACCAGGACTGATCAGGGGGGACTGACAACCTTTGTAAAAAACAACATGAAGGGGGTAAGTACCTCAGCACCCCTTTGCCTTACCTCAGTCACCAGCTCACCATGCTTTAAAATACTGCCGTCACGATGCAGAAGGCGTAGAATGATTCCCACATTTCGTACAAACACAGCACATTCATTATTCCAGAGTAGATTTAGGTGAAATGCCTTCCCTCAGTCCTGACGGAGGGGAGATGGGAGACTTATTGATCAGCAGTGCTGTCAGAGCCCCACCTCTTCTGTAATGAGAAACAGACTCCTTGTCCGCTCACATTTTGACCAGCAATCACTCTGCCGTTCACACGGTTTTCTGTGCACATTACTGTCATACTCGCTTATAAAAGAAGTGGGTATAGTCATGTTGATGTGTGGATTTTTGCTTGATGTCTGCTCAAGCAGGTAAGTTACTCTCTTTTGTTTAGATATCACCCTCATAAGGAATATTTCTTTGTAGTTATACGTGTAAAAAATCTCATTAGAACAAGTGAATCTTTTTCTCTGTTGGAGCCATTTCCCTTCTTGAAATAATCACTTTTCCCCCCCTCACGCATAAAAGATGTGGAAGACGTCAAGTTTGTCATCAACTATGACTATCCCAACTCCTCGGAGGATTACGTCCACCGGATCGGACGCACGGCCCGCAGCACCAACAAGGGCACGGCCTACACCTTCTTCACTCCAGGAAACCTGCGGCAGGCAAGGGACCTGGTCCGCGTTCTGGAGGAAGCCCGGCAAGCCATCAATCCCAAGTTGCTTCAGCTGGCCGACTCGGGGCGCGGAGGGGGCGGCGGCGGCGGTAGGAGGGCCGGCGCCCGTTTGTGGATTTAAAAAAAAAATGGCCGTAAAAAAGCTCCAATGATGGATCGTAATCTGATCACGTTTGTGTTTTTGTCAGGTGGAAGAATGCGTTACCGCGGCAGAGACTCCGACAACCCTAACCTCATGTACCAGGACGAGTGCGAGCGCCGCATGCGATCCGGCGGCGGCGGGAAGGACGGCCGCGGCGGCGGCGAGCGCTCCTCCTCCTCGTCCTACAGGGACCGCAGCCGGGACCACAAGGACAACAGCTATGGCTCCGGCTCCGACCAGTACCAGAGCTACGGCAACGGCGGGAGCTACAGCTCCCACACCGGGGCCCAGCCCGCCGGGGGAGGCGGCGCCCAGGATCAGGCCGGCCAATCACAGGCCCAGTTCTGCCAGGCCGCCGCCGCCAACCCCCCCCCTCCGGGGGTGCCGCAGCCGTTGATGGCTCAGCAGTTTGCGGCCCCACAGCCGTCTCTCATGAGCTTCATGGGGCAGCAGTACCCGTTTTCCTCAGCAGCCGCTCCTCCGCTCGCCAAGTAAAGGGACGGGGGTCCAGCGGGGGGGTCACCATGTAACTGTTTCTGCTGTTGTTATCTCCATAAAGCAGGAGTTTGACAGTGAGAGGTCCACAGTGGGAAGGGCTGGTGTTTTTGTTTGACACGTAGCATGATTAATTAGTTTCCTCCACAGTGGTGCTCAGCCATTTTCCTTTAGGTTTCAGCTCCAGCATTAACTGAGGGAAGCCTTCAGCTGTCTCATGATTTGGTAAAAATGAGTTAAAGGCATACGGTCACATTCCAGACTCCTTCCAAAGCTTCTTCCTTGTTCAGTCTGTTTGACTTCTCTTTAACACCAGTTCTATCTTTAGAGACCTTTCTGGAGTTTTTTTCTGTTCTAAGTAGCTATTGTCCTAGATTTAGACACATATGGTCATGCATGCCTAATATTTTCTGTAGTGTCGCAAATCCAAACTAAAGTATTATTTTAATAAGCATTGTTGATCAATATGCCGTTTGTCGCTTCCTCCTTAATCTCACATTGTTCTTTTTACAGTGTTTTCTAAATAAATGGATCAAAACAATATATCCTGATCTGCAAATGCTTCTGATTTCTAACAGCGAGCTTCAGCTTTCGTTTGTGTCAGATGTGTTTATAATGCACTGAAGTGAGCAGCAACTACAAAATGAATAGCACAAATGAACTGGACATTACTTCCTCTAACATTTGTGGACATTTAAAAATCTGGATGGAGTTTGAGTTACACAAGAGATTTAAATTAAGGTTATATCGATTTTATAAATGCAAATCTTGAAGCTTTTTAATTTAAGACCATATCTAGTTCAAACTACTTATTCAGCACATTTGCATATCATTAAAGCTATTCCAGTGCACGTCTTCACATTAATAAAGACTAAAAATTGATAACTCTATACTCAACTGTGAGGTTGCTGTTTAAACACCATTTAAACCATTTCTGTATTCAGCAGTACGGATACATCTGGCCATGATGTCAAAGTCTTGACTTGTGTATTTAGTGTAAATGAAAAATGACTTTCAGGCATTAAAAAACACAGATTTATAGCACATACAATGGCTTATGTCAGCTTCTAATCATAATTTATTGAATACTAAATGATTTTTTAACAGATTCAAGTCAGTGTTCAGCTGATTCATCATCGGTAAAAGTCTTGGATCCCTCGTCTCATAAAGTCAATTCACGGGACTTTGAGCTCTTTTGCAGTTAAACACGGCAGAGGTTTTATTCTCTTTCTTCCTCCAGCAGAGCCCGTTTCCCTCCAGTCTCACGCTTTTTTCAGTTCGCACATGAACTCTACATCTATAAGAGGGACTCTTCCCTGTATGTTTTCTCTTTTTGGGACATGAACATGTGAAAACAAGTTGGTCATCTGTATATATTATATGTACAAAGCAAAAGAAAATCAAATCTCAGGCACATGTGGCAGAATCAAACCGGATGTCGGGCTCAGGACTTCACGTCCTTCTTTGGATCAATTACCGATAAAAAAAACAAAAAAACAGGACAGTGGACTGCAAAAGGGAATGATTTTCATGTGCAAAATATATACATATATATTTTTTTAAAAACAAAAGTGCATGTGAGTTTAAACTGAACGAAAACAAATCCTGAGTCAAACAATCTAAAATCAACAGAAACTTCAGAGAACGTACAAAAAGTGCAAAACAAAAATAAGATTTTACGGACAGGGACTGTGTGCCCTGATTGTACATGTCAAAAAGAAAACAGAAGGTAATGAATCCCCAAACTCGACTGGCATGTTCAGTTTCAGAGTCCCGCGGTGGGTTTGGTGGCCTAAGCGAGGCTTGTAACAGCAGCTGTGCTTTTCTACCTGCTTCCTCAAAGCTTGAAATTCACTTTTTTTTTTAACCTCAAAAGCAATGAAACCCACTTAAAAACGACATGCAGGTTCATCACGTTTGCTCTTTAGATGATTTGGTTCCAGCGTTTCAGATCGCCTCTTCATATTCTAAACAGACTTAGCTCAAACAAATTCAGAGGTTTAAGAAAACAAAAACAAAAAAAAAGTCTAATTTTGTCTACGTATCCCAGAGAAACCAACACCAAGAGTTTGTTTGCTCACAAGCACACGAATGCTGCACCTCTTTTTGAAAACACTAGCTCAGGATTTTCATTTTAAGTACTTTAGATTCTTTCTATTTTAAATAACACTATTTCTTTTTTTTTGTGCTGAACGTCGCTGGAACTTCAAGCTTGCGAATACTTCAACGTTTCTGAGGGGCTGAAAGGAAACAACCAGCTGGGAACAAACACTGGTCATGCGAACTGTAACAAGCAGGACGGCGTCAGGCGCTCGCTACAGAATGAGCATCTGATCAGCTCAAAATAAAGCGAACCAGTGATTGACGGGGCGTCTGGCTTTTTTTTTGTAGCGGCCTGCGAACTGGACAAACTCACACATTCATCTTTTTGAAAAGGCTCAGCTTGTCGGCTCGTTGTAAATGCAGTGGACTGATTGTTGGGGGAGAAAGTAGCAACACCACTGGCCAACATGAACAAAGGAGGAGAAAAGAAGGCACAAGGTAAACTGGTCTCCACAACTGCTCTGATATCCGTCTGTATTTCTGAGGCCAGATGTTCTCAGCTGAAGGACGACTTCGACTCAAAAGTAAAAAGGAAGCAGCTGGTCGGATGAGGGGCGACGGGTTCTTCTCTCTAAAGGTTCCCCCAAGTGTTTGGAGGTGGGAACTGGTCGACGTCGCCCGATTCGTCGTGAGACTTTTCCCCCAAGTTGAACGTTAGTTTGTACCGCAGGCGTACTTTTTCCTGAAACGAGAACAAAACTGATGTTGACAGTAGAACAACAGTTATTAATAATTCAAGTTCTTTTGCTTTCCTTAAAATTGTTTGTGCGCCTCCAAGCTTTCAGAAGGCAATTGACAAAAACTAAAAAAGATATATGAAATCATGCTGAAAGAGCAGAATACTGCCCAAAAAAGTTCCTCACTGTGAGGCTTTCAAGACTTTGTATATTCTATAAATTATAGAAAAAAAAAAAGGGAAAGCCCCAAAGATTCCGATAACCTGGAGATACCCGTTTTAAAGGGCCACGGTTTAAAAGCAGAGAAGAGGCCGCACGTGAACATGACCCGTGCAGCAACGCCTTTTTTCTGAACCAAAGTTCATAGATTACATATATCACAGCCGTGTGGCTTCAGGGTACAAAATGTCTGCCTGTAATCCAGATGTTCCATCCACTGTAAAGACTGCTTAGCAGAAAGAATCCTAAAATCAGATGAAGATGGGACAGGATTCCTCCCTCAACTTGTCCCCTCGGTCCCCCAACACTCTAAGCTACTATGCCTCATGAAAAGGTAAAGGCTTTTTGTTTTTTTTCTGGAGGATCCGTCAAGCAGCAGTTTGTGACGAACCTTTTGAGGATTGGCCAGCAGGAGGATCTGTGTGACAGCAGCCGGAGGCAGGATGGGGTTGAATGCTGGAAGCTCAGTGCTGGAGGGAGGCTGCAGCTTTACTTTCATCACCTAGAAAAAAAAAAAAACAAAAACAAAAAAAAAGATCAAATATAAAAATGTGTGCCTCGTGCAGTGAAGCGAACAAGAAAAAAAAAGAAAAGAATAGCGCTTACTTTGGGCACAGCGGCCTGGAAACGGATGTTGGTGACGGGAATGGGGGCTGAGGACAGCATGGAGATGATCACCACCAGGACGTCGGGTCTGGACGGAGGACAGTCCCGCGCAAAGGTGAACAAAACCCGCAGGCTGTGCTTGTCGAACACGGTCACTGGTAGCAAGCTGCCTGAAATAGGGGAGCCGGTGCACAACACAGAGAAATGAACATTTAGCAGTGAGCAGCGATGGATGGAAAATCTGGATCTGTACGAGCCCCTGGAAACACACCACGTGCATGGACCGCTACGCTCTGTGGCAGGAAGAAATTTGGCAAACAGTGCTGTTTTTTTACACGTTTGGGAAAACTCAATTGATCAAACATCTGGTGAAACATAAAGTAAGCCTGTTTACGCACCCAGCTGAGTATCTTACTCCTCTTAACAGACACATTTTAAGTTCCTTCACCGATTTGAATTACTAGTTTTTATAACAATCGAAGGAGAAGTTTCTAGAAAAAGGTGAACGTAAACCCGGCGATCTCGGTGCTTACTCGGTTTGATCGATTCCAGCGGTACCGCCACGTCAGCTAGGGAGATGCTGTCGCCGGGCTCAGCGGCGGCCGACGGGCTTTTCTCTGTCAGACTGAGAGCGGAGAGGAGGAGCGCCTGTGGCTGCTCTGACCCGGAGCCCGGGCCGGACGCCTGGCCGGGAGCTGGGGCCGGATCAGGGCAGGGGGGGGCTGTGGGCGGAGCGTGCTGACAGCTGGTGCTGGACATGGTCTGGAGATCTCGTAAAGTGACTTTGGACGGGGGCTGGATCTTGTCCCTGCGGCAAAAAACAGCAAAAGCACGTGGCGTGTTTCACAGAGGAAGTAGCGTTGCCCCCTTCGGGACGACTTTTAACAAACCAATTCTTTCTTCTTTCTTTATTCGTATTTCCGTTACCATTTGACCTGCTGGCTCTCTGGTGGTAAAGACTGCTGTATCAATGTCTTCCCCAGCAGGTCCAGCTCCTCCATGGCTTTAGGGGGAGCAGGAGGGACCCCTGCTGGTGCAGTCCGGGGTGTGTGACGCACAGCTGGCAGCAGCACTGCAGCTGGCACAGACGGAGCAGGCAATTCTGCAGCATCTAAAGACTGCAGGGGGGGGGGGGGGGTCAGTGTGAGAGGAAAGTGCACCCAGAGAGGACCTTGGCGTGGAATTTAAACCAATATCAGTGTAGAGTCACCGCTCATTTTGTCATTGTTTTTGTTAAAAGGAACATCTTACCTGCGAGATGCTGTTAGAGTCACAGTTTTCTGTTACATTCAGTCCTAAAAGAAGAGAATTACAGCATCTCAGTGGAAGCTTTTTCAATCTGAAAGCTGTAAATATCTGCAGCAAGGTGGGATGAAGTTGCTAACCCAGAGACATTAGTTCGTCATCCAAAAGACTCAAAGCCACGTTCTGAGTCAGTGTCTGTGGGCCGGAAAACTCCGGGTTGGACGGTTCTGTGCTGAGTCCGGTCAGGTCCACAAGGGCCGAAGCTTTTCCGCCCGATTTCAAGTCTGCATAAAATAGTGTCAAACCGGTGGTAAATGCTGATGGGTTTTCAGTCACCTGGTCAGAAATAAAAGCCGCGTCCGCCTACCTGGCTGTGGCATCACAGTCCCGCCATCTTTGGTCACCTCCTCTCCCTTTACCAGCTCTCTGTAAAGATTGATGACTTGCGTCAGGCTGTCGTTTGCCTGCAAGATATCCGCTGGGGGAGAGAAAAAAAGGTTTACAGCCTCGGCGGTTTTTAAATCCTACATCATTGAATCTTGCTTGACCTTCGCTTACCCAGCGCTTCATCGTTGTCCTCGGTATCGCTCGCTAATCTGAACAGCGTAGGCCTCATCTTTTCACAGCGCTGGTAAAGATCCTGGAATCAAACACAAGCTTTTTAATTCAGCTCAAAGACTTCTGATAATCTAGCAAATTGCCATTGCATTCACTCCACTGATGGTCCCGTCGCTCCTTTTTCCATCTCTCCAGAGTGGAGATGCTCCCCCGCAAATTAAAGCCTTCTTCATTCCCAACTACCATCACCGGTAAGTGGGTTTTTTAAGGATAAACGCTCTTCAGTGCGCGGTAATATTCTTACTTTCACTTTTTAAAATTCTGCCACTGAAAACTCTCTTCATTCAAGACATTGTTTTGACTCATTTCCTCCACACGGATGACGGTTCAGGACTAAGCCTCCAGGTTTTAATAATGCCTCAGACAGCCCTTGACCCAGTTTCTTTGGTTTCCTTGTTCCAGAATAATTAGACTCTGTAAAGACCAAAGCAACTCAAAACATCCGCTATTTTCAGCTGAAGCTGAAGTAGCTTTCTTGTGCAAAATCAGAGTTTTTTCCTTCATTAAATCCAAATGAGACCTTTTCTGGCCAAGCAGCTTATTTACATTGTAACAAACATCTTTGATCTTCAGCTTTGAATTACAAACGGCATTTGTTCCTGAAGGTTAGATAGCTCATATGAGCTCTAAATAATATATTATTTTATATAAATTAAGTCCCTGATACTTTTGTAAAATCCCTGTTGTCTCGCCTTTTATCTCTGTGTCTGGTCTGATTGCAGATCTTGTGGGAGGGGCTTAAATGCAATGTGGAACCAAGGCACTACAAATTAAGAAACAGGATACTGCGTCAATTTGGGTCACTGTGCAGTCGAGACAAAAGCAGCATAAATTCCAGTTGCAGTGTGATAAAAACCAACGTATATGCGACATAGTGACATGCAAATGAAAGAAATATAAAAAACGTAGGCAGATGCAATAACAGATTGCATAATTTAGGAGGAAAATAAGACTAATTTAATTTTGCATTTGATACAAACAATGCAGAGAGATGCTGAAATGGCAGCAGATACGCTTCAAAAGCAGGTAAACCCATTCAAGTGCAGCTGTACACTAAAATGTTGAGTCAGCAGACGGGTGTAAAATGGCTGCTTTGAAATGAGCTGAGCTCCACCGACCTTAATGAGCTCCAGGTTGCTCTGGGAGCAGCCATCCCTGCTGTAGCCCTCCAGCAGTTGGCTCAGCAGGCTCACACTTTCGTTCACCTCCTGAATGGCATTTACTCGCTTTGATACTTTCTCCACTCGCTTTTGATCCTGGAAAAAGGGAGGGAGTGCTGCTTAATTTATCACAACATAGTATATGAAGGACATATTCATTTTAAGACTGTTCTGTATGAAGGCACATTAAACAAATACATCTTTAAAGTGGACTTACATCTTAAATATAGTCAGGGTGGGTATTTTTTCATTAAAAAAAAAACTATTTTCAGCAAAATATTAGAAAAAAATAACCTTCAAGATAGTAAACTTTAACACGTTTAATCCCATGAGCATTTAGCTCACTACACCAGTGATGGATAAGACTGTGGAGTCCTGTGTTGTCCAGATAGAAACAAAACAGACGGGGAATCAAAGTTGGTAAACAAAGCCATTGGCTCACCTCTTGGACCATTTCCTTGATGAGCTTGTTTGCTGCTCTTAGATCATCAGGGTGAGTGCTGTTCAATAAGCGGGACAACATCTACAACAACAGGATGAGGGAGGAAAGGAGGGGAATGGAAAGAGGAAGAGTATTTGTAAACCGTCGGCAGCTTCATAATTTCCCCAGGAGTTTCACTTCACGTGGTGGTGGTGATTGGATTTTTCCACCGTGACTTAAATAAGTGCAGAACATGAAGATAATAAAAAAAAAAAACGTTCACAGGACAATACAGGCGGTACGATTAAGTTAATCTCATCACGTTTTCGTCTAACGTCAACACTTCTTGACCACTTATGCCACAAACCTTGGACTTCTCCTCATCCTCAAAGATGGCACTTTTGGCTCTTGGTGGAGGGGGTGGGAGGAGCTTGTCATCAGGAAGAACAGGATCTTGCTTTACAATGCCTGGAAACAACAAGAACCCCCATTAACCTCACGTTAAAAAACCCTCTACAGCTCAGCTTAGGTTTGTGTACAGATCAGTTACAGATTTAGGAAGCCATCAGTCCCAAACAGTATTTTATGGACCAAGTAAAGCAAATATTTACAAATGTTGTCTTTCCTTTGCAAAATACAGATTGTGCTAAAAAATGTCTCTTATGAAATAGTTACTCTTTGTAACTACTTATTGCTACTCGTGTTCTGTCATGTCAATACATCTCCATTTTTTTGGATTCAGCTTCCCTTGACTCAGAACATTAGTCTCATGTGTGTGTTAAAAGGAGAACTGATACTACCTACCTAGATAATTAAATAGAATATGGAGAACTCAAAATGACATTATCATCTTAGGAACAGAAAAAGAAAAAGAAATAACTTGCAGAAACTAATTTGAAGCTTGAGGCAGAATGAAAAAGCTTTTCAAAATGATCCTTTGTCATTTATGAAGGGCACCCACCCTGTTTTTTCAGCATGTGATAAGCTTCTGTTATCTTGGTCTCATCAGGGAGCTTCACAGTCCAGCTGTACATTATTTCTAAAACCTTCTTCTTCACTGGCTCTGGAGCCCGGGCTCCTAAATACTGCATGGACAAAATGAGAGAAGATCTTTGAAGAAAAGTGTTTTCTTCTTTGACATACTCAGTTATTATCAATTCAACTGATATTCATTTATCAATTCACATTGCTTCAGAAAATAAATTGCCCTAATTGGTATCGTGTTGCTGCCAAAAAGTTCAAAAGCTTTAAGAACACACTCATTACCTTAGGTGAGACCACCTTGATGAGCTCATTAAGAAAGCGAAACTTCCCCACTTCGCTGTGAAACCGCTTTCCACAGCTCCTCATACAAGTCTCAAGTGCCTATTAATTATAAAATAGATTTTCATGTCCTTGATTTTCACATATTTACAGAGAAACATTTCCAGGAATTACTTTCGTGATCCATCTCTCACCGTCAGAGCTTGCATCGCCTCCCACTCCTGAGGAGACTGGACTTTATGGGCCAGAAGTCTGGTCGCAAGCTGAGGGCTAATAAAGAACATATTATGTCAATGGTTGGGTATAAGACTGGGGTCTTTCAATTATTAATAATGCTTAAAATAATCTTTATAAAAAAATGTAAAAAAAAAAAACCCCAAAACAATCAGAGTCTCTCCATTTTAGTCCAAAATTAACATAACACATGAAACCTCACCCGTCTGGTTCATTGTCAATCTGATCACAAAAAGCCTTGATAGTTTCCCAGTCAGTATCCTTATTCAGAGGATTGGTAGCTTTATCTGTGTGAAACATAAAGACATCATGCTAAAACTTTGGATTAGCTCTATAATCTTGCTATAAGAGCTGTACTGCGATGCTCTACAAAAACTGAGACATCTGGTTGATTTATCATGCAGACAACCAATACCCTGGTTAGGGTTAGAAGTATGGACTTATTGCAGAAGTGCCAGAGTTCCTGGGGCTGGGTCACTGTTTGCTGAACTGGTTTGACATAGTCCTGAAGGTTTGTTAGCGTTCACGTTACTGAGTATTGTGAGATTGAAATGATAAATCACATCGTTGCTTTGTCACACAGTACAGAGTCAACAGATAACAGAGCCCAAACACAATATAAAATGTGGTAAATATGTGTACATATTTTTCCTTCCTTGTCGTCAGCTGTACTTTTTTATTTGATGACATTTCTGACTTAGAAATCCGTTCTCACAGGAGAAATGTGTCACTCACAACAGGAAATGTTGCAAGACTTTATACATTTCAATATCTTATCCATTCTACGATTGTCACCTCGCCTTCAAAACTTTATCCGACATTATGATATAATATGACTTACTGATGCGTGACTGCAGGCTAACCTCATCTGAAGGCGCCGCCGCCATCTTTCGGGAATTCTTAACAAGTGGCTAGTATCACGTGACATTTGTAACATCTCGCGTGGATAGCAACCCGAGCAGCGGCTGCTCTACAGCTCCCCCAGTCGGGCCAGAGGGGAACAACAGGGTGGTTGTCGGAAAGGTTGCGGGCAGCCTGCCGATGCTGGAACCGACTTGGATGGCTTAGCAGCGGTAGAAGGGCTGCTTTAATCAAATACTGAAGGACTATTTTGCACAATTTGCATTCGTTTTCTCGTCGTATTGAGAGCACATTGAAGAGCGAGCGGTTTAACAGACTCTTCACCCAGCGTTTCAACAGCCGTTACAGTCACAGAACCAACTGACAAAAACCCGTCGTGGTCCACCTCAAGGAGGAAACTCTCACCCGTGCTTCGACCGTATCTGCATCATAGTCAGAAACAAATTTCGTTGTATCGCAAAAAGAAGACAACCTGCAAACTTTGGACTCGCAGTAAGCTACCAGTGCTGCTTAGCTAACGTATCCACGTCAAGAACTTTGCTGGCTCCGTTTATCAGCTCAGGTTATCAAACATGTTCCGGCCAATTTGATTTGAGGACGTCTGCGTTTCGCTTGCTGCTTACAGGAAATGAAGTTCCCAGTTATTTTTCTTGCTCGCAAAGTCCGCTAAAGTCTCGGTCAATTGCAAGCCATGCTAGTACTTTTAAGGCGGCTCGGTGGCTCGGTATGAATGTGTCCCATCGGGTGTTGGCTGGCTCGAGCTCCGGGACCCACGCGCCGCTGCTCACGCGTCTCGGACCAAAAAAAGCATCGCCTTTAACCCACAATAACGACGTTTATTTGACGACAGTATGATGGGTTCTTTGAAGGCTCTCCAGGAGTGGTGTCGGATACAGTGTGAGAATTACAACGATGTGGAAATAAGGGACATGTCAGCGTCCTTTCGGAACGGCTTGGCTTTCTGTGCCATCATCCATCGTTACAGACCAGATCTCATGTAAGTAACGTCAAATCTGAGATATAACGTTGACACCAGATACCCAGATAGAGCGGCTTAAGACGCAGGTATAACGTGTGATACAACGGTAAATCGGTTTCTGAGGCTGCAGCCGGTTGCAGGAGGACTTGGGGACGTTTCAGGCTACTGTCTGTTTGCCTTTAAAGGTACACAGGGACAATACTCACCTGCGTGTCCAACACTCAGGATGTGAATGCAAACTCAGTCAGCTGTGAGCCCAGATTATTCTGTGCCACATACCAGAGGAGCTGGTTGACTCATGTCAACAAAAAATACTTCATTTGAACATTTTTAAAAAAGCAGAAAGCCTAAATCAAGCCACTACACCCAAACAGCAGATAATGGTTATATTGTTGGCTGGATACCTAACAATTTCTGCTTCGTAATAATACGTTTATTAAAGCGTTAGAGGCCAGTGTGGTGTAATAAACCCAGACTGACAAGCTGTGCCCTGTCTGTAACAACACACCCCTCCTTTTCACATAGTAAACCTACACAGAGAGCACCCAAGATACCACAAAGCACAATAGCATCTGTGATTTGTGTGGTTAATTATAGGGAGAAGGAAATGATGGCCCGCCATTGTTCGACACTTTTAGTCATTGTTGGGCAGCTGTTTGACTAGTGTCTGTTCAAACTCAGCAAACTGACTCGCCTGTGAATATCCCAGTACCTCTGACTCATAGAAGAGGATCACCATGAGTTGTTTTAGAAGCATGTTCCTACATCATCTGCTTTGAAATTGGCCTGTCACATATAATTTAAGCTCCCACATTCCCGTGGGTTAATGCGCTGTTGTCACATCACAGGACAAGTCGTGCCAAGTAAAGAAATTTACCTGAAACACGTCATAGTACAATAAAGGTTTTTCCAACTAATGTCAAGTTTTCCGCTTTTCAGGTTTCACCGGTATTTTTTTCTATTCATTCTTTTTGCATTGACACCGTAGATCTACATTCAGTTCATACAAATCTAGATATTATCCAAAGCAGTCGCCCTTTTTTCTTGTTGGATCACTGATGTAATGACTATAGTATAAATTACCTCAGAAGATGGGTTACTGCACCCATCTGAGTCATTGTTTGGTGGGGTGGAAACTTAGAGATATAAAACTAATGCCAAATATAGTAAAACATTCCCTCCTTTTAGTGTTGCGTGTTGATTATTTGTATATTTCTCCCTGTGATCATTTTAGAGTGCTTTGTCATTTGCAAATATCTTCAGAAATCATTCTCCTAATTCAGTTATGCATTCGTTTTCCATCCACTAATCCAGTTTCTGCACCTGTTTAATCCAGTTTAAGGCCACAGGGTTGCTGGTAGCTATTGGAGCTGCTGTTGGGCAAAATTTAGAGTCGACCCTGATCGGGCATACAGGCTGTCGCAGTGGATAAAAAAGGCAAAGAGCTAAACTGAAGTTTTCACGTGCTCTTTTCTATCACTTCAGACATGACAGTTCCACACAGAAATGATTTGTTTGTACCACTTCACCATTATACTGTAGGAAGTGTAACCCAATATCTTATTTACAATGTGATAACTCCCAATACCCCAAAACTCGAACCTCTATTTGTCTCACACGGAACGTGGAAAAGTTTGTCTGTGCAGCATAAAGTATCTGTGTCAGCTTGGGCTGCGTCTGAATGTAGTAAAGTAAACGCTGATCTGAGCAGCCACTGAAGTGGAAAACATCCACACAAAGGACACAGCAGTGAGGCTTACAGTACACAAGTGGACCGATCCTTAATACCCTGTTTTTGAGCTTCCCTCAGTCCGTGCCCCACTGTTCAACTTTCCACATAGCTGCCAATGACCAGCCACACTCACCCTGATGCAGACAGACAGCCCGTCTGGCTAATACTGACCCCTCTGCCTGAGCTCAGACCTCTGCCTGTCACACTGGATTTGGGTCTCATGCAGAGCCGGGCCACTGCCGTTCAGCTCCGCACGTCACAGCCAGTGTGGACCTCATCAGAATATAAGGCACTTCAGCAGGAGTGAGATGTTAGAGGAGAGAGCAGTAGCTCAGGTCAGCCGGCACTTAGCCTGCTAGCAGCTCCTGGTCAGGGGCCAAAAAAGGTCATTTGTTATTCAAACTGCTCAAACACTCACACTCTTGTATTGCTTGTCTGAGCCCTCTGTGGAAATATGAACATATTTTCATAAAGTACTTACACATTTAACAGCTTCTCTTCTAAATTGCATGTTGATTAATGTTATTTATATATAAAAGCTTAGTAGAATTCATTACAGTGCTGCTTTGTCACTTTTGTTAGTCCGACTAGACCAAGTCCAGCTGGTCTACTGGTTCTCGCAGGGTTTCGGTCTTGTGGCTTCTGAATACCTGACACACATGCATGCAGAGACACACCATTCCTTAGCCGTCCTCTCTCCCAAAATAAACCTGGAGGGACTATCTGAGTCGGGGCGGCACGGTGGTGTGGTGGTTAGCACTGTCGCCTCCCAGCAAGAGGGTTCTGGGTTCGAATCCCGGGGGAACCAGGACCCTTCTGGGTGGAGTTTGCATGTTCTCCCTGTGTCTGCGTGGGTTCTCTCCGGGTTCTCCGGCTTCCTCCCACAGTCCAAAAACCTGCATGTTAGGTTGATTGGAGATTGGGGAAATTGCCCTTAGGAGTGAATGTGAGTGTGAGTGGTTGTTTGTCCTTGTATGTCCTGTGTGTTGCCCTGCGATGGACTGGCGGACTGTCCAGGGTGTACCCCGCCTCTCGCCCGTTGACCACTGGGATAGGCTCCAGTTCCCCCCGCGACCCCAACAGGGAATAAGCGGTATTGATAATGGATGGATGGATGGATGGACTATCTGAGTCACGGTGGATTAGTTTCGCGGTTGCAGTCTCACGCTTCATCATCCCCTCTGGTGACATCTCGCTCTGTTCTGAAACCCCACCAACAGTTTTGAGTGTTTTTTACTCCAGGGTTGCAGTTGTTGTTGTGTGGGTGGCAGAGCCGGCCCGGTGTGTGTAGTCTGACACTATCTTGATATTAGTGTTGCTGCTCAGCGTGCTTTGTGGCCATGGGAACCAGATTAGAGAGAACAGAGGTCACTTTGTGTGGCTCCAACACGGAGCTCATTCATAGGATTTCGCCTTCTTGAAACTTCCACATGTTTTCCGCGCGCCCCCATCGAGGTTATGGTGGGTTTTTGTGTTGTTCCCTTTTCCATCACTGCGTTGTCTGCACTTCAACACACATTTGCTTGCTTACACAAGTGGGCTTTCATCTCCAAGCCCCTCAGACACTTTCCAGTTTTACAGCAGGAAGTTTACTGGCAGGAGTCTGTTTTTATTTCCAAACTGAGCCTTGTAATTATCAGCCCTGCTCCCGCTTGGCCCGGCGTCATTCTTTCCTTTTGTTCCGCCCCTCAGATATAGTTAAGATTATCGATTGGCTATTGTTAACTGTGCTGAGGGGCAGTACTGCTCTTTACCAGTGTGGCTTTTGCAGTTTTTGATTAATTCCCTTTTCTATGTCGTTTCAGAGATTTTGACTCGCTGTCCAAAGAAAATGTCTACGAGAACAACCGACTGGTGAGTCAGATTACCAGCTGCGCATTTTGAAACTATGATGTCATCATCTTTTGGAAAGACTTATAAATTCTGGTTGTGGCTGAGCTCATTTCTATCCACTGCTTAGCTTTCAGCGACCCATCTGTTACCACCTAGTGAGCCTTTCCAGTGTAAGCAGTTCTTTTGGCAGATTGCGGTGTTTGACTGCCTATGTGAGGAAAAGTTATTTAATCCTGGTGGAGCCTGACAAGGACACACAGTGGGAAGTAGAAACCCGGACTATTCCTGGTCAGGCCTGTAAAGCATGAAGGGCTAGATTTAAAGCGCAAATGTCTAGAGTTTGCAGCAGTAAATGGCAGTAAATACCCCCAAAATAATGCTGGATAATTAGCCTCATATACCATAAAGTGCTGTGTTGTAGATATTGAAGGTTCTCCTGCTGTATAGAGCATATATTATTATTTTAGAATCACATATTAGAGCCACAGAGCTCATTTGTTGTGAATCAGTAATGTGGCTGCATCGTACACTAAACCACAGCGCAGGAAACCAAGAATTATCTGAGCCACGAGCTTATATTGGTTGGCTGAGTTATTGCAGAGCTTTGTGGCTGCCAGTCTGGTTATGTAATCAGATCAGTGCACGGATCATTTCAGTTTTTTTTCTGACCTCGCTGTCAGTTATCTTCAAAGGGCAGGAGCATCAGATCGTTCAGGAAAGTCAGTACATCTGCAGATTTTTTAGCTGGAAGGATCATTTTTTCATTTGAATGTCTGGAAATACTCCTTTTAAAAGTTCACATAAAGCTTAAAATATCCAAATTGGCTGTAACACCCAAACTGATTTCTCTCTCATTTTTTTTCTTTTTTTACTTAGGGTTAGGGTTAAGGTTAGGGTTTATAAAAGACATTTTCTTGTCTTATACCATTCTGTTTCCTCTGTCTTTGTTTGGTCGCAGGCATTCGAGGTGGCTGAAACCCAGCTGGGCATTCCAGCCCTGCTGGACCCGGAGGACATGGTGTCCATGAAAGTGCCTGACAGACTTAGCGTCATCACCTATGTCTCCCAGTACTACAATTTTTTCAACAACAAGTCCCAAGGTATGTCCTCTGTTTAAATGAAACAATGTAATTTGTGGGTTAAGCCAGCTGACACAGACTCTCTTTCTTCCACAGCAAACCCACCCTGCATAAAGAGGCTGAGTTCTGCCAGCCATAATGAGCCCGCTCAGAAAAGGCCTCCAACGCTTTTAGAGGACAAAAAGCTTGAAACCGATGTAAGTAAAAGATGTGACATGAGGAGAAACCATTTAGGGGGAAAACCCTTACTTTTGCCCAAAGGCCTGGTAGACTTTGGTCCACACTGATCTACAGAAGCCATGCATGAAAATGGTAGAAAGCTGTATTCATCTGTTGTCGGAAAATACAGCAAAATCATTTAGTGTTTTTTGTTAATACGCATCCCAAGCCTTCAAATATATAACGTCATTGTGCATGAACTACTGGGATTACTAACTGTCTTTGGCAACAATGGATAATATCCACATGTGGGTTTTTATGTGTCTACTTCCGCATGTGAGCATTATCTTGCACAGCAGGGGAAGGGCCAAACTGTAGCAGTGGAGTAATTCTACAAAGATAGCCTCTGTATCCTGTCTCTCTTTTCTCTCGCATGCCTTTGACTTCTTTCCTCCGTCCCATACTGGCATCCTCCTCATCACCCCACCCCGCTCCTACTCCCCTCTTCAGATGGAAATTCATTCCACTCCCTCCTCTTCCTGTTCTTCATCCTCATATCTGGTTCCCCCTCCACTCTCTGGTCCTGAGCCTAGGCAGTAGTGTGGGGGTAGGGGCTGGGTTAGCAGGTGAAAGGAAAAGCTGGTGGGTCAGTGGTTTTCCAAGTATCTCTTGTGAATAAAGCCTAACAGTGGTGTTATTAACACTGTGTTTTACAGTTTGCTGCTTCTGACCCCCCTTTGTAACACATAACACACCCCTACATGCCTAAGAACTTTTCTTTTATTAATAAATCATAAAGATCAATCCCAGCCAAAATACTACCAGAGCCACTAACCCGAGCTGTTGTGATTTTTCACTTTTAAATACTTCGTTATGACCAAACATTTTTTGGTATCATTCAAATTATGCTTTAAGTAAAAGCAGAACCACATGAATCAATTAACTGTAGGCGTTTGAGTAACTAACTACATGTAGCTAGCCAAACAGAATGAACAATCCTCATCCTCAAATCCTGACTCCGTGTATGATCTCCCCCTCCCCCATTACTCTCCATCTTGCCCCTTCCCCTGATGTCTCCCCTTCCTGCAAACAACCTTCCGGTCGCTTGCATCAGCCAATCCAGCCTGCACAGACCGCCGCCGAGGCCGCGGCGAAGCGCAGCTCTCTGAGCAGCACCTGCGCTGCCTGTCAGAAGCACGTCCACCTGGTGCAGAGGATTCTGGTGGAGGGAAAGCTCTACCACCGTAACTGTTTCAGGTGAGCGCCTCGCCAGCGGCTGCCTCCAAAAATATTTACCCGATTTTGGTGACTGAAAGAGATTCTTAAAGTCTTCGGGCTAATACTTCAGCAAAACCACAGCAAACATTTAACTATGTCTTATATAATGATTATGCAAACATATTTGAAACATAGAAACTGTGTGTGTCCACCCACACTAAAGATGGCAGGTTATGCTGGAGAATAAAAGGCTTAACATTACTTGACTTAAAGCAATAAACATCTCAAAGAATGCTTCATTAAGATATAAGAGAGATATAAAAGAATTCAGTTCATTTTTTAAAAATTCAAACAACTGAACAGTTGTACAAAAGATGCTTACAGTTTTTACAATTAAAAGTAAAAAAGAAATAAAAGATAGATGATAACTAGAGAATGGACGTTTGAGTTCTGATCTTCCTCCTCAGGTGCACAGAGTGTCGCAGCACATTGCTTCCGGGATCCTACAAAGGAAGCGATTCTGGGGCATTAATTTGCAGACATCACCTGACGAGACACGCCGCGGCCAATCAGAACGGCCGACCAGATCTTAGTAAGCGGCCGGTGGTAGATCCGTCTGCCAGGACCGGCGGCAGCGCAGTTCAGCACGCCGCGCCCTCTGAGAGGGACCAGGAAAAGACTCCTCCTCCGGCAGCCCAGACCAGTGACTCAGCCACAGCAGCTCCTGTTGCCATCACCAAAGAGGAGAGTTTAGACGGAGCAGAGGAGACGCAAGGCAGTAAAGAGACAGAAGACAAATCTCGGCCCTCCTCTCCTCCCAACCCATTTGATGAGAGCGATGAGGAGGAGAATGAGGAGGAAGAAACCAAAACACCCGCTAAATGTACGTCTAATGGGGAGCTCCCTTCGACTCCGCCCCCTCAGGTGGAGGGAGCCGGTCGACCTGTGCCTGCACCCCGAAGGGTTTCCGAGCCCACGCCCGCGCCCCGCCCGGCCCCTCGGGTTCGGCCGCCCCGTACCTCAAACGGCCTCATACTCGGTGAACTTTGAGGGTTTCATTTCGTGGAGCGTGATTTATTTCAAATGATAAAAGAAAAAGTTGTGTTTGCTCATTATGATCCTTTTTAACTACAGATGAACATCTGAAGCCTCCAACTCCTCCCAAACCCCGAGAAAGATCACGGTCTCCTGGCAGGTAGTCGAAAACACCTGGTTTTCTGTCTCTTTTTACGATGTTTAACCAGCCTGATTCACATCATCAGACTTTGTTTGTTTGTTAAAGTCCTAAGAACACTTTGTTTGCACCTTCATGCCTCCATACGGATGTATATTGTGTCCCTCTGTGTGACCCCCCTCCATCACTATTTGTGTGTCTCACTGTTCAGTGGAACCCATACACCCAAAGACCCACCTTGGCTTGCCCTGGTCCAATCAGAACCCAAGAAGAAGAAAGCTCCTCCCCCACCCCCTCCTGGACTGACCACACCTCCAAAAACAGGCTCTCTGTCTTCTCTCCAAGGGGAGGGTTCCAGACCCAGCACCCCCCCACAGCCCTCCAACCCGTTTGAGGATGACGACGATGAAAATTGTGGGGTAAATGAAGAAGAAGGGAGTGAAGAGGCAGTTGCCCCAACAGTGGTGGCCAGCCACCCGTGGTACCGCATCACCCGGGCAGCCGAAACGCCGGGCAGCGACACGCCGGGCGGCTCCTCCCGGTCGGCCAGTCCCGGGAGCGCCAAGAGCAAGAAAAGGCCGGCACCTCCGACTCCTGCACCGGCCACTGGTCAGCAAGGTTAGCTCCCACACCTGGAGGCCAGAGGTTTCAATTTTTGCTCATTTAGGCTGAACACGTCGCCCGTTTCATCACCCAAACTAAAGCGTCTGTGAGCCAAATCACGTCTGACCAAAGCAGGAGTAATTCTGAGGTGGTCAACAGATGTAACAAGTGATGAAAATCGGGTGAAATTGTCAAGCTTCAGCTTCTTTTAAGTGTGTCTGCTTCTTGTGAGAATTGTTATTAACTTTAATATTCATATTCATAGCCCTTTAGACCAGGTTTACCAAAATTCAGGAATATGATTACATAAGCTTTTCAATTTACTATTATTCTCACTCTGAAATATTCTATTTGGTTTGTGAAAGGTCACATTTTAGCTAAAGCTGGGCTGGCCGCCATCTGAATATAACAAAAATGGCTTCTTAAAAAACAGTAACTAAAATGATCAGGACAGGTGTTCTCTGAATAAAAGGTTAACAAGCTTTTTTCTTATGTCTCACCCTCTTTCCTTTTCAATTCGCTCCTGTTTTGTCCCTGCTTCCTTTGCTTTTGGTTTTCCCCTTAACCTTTCTTCTCCAGCTCTGTCTCACTCTCAGCCCTCCTCCTGCTCCCCCTCTCCAGCTCTCAGTGTGGAGAGCTTGTCCTCTGGCTCGGACCACAGCTCCTCCCAGCTCCCTCCGGGTGGCGGTGCCAGCAGCGACCAGGAACAGGGCTTCACCAAAAGCGTGTCGGAGCCCTCCATCTGCTCGCCCTGCGACGGCCCGTCCTCCCCTTCCTCCTCCTCAGCCGATCGTCTGCACCAAACCTCCCCGGGCCCGCTCCCCCCCCCCGTGCCGTCGACCGCCAGCTCAGCTCCCGCCACCCCACAGGCCACTCGAAACTCAGAGTCCAGAGGTCCTGGAGCCCCCCCACCGCGGCCCACTGCAGCCCCCAGCCCACTGGCCACAAAGTCGCACAAAAAGGTAGAAAAGGTCTTCTTAAGATAAAGCCTTAAAGAATCTGCCCATTATTCATTTCGTTTCTCTTTTTTAGCGGATTTGTAAGGAGAACCCCTTCAACAGGAAAGCTTCTCCCTCACCAGCTAAATCTCAGGACAAGCCTCCCAGAGGCCCTCGTCCCGCTCGGCCCCCGGCACCCGGACACGGCTTCCCGCTTATCAAACGCAAGGTAACAATAAAAAAGAGACAGATAACGGTCGTAGTGAGACATTTGGAACAGATGTCACCGGTGCTTAAACGCTCCACACACGCTCGCAGGTGCAGTCGGATCATTACATCCCGACAGAGGATATCCACGGGGAGATGCTCCAGCTGGAGAAGCAGCTGGACGAGCTGGAGCAGAGGGGCGTGGAGCTGGAGAAGAAGCTGAGAGACAATCCCAACGGTAAGAAGCAGCCCCGCCCGTAGCTCCAGCCCAACCCAGCTCAGTCTGGGGTTTCGTCACGCTAAAATGTTGCTCCACGTCTCTCTGTTAGACGAGGACGAGGAGCGCCTGCTGGTGGACTGGTTCACTCTGATTCACGACAAGCACCTTTTAGTCCGCCGGGAGGCCGAGCTGGTCTACACGTGAGTGACTAACACACCAGTCTGGAAAGATAGAAGCTCTGGTGGACCTCTGTAGAGGTTTCTCTACAGATCCATTTTGATTTTAGCACAGTATTAAAATTATGTTTCTTCGAATTACATCCCAACGTTTCAGGTAATTCAGATAAATCCAGGCTCTCTTTTTCTTGTTTGTTTTGCAGCTTATTTTTTTCCGGGTTCCCAATTATAATTTTTTCATAAAGCCAGTGGAGAAAGCGGTTTAAAAGTAGTAAATGAGTGGTTATGTTCTAACATAGTATGTCATGGTCACCACAGGGCAAAGCAACAGAACCTGGAGGAGAGGCAAGCTGATGTGGAGTACGAGCTGAGGTGTCTGCTTAACAAACCAGGTGACCTATCCCGCCAACTCTGCCGTGTCCTCTATCCTTCACTGCCCCCCTCGTTTTAACCGAATGTGTGTATGCTGCATAGTTTTTATTTGGTTGGAACAGAAAAAAAGAGCTCATGCTTTCCTCATGGTGCATGTTCAGTGGGTCATTCTCTTTTAATGTAATCTGATAATGAAAACCCTCCTGACAGGATAATGGATAAGCCTTTTAATTATGCAGCTAATGCTGTTCTGATATGTTTCTGCAGCAACAAAGTGCTTCTGTTTAAAATATCTAGTAATTGCTTTATAAATTAATTTGATGGATGTTAAGTTGACGGCATGCATCGATTTATCAGAGACTCTGCTGTATTCCCACACACTCATAAGGCGTCTTTAATATGCAAAGACCATTCAATTCTCCCTTCAGGCTCATGTATCAGTTCAGACTGTAGGATAGTGCCCTAGAATAGCACCTTAACATAATTTATTTTCAGTATAGAAACTTTTAAAGCCCACTGTATGAGTAGAAAATGAACACAACTTCTTAATGTGTTTCAAATTAATCATTGATCTAGTGGCAAGTTCAATCTGTACCAGTCAGGTCCATCTTCTTTCCTTTTTTTTTATCTCCATCCCTTTTTCTGCTTCATTTGTTTATGTTTCTGCCAAACTAAATATAGTCTCAGAACGGCAGCATGTGTCGGGAGAAAAATTCTTAAAAATCTTCCTCCTGTCTCACGTGCAAAACACATCCAGATCTGTTCATCACACACTTTGCCCCTTTTTTCATATTTTAACCAGAGAAAGACTGGACTGAGGAGGACAAGAGCCGAGAGCAGGAGCTAATGGCTGAGCTGGTGACCATCATCGAGCAGCGCAATCAGATCGTGAACAACATGGACCAGGACCGGCAGAGGTAGCCAAAGGCCTCGATAACCGAGAGCATGAAACCCAGTAGTGTGCCAAAGTGTACTTTTTGGTTTGACTTGATACCGTTCTGTGTAACAGGGAGGAAGAGGAGGACAAACTTATGGAGGCCATGCTGAAGAAAAAAGGTAGAGCCCCATTCAGTGATCAAAGAACACGCCTCATCCTCCTTAACCCGTTACACTCAGTTTGATTGTAATTTTGTTTGGTTTTTCTCTGTTTCAATCCTCGTCAGATTTCCACAAAGATCCAGACGGTGAGCACCAGAAGAAAAAAGGGGCAAAGTTTAAACCCATCAAGGTGCTGAAGCGGCTGAGTCACAAAGGCGAACCGGCGAAGAGCCCTCGCAAGGACAAAAGCTGAGCAGCTCCGGAGGACGTGAGACTTTTTTATCGAATGCCGAGACAAGGAGCATATCGAGCTCAAGCAAATGGAGTCTTAACTTGTATTACAACTCCCTCAACTCCTCCAAAAGGTCCACTGTGTCTGCTTTCAGCTGTCTTTGTGTCCTCTAACAGGACAGTCTAACAACTCAAGTGCTTTAAGAGCTTCGAGCTCTGACTTTTCAAAGCTAGTGAAGCGTTAAACACATTTCCGTTGTCCCGCACTGATGTGTTTTGCTCCCCTCGCATTGGTCAGTGACGGCGTCCCGAAGGCCTTTGTCAGGGTCCAGCTAAGGTGAACCCTGAGTTTTTAATGGACGCGCCTGCTTTAAAGCCCTTTCATACACGTCTGTCCGACTCTGTGTTTGGTTGTTGACGTGTCTAACGTCAGCCTGTGGTACTTGCTCGTGTTTTAGCTTTAGTTTTAAGCTCGTTTCCTCAGAAGACTCAGCTCTGGGATGCACAGCCCGACACCTTTAGCTGCTAAGCCGTCTCCTGTTTTCTTTCCTTGTTGTTGGTGTAAATGCCAGAAAGACATAGATGAAGGTTCCATGGATGAGAGGTGTGAGGGGAAGGCAAACAAACGTCCCGTGGAAAATGTTGTAAAGGTATTAAGCTGCAGAGGTCTTTTAGTTTTTACGAAATAGGTCATAAATCCAGTAGGTATAGAAGCAAAACATGCAAACTGTAAGAAAATACCAGCTTTCAGCTTCCAGCTGTTTTAACCGCAGGAGCACAGTCAGCGCCTGTATATGCAATCATGAAGTTCCCCGGCCTTTCTGCTTGTGTTTTGCCTTCAGACAGAAAGAAACCAATGCAATAACATGAGTGCCATTTATTTAATTTTATATGTGGATGAAAGTCAAAGTGTTGATGTAACTATTTGTATGTTTTAACTCCCTCTTGTTCCAGCTTTATCTTTAAATCATGTATGTTTTCCTCCGTTGTAAATGCCCCTCTATATCGGCCTGATTTTTGTTTCCACCTGAACCCATTGGCTTCTGTGGCCATTCTGTGTTCTAAAACAGCGGCAGAACTATTAGAAGTACTGACACTGTAGACAAAAATAAATAAGTTAATGCAAGAAGTCGATGTCTTCTGTGCTGACTGCTGTATCGTCGCCCCACAGCTGCTTATACGGGAAAACTTGTTACAGCTCAAGGCCACCAGTCGGTCACAGCCCTCTGCAGACTTTAGGTTCATAGGTCTGGGTTGAGTCTTGCTTCCAAATAAAGATGTTGAAGGATCTGACAAGGTGCGTCTGGTCCGAAGAAAAAAAGTTTGTCCCGCATGCCTTTTTTTATTAGGTTCTACTCGGGATCCTTCTTTCGTTTTAACTGCTCCAGTTCCCGAATTCTCTGTTGGAATAAGAATAAATCATATCACTTTATCACAGATTTAAAGCTGTTTACACTCTGAGGGGTGTGTATTTATTTACAGTCCTGTGCAAAAGTCCTGGAACACAGATTTGGTCCTCAGTTTGTGAGCATTTTTCAAAAAATGAAACAAAAACACTTGGAAAAGTCGCTAAGAAAACTTCAGCAAACCTCAGCATTTCCCTGTTAATCAGGATTTACTTTAACAGAATGACAGTACCTGTGATATCTGCGTATTTATAATGATGGCATACTCCCTCTCCTGACCCAGAGCCGCCATATCTGCCAGAAACTGCTTCCTTTCTTCTATTTCCATCATAACTGGAAGAAAAAAACACAGACTTCATTTACAGCGTGCGGTTGCTGACACCTCTCCACCAGCTTCTGTTTCTGTTGAGTCAGCCTCACTTTCCTGACATCGATCCCTCTCCTCCGACGCCTCGGGCTGGCTGGATGCAGGAGGCTTTTTAGGCACTCGGGACTCTTCTTTTCCTGTTGCAAATATGCTCTGAAGTCTCCTCTTTTCTTTCTCCAAGTCTCCTTAAAGCGAAGCAGATAAAATACAAGCGAGGAAGAGACCGAACGAGCGCCAGGACGCAGAGTTCTAATCAATGCAAATGGACTTAAATGACGAATCAAAGACGGGATTGGATGGTGATGTTTTGGGAAACATACGTGTGGGACCAGGGCGGAACATTTCTCTCTCGTAGCTGTTCCCGGACCGGCAGGATTCAGCGTTGCGTCTCACAGGCCTCAGTGATGGCGGCCTCTGTACAAACTCTGTAGTAACGACGGCCCGAGGCAAAGCTGCTTCATCTGAAGGGGAATTGTTTCTGATTTTATTGATACTAACATATAATGTTAAATACTTCACAAAAAAGTTAAGAAAAATATCTCATGTGTTTGCACCTGCTGTCTGTGAGTAAAACAAAAAAACCTGTAAGTCCAACTTCTGCTTCGCTTACCTTCTGAGGACCTGATGACCTCTTTTCTTTTAAGATTCGTGAGCCTTGATTCTTCTTTGATAACTGGACAAAAGAAAACAGTGTTGAGAAGACCAGAAAAGTTTCATTTTGACCAAAAGTTCAACAAACTTTTTCTTACAGGTTACATTTAGATTGTAAAAAACAAAGAAATGCATCTGAATCTGCACTATTCTAGGGCATTATTTAGATTAAAGCTATTTATTGGGCAGTTTCCCCTCTTTGATTGCCTGAATACTTATTTCACTGATGATTTGACCTGTTTCTGAGCTTTAAATAATGGATATACTCAACATTTTCGGGGGCGATGCAAAATACACTAAAAAGATTAGTCAAACGGGGGGAAACAGGATTGCTAGTATCACAAACCTTCTCAGGCTGGTCATAGAGGATCAATAAATTAAAACTACTCCCCGGGTGACATGGTTTACAGTATGAGGAGCTGTTTTACCCACCTCTCAGCAGGTCCTGGGCCTCCTTACTGCACTGGGGTCTGGGGCTGTTCCACAGTCCGTTGGCAGCTCCACTCTGGGAGGAAGACTCCATCTGCAAAAAAAAAGAAAAAAAAAGTTCTCAGGCATCTCAGGGAAATGCAGACATAAAACACACGTTTGTCAGATACGCTGTGGCTGGAAACATTCAGCTGATTTCAAAGATCCTAATTTATCTGCAAACTCGAAACATGAATGGGGATTTTTGTACTCCCTGTAACGTCTCAGGCGCGTTATTTAATAGTAATGGCTGATTTGAAGATAAGGATTGCAGTCTGGGCCTAAATGATCTGATTAAGGGGGAATAAACGAAGAAAAACATATAAACAAAGGCAAAACAATAATGAACATCACCTCGTTTTATACGGTCTCTCCTGTTTAAACTATAGTCAAGGAAAACGACGGCTTGTTGCCCTGGAAACGACGCAACAACAAACACTTCCGTCCAGGTGACGTCATTTGATCTGCTTTTTTAAATTTATTTTAAACTTTCCCATATTCTGCTTTTTTTTTAAAGCAAATAAATATATTTTTCCGTTTTTTTATGCTTTTCATCTCACGACAATATTTTATTAATTAATTTACGTGTTTATTTGCTTCTTATTGTTTGTTTAGGTTTGTACATTTGTAGTCTCCTAAGTATCATCGTTATCAAGTTTCTGTTCAGGAAATTTATACAGTTGTTTGATGATAGTTTAATATGTTTTTACTAGAATATTTAGATCATTTAGAAATTTCACTTATCGTACAAACGACTCAAGTGGTGATTCCCTGTCTTAAAAAGGTGCAATGACAGGCCGAGGCCACCAGAGGGAGACAGGCTGGTTTTCATGGTGATGACCCTTCATCGTTTTGGGACTTTATCTGTAAAATCAACTGTTTTTGTCACGTTCAGCTTTCTGCAATTTAATGACTGCCAAACTAGAGTAGGATAGCAGGAATTCAAATCTATATTAGCTATTATTTTTCTAGAGGGATCAATAAAAGGTTCTCACTGAGAGGTTAACATCACTGAACCTGTGTTATCAAAGTTTGTGTAAATTGTACAGACACCAATGACCTCATATCCAAAACCCCCAGTTTCAAAGGCCCAAACAAACAAATTCCCAGTTTCTTTCTTTAAGGCCCATTTGGAGCTAACCCTTTTCCGACTTCATTTGTAATGTTAATGGCCTCATAAAGACTCTGCCGTGACACTAGCCCCTCAACTTTAATAGTAGATGTGTTGTGTACTGATCTTTCAGAGAGAAAGACTCTTTATCAGCGGTGGTCTCGTCATCAGGGGTCCGCAGCAGTCAGAGCTCCGCTATCTGCTGCAGGACAGCAGCCTCCAATCTGCCCCGTGTGCTCAGATAAACAGCAGCCAAAATATAATCACCTTTCACACACAGGTCTTCTCAGAAGCTCCATGCTCTCACCCGGAATACTCAGACCCGCCGGCGTAGATGCGAGGGTTAAACTATGAGCAGAAAAACAAAATGGGACTCACTTTTTAGACTGGATTGTGAAGCAATGAAACGTTTCAAACATCTCTCTCACTTTTAATTTAGTCAGTTCTGAGTTGACTGTATTCGAGTTTAAATATGGAGCTTTCTGAATAAGATGACCCTAACAGATTTTTTTAATAGAATTTTTAAAATAATATAGAGCTACAGTCTCCCTTGCTGTGTATTCTAGGGGTTTGGTTGCATTGATAATACTTTCAATAATTTCTGGAATTATTTTTGTTCTCAAATCCCTGTAAATATTTCTAACCTTATTGTTATAATTACAACTACACACTCGGATAGCTATATCCGAGTGTGTAACTAATTGACTATATCAATTTTGGAGAAAGTGTATTTCAATTCAATTTAAAACACCTCCTTTGTTTTATTTTTTTTATTTAAAAATATTGGAATACACAATTAGCTATTTAATCTTATAATGTGACATTCGTCAGCATGTTGTATTGAATGCTAAGTCTAAGTCTCAATTCCTCATATGTTGCTCCAAAAGAATAAACAGTGATCACTGATTTGGCCACCACATTTTCGACTTTAGTTATTTGTTTGTTGGTTTCACCACTTAATGCTGACCCATGAATCCTTCCAACTTCAAAGATGTATAAAGGCTCCTCTATCAAGGTATAAAGCAAATTGGGATCATTCGGACATAGAACGGGACAAAAGGCAGATCATTTCCAAAGAAGAGTTTCTGGATGTCCTGAAAAACACCCAGAGAACTAAACAACATTTGTCTGAGAGGGTTCCAGTACTCAGACTAAATATTCATTTGAAAGCGTGTTGATAGAGTATATGCATTTAGTTATTCACCTTTTTACTGTATTTCAGTTTATGACTGCACACGTTGCAATACTTTAAATCATTTTCCTGTTGAGATGAGTAGTTCATTTTGCACTCTGCTCTCTGAACTTCATCTGTCTCAGCTATCCCCAACAGGAATTCACTATTTAATAGTAGCATAAAAACATGTCTGACTAGATTTAGCTGTCATCCTCGTTCTTTGGGAATGGGTGTACTTTTGGAGTTCTATTTATACAAAAGAACTGAATGACTCCACAGAAAAGCTTTGTATTAATTAAACCTGCCTCCATGTATCTTTAGCTTGATATGGATCAGTGTTTTTTCTTTTTTTACTCTCATTAGACACAGAGTTGAGGGGAGATACTGAAGTTTGTTTGTGATCACAAATGAGCGGTTTTCTGATGTGAAGAAAAGGAAACAGTAAAGTAATTCACACTTATGCTCCTCCTCCTCCTCCTAACGGTCCAAACCTACGTGAAAGAGAGAGATTTGAAGTTGGACCAACAGCAGACAGAGATAGACAAGACAGAGGAGGGAGAGATAGTGAGCAACCTGACAGAAACTGCTCTCTATGGCCCGTAGGACCTGGAAGCTCTGAGTGGACTGGAACTGGGAGGGCTGGCCTGTTAGCTAAGGGTAAGACGGTCATGTAAAAAAAAAAAAAAAAAGTTGAAAAAAAAAGGACAAGACCAAAAACAAACAAAAAAAAACACTTTACTGTTACTGATACATCTGCCGCCCTGTCCAAGAGCTTAATGGCTGTTACCCAGGCCGTGCTCCCGTCCTTCAGCTCCTTTTCCAGCCTATCGCACACCACCGACAACATGAAGGTAAGAACCACCCTGACTTCTAATGTTCCCGTCCTGACAGAAATATAAAAAACTTGTAGTGTAATTTTTGCTTTGTTATATCACACAAGTTGATTGTGATGGTTTATTTTACTTGACAGTTATATTTCCTTAGTTATTACTGGTTTGTGACAGTTAGAATTTAGGTATTAGTTTATTTGGATGGCATTTTTTATAAATTATGTTATTAATTGGCTGAATAATTAATTTCTTAGCTATGAAAATGTGAGTCTGTTCTTGATGTGGATGTGCTCTGAATGCAAACTCGTTTTTAATATAATGTTACATGGCCGACTGAGGAAGGGCCGCATGGCAAGATTTTGTGAAATTTGCTTTATCTGTTAATTTGAAGGTAGCTTTAATTGAAGTAAATGATATATTTGTGTTCATCTGCGTTCTGAAATGTGTATTTGTTTCCTATTGTCTCTTTCTAAAGACAATCCAGTGACAGAGTAACATAATAAAATATCACCTTTAGATGTAAAAACAAAACTGAATAATATGAAACTTTCAGTATTCAGCGATTGTAGTATAAAAGATCAGTTTTTATGACAGACATACAGTGGAACATTTATCATTTTTACTGCAAAAAACATTTGTTTTAACACCGCAATAATCTTTTATGACACATAAATTAACTTTAGAATACTTAAAACATCATGTATGTGGTTTTGATGTCTGAGTAACAGAACAACAGGTGGTTCAGTTCATGAAAAGTTTTTCGGGGATTTCGTCTTTCTGTTAAAAAAAGTAGTTGAGCTTGAAATGTTTCTGCTCGTGTTCCATTGTAACCTGTATTCTTCACTGTTGTTCATCTAGGTGTGGAAGTCAGACGAGGGGTCTCTTCCTTTAGACTCTCTGGGCAACAAGTTGTCGCCCGGTAGCTCCGATCAGGTTCAAGTCTGCCAGCAAGTGACCGAGGAGCTCCTGGATGATGAGAGCCAGGCATCCTGGGACATTGAGTTCTTGTTGTCTGAGTGGAGCCGCTCTTCGCCTGACCTCAACCCCCCTTTGGACAGTCAACAGCTCACCCAACCTGACCCAAACTCAGCCTACCTGGAGGGGGGCGTGCTCAGGGACCAATCCAGACCGGAGGGTCTGCAGATGAACAGTGGGGGGCTCATGACCGAGCTCCTGCCCTCTGACCCCAAACCCGTCCAGCCTGAGCTCTATCACCATGGTTACAACGAAGCTCAAACGGGCCGAGCTTTTTTCCCTGCTGTGGATAATGTCAATCACTTTGACTTCTCTCAAGTGAGTAATGTGGAAAGGCACGGCAGAGGAAACCTCAACAAGGCCACATCGTGGGATTTCAACCCTTACTACCCCCAGCAGCACGCCTCCATGGTGACCGTCCCCGACGGCAGGTTCCTCCCCCCCCCGGCCGTGTCCCCCGACCCCCGACACTACGGCTACGTGCCCCCCCCACTTCAGTCCCGGCGCCGGCCTGTTCTGTGAATACTCCCACAGCCAGGCCTCCGCGCATCTGCCCCACCACCAGCCCCCGATGCTGGTCAGGCCTCAGCTGCCCCCTGGTGGGGCGGAGGGGAAACGCGGCCGGAGACCCGCCGGGAAAAAGAGGCCGGCCGTCCACAGCTGTGAATACCCGGGCTGCAGCAAGACGTACACCAAGAGCTCCCACCTCAAGGCTCACCTCCGCACCCACACAGGTAAACAGGGGAGCCCAACAACCACTGATGATGCCATAATGTCAGCTGAGTGTTTTACATCCCCCCTTTATCTTCTCATCAACAGGAGAGAAGCCCTACCACTGTTCGTGGGAAGGCTGCAGCTGGAAATTCGCCCGCTCAGACGAGCTGACGCGTCACTACCGCAAGCACACGGGTCAGAAGCCCTACGAGTGCCTGCTGTGTCAGAGGGCCTTCTCCCGCTCTGACCACCTGGCTCTGCACATGAAGAGGCACGCATGAGGCTCACGCACGCCGCGACACGCGAAGGATGCTCAGTGCTACCTCCACCTCTTTGGAGAAATGTTTGGTATCTATAGTGTAAAAAGGTAATCATTTATCCCCCCCCCCTTCTTAAAAAAAGGGAGAAAAAAAAGACCAACAATGCAACAGGATCCCTCTTCATGTGTATTATGCACCGTCTAAATTTAAGGACCTTTATTAGTTTAAATAAAACGCCACTGGCTCTAAACGCCTGGTGCCAATCTGTCCTCTCAAAGCAACCTTTAACCAGTAAAAAGAAGAAAAACGCAACTAAGATAAATGAATATATATATCGGGATGTAAATCCTTCCTCCTAAAATAAGGATAATGTAATTTTGGGCATTAAAGCCACTCTGAAAAACACTGTAGGCACGTAAACAGCTAAACACTAAAAGAAGACCTACAAAAAGTGTGTGTAACATGGGTTATATGAAGAAACGCAACAGTATATCCAGTAGAACCTCCCAGCTCACTGACATAAAGCCACGACGGCTTTGTAATGGTACATCATCCTACCACTGCTGGGAGGATCTGATATCTCTGTTCACTAAAACTTCACCTGATTGTCGATTTAAATGTTACACGCACACAACAAATGTGTTTGTGTGTTTGCTCATGACTTCTAAATTAAGAAAACCTTGATGTATGCGTTGGACTTTGTCTCCAAGCAGATAGATTTATAGCTGTTAATATATTGCATCTTTTTTTGCCAATTTAGGATGTTGAGCAGAATATTTATTACTATATTTTATATCAACAGAAGATTCTCTATTATTGTACATTGTTTTTATATTTTCAGAAGAATGCTTACAAGTCTTTTAAGTATTGTTTCCTTTCTCATGGTTTCACTAATAAATAGTTTTAATGCTGCAAAACCGGAGTGTGGCATGATTTATCAACGTGGCCAAAAGAAGAAATACAGCCGTTATTCTTATCTTTGGTCAGTTTGAGCCCCCTGGTTATTTGGAGCTGTGTGTTCCGGGTTTAGTTTGGCACTGAAAGACGGCAGAAGTGCAACATCGACTTTCAGCCCTTAGGTGGCAGCTGTCTCTCATAGGAGTCTTCACGCCTTCAGGCCGGTTGCAGGCTGTTTGGATTTGGACACGCTGTGCGTCTAATCCGGGCCAGGACGAGTGTCTGCTTATGTAACTCAGCACCCACTGATTCATCGTGGTTATGTCATGATGGAGGTCATCATCATGTTACAGCTCTCAAATGTTCAGTTCGTATCGTTTTTGGTTTTATCAACTCAAATCTAGTGTTTTGAATCAGAAAATGTGTAATGTGTTTGGTGGAGAAGTCTAAACCTCTGACAGTTAGAAGCCATGTTTGATCACTTGTGGACACTTTTAAAATATAGCCATCATATAAAACAGATTAAAGTTGATTAGCAAGGGTCAGACTCCTTCTCTTTAGGTGATGTCACGGGCTCTGACCAATCAGGATTGAGACAGAGGCAGTCAAACTTTTTCTAAAGTCTGGGGTCAGGGTTACACGAGTTACAAGTTGAGTGCTCAAATTCTTTAAAGGCTCATTTCTTATTGTCAATTTGGGAAAATTTTTAATTTAAGTTGAAATATTTTTATCTACATTTTTTATGGACAAGTAACTGTATATAATTTTTTCTACCAAAACCTGAAACGTTTTAGAAATAAAAAAAGAAAGAACACTCAGGAGTTTCCCTGAGTGTTTCAGAGTTTCTTTAAAGGGCCGATGGTGCCTGTGAAGTGTGTTTTGGGCTGACCTGAAGACACACTGATCTGTGTCTACTGCCTCCACATTGTGGTAACTCCCCCCTGGTCCACATCATTTTGTGCTTCTTCAAACAGGCACTTTGTGTTCACAGCTTTGAAAACAAGCACAGAAGAATGAATAAAATTAATATTTGAGCTGAGAAATGTTTTTGTTCCTCAGATTCCTTTCTGCACGGGCACAACACAGCACAGTTAAATGGGCCTTTGGTAAGAACATCCTCATTATAATGCCTTTGACAAGGGTGTCCTTCTTGCAAAATCTCTAAAAGACATCTCTTTCAGTGGGTGGTTTTTGAGGACAAAATACGTATTGTTCCTCCAAGAAACACATGAACCAGGAAAAGACCACAAAAAGAGGGAAGCTTCTTGTATTTCACTGTGGAAAAACACATCTAATTTTCTTTATCCACAAAGCAGAGAAAATAAATATTGTGTTTTTCTCCTTTGTGCCTTAAAACTAATTCTAAACCATCAATACTATAACTAAAAGTAACCAAGAGTATTTAATGTAAAGAAATAAAGGGAAATATAACTCATTACATTATATATACATATTATTAATATAGTTAGCACTTTAAGGTTAAAGGCTCAGGATTTAACTTCCAAACCTGTTGTATCGTATCATCCTGAGTGTTAAATAGCATATTATATTTATAAAATGGCTCTTGCTCACTTATTTCTCTTTCTACAACAACATATTGTTAGTTTAAGGTTGTTTTAACATTCCTTTGCTGAACGATTACTTTTTTTTACAGGCACATTAAAACTAAAGAAGGTCAAGTTATGCAAGTTTTACATCTCAGCTGACTAGCTGGAGGTAAGCACTTTAGGAAATTAAAACTATTAATAGAAAACTGAAAGAACAGCAGTGACTGAATGTGGTAGAAACAAAGAATCTGAAATTAGCATGAGATAGAAAATGTAGAGTCACAGATTCATCGACTAAAAAGAAAACCTGGAGTATTTATTCTGAGAAGAAAAACTGACCAAAGTGATGCAGGTGCCAGTAAAGGACCTGGTGTGGAAGCATGCATGCAGGAATAAAAGGTAAACTAAGATGAAAAATGCAAATACTGTAGGGGGGTAAATAAGCAAAAAATGCAGGGATCTATATCCAAAAGACAACAAAGGAACAAACAAAACTAAACCCATTGATCATGGTACAAAAGTCCTAACTAGACCTGAAGAAATACACAAAATATGCACGTTAATGCAAAGTGGACACAATCATCCTCTTAACCTTTCACAATAGCTCTTTTGATGACAGAAATGGTTGATCCTGCACTTTGTTCAGATGAAATTATCTCTAAAACTCCTGTCTGGCTTACCGTGAACACAAACATTCACATAAATAACCCTCTGGGTAAATTCTTGGACCTTTGTTGATACCCTCTTAGTGTTAAGGTCAAAATTAAGACTTGGGTCTAATGCTGGTCTACGGCTGATTGGAGGAGATTTGCTTTGAACTTTATGACAAACAGCTTTTCCTTCAGCAACAATTATATAACAGCAACACAGAGACAGGACACTAAATTATCCACAGAGGACTGGCAGGACTTAAATGAAAAGCTTTATAAAATGACAGCAAATTGGTGGCGGGGGCCGAATGTAAAGCTTCTCTCCGTGCAGAGAGGAAACATCAAGTGTCCAGCAGATAACTCACGGAACAATGCTCCTTTTTTTTCTGCGTAACGTTACCCGAGTCCACTGTCCTTACATGCTCCCTCTTTGTTTATTACACAACAGCCAGCTTTTCCATTCACGCTTATATTCTCTGGGATATGAATGGCTCACGCTCTGTGAGGCTTTTTAATTTAGTTCTGTTTAATCCAGCTCAGTTCAATACTACTTTATCAATCCTGGGGGGAAAATGTATTAAATCACCATTACAGATGTGTCGTTGTTATAGACATCTTAAGAATAAAATGGAAAGTTTTGGCTGAGATCACCGTGAAAAGACGGAGGTGTTGTTTTATTAAGCGTGGCTGATGCCAGCCCAACGGAACAGTCACATGGGCTTCATCCACTGTCGACTGAACTCAATTTGAGAAGTAAATTTTATGTTCTTGACCCAATCAGAAAGAGTGTGACCCCAGTGTTGACCTGAAGGAGTAGTTAATGGTGCAAAGGCATGAAAGCGAAGCACGGGAGGGGCCTCTTCTGTGCAGCGCTGTGTGAAAAGGGTCTCTGTGACCACCATGCTGTCACCCAGAAAAGGGTCATTCTGCGACTTTTTTTGAAAAAGAGGAGCAAAGACAGCCTTAATTTGCAGCCGGGCACAAACAATGTCAAGGCAGTTATTGTTGGAGGAGTGCCATTTTACATAACACCAGTTGGTAGTCATTGCATAATGTACAGCATCATTATGTAAACATTAACATCAGCATGGAAGCTTATTTTTTTTACTACATTTCAGGATTTTTAAGAGTAAATGTCTTTATATTTGGGTTTTCTGTTTAAATTCCTGTAAGCATTATACCCCCAAAGCTTTCCTATTTACAACCACCATAGAGGTATTATGCCAAATTGATATGATGTAATAATCCATGCTGCCCTCAAATGTCTGAATTTTGTTTTAATCTAAATGGCTGCATTAATAAAATTTGATTGTTTTTTTTTTTTTTAAATAAGGACAGAAAACAAAAATCCAACCATCTGTATGGGTAAAACGTTCAGAGAAAATTGGTTTTACCGCTCAGCCCTTTTTTGTTCCTGCTGGCTTCCCGTTAGAAGGAGGGGGGGGAGGAGGAGGAGGAGGGTGAGTCGGGGTGACGCTCCCACCCCTGCTGAACCACTGTGAACTGGGAGGAGATGACGGGGACACACCGATGTTTCAGGAGCACAAACACAAGTCCTGCAGAGCATCGATTTGTTCTCTACGAGAAGCTGTGTGTTTTACAGGTAAGATGCTCTTTGTTTTCACTGAATTTATTTCATTGAAAGAGAAATTGGTTGTTCTTTCTCTCAGTACAAATAGGAGGAAAAGAAGTTAGATTAGAAGTCTAAACTTTTACAGATGAATACATGATTTAGCTGAAAATAACAGGACTTTGTGTTTGCTTGCTTTTGTATAATTCATATAATCACATTATTATTTTTCAATGTACTTATTGGATCTCCGGCTAACAATACATCAGAATCTTAGATTTTATTGTAAAAAGAATGACTATTCATGTAAATTGTGTTAAATAAATAGTGTTAAAGCTTCTCCTCACTTTCACACTTGCTTTTAGTTGTTATTTAATTTCCCTCTGGGATAAATAAAGTGTTTTTTAATTTGAATTGAACTTAATTTTGTAATACATTTTTTATCCTTTAGAAGTGATTTTTTCTACTTCACATAGTACAACACTTCTTGGCAAATATATCTTCTTCACACCATGAAAAGAATACACTTGTTCTCTTAAACTGCTTCCTGTTTAAATCTGAGCTTTAGGTTTTATACCCGTCAGTCTCTATACATTCCAAATAATGAGGGGAAATTATGAATATATACAAAATTAAAGACCAGGAAGATATGGAATGGTTTAAAACTTTAAGATATTGTATATTTATTGTCACCAAAGCACTTGTATTTGTGTTTTTCTGCCTTAAGGTGGAGCTATTACGTTGTATTTCACCCACATCCACCAACCTTCACAGCGTTCCTCATGACAGCTCAAGTAGTGGGAGACAAAGCTGTTTCCATACTAAACTCCACGAACGGCTTCCTCAGTCACGGCCTGGCCCTCAGAGACGGTCTGGGTGCCGTCGAAACGCCGGCGGGCAGCAGCTGCGATGAGGACAGCGGCAACGGCGCCCGCCGCAAACGGGAGCTGCTCTCCGGCGAGAAAAAAGACGAGGACTACTGGGACAAGAGGAGGAAAAACAACGAGGCGGCCAAGCGGTCCAGAGAAAAGAGGCGGGCGAACGACCTGGAGCTGGAGACTCGGGTCCTGGGTCTGCTGGAGGAGAACGCCCGTCTGAGGGCCGAGCTGTTGGCCCTCAAGTTTCGCTTTGGATTGGTCAAAGACCCGTCTGATGTTCCCATCCTGCCCCTGTCTGACCCAGCCTGTGCCCAGCCCAGACCTGACCTGACACATTATTACAACGGTCCCGCAGACGGCCACTCACGATTAGGTGCTCAGCCCAGCTCCTGCAGGGTCCAGCCTCCCGTTCTGGATCGGGGCAGTGGACTGAGGTCAGCCGGGCCTACCTGGGGTGCATCTGACGGCCGTGTGTATTTTGACGCCACGCAGGATGAGATGGGCCCGTCCGGTCCAGCAGAGCAGACCTGCGGGTCCCACGCTCCAGGTGTGGAGAGCCACACTCAAGACTCAGCCGAGAGTCTGAAGAGCCTCCCGCACAAGCTCCGCTTCAAAGGCCCGGCAGGGAGCGGCGAGGGACCGGAGACGTCCCCGTCTCCTGACGCCCGGCGCTGCGGCCCTCCCGTTGCCATGGTGGGACCCAACATGCAGTCAGTGGGACGGGACAGACAGAAAAATGACGACGGCCAAAGAAAGCTGCACGAGGCTTCAACTCTTGGGTGTCGCAACTGCTCATTTCCACAGAATTCAGACAGCAAACGCTCTGCGGAGGACACAAATCTGGGGTCTCAGATCATATGTTTGTCCCAGGAAGTGGCTCAACTCAAGAGGCTCTTTTCCAATCAGCTGCATTCTAAGATCTCTTAAAAACCTCAGACCCAGACGGATGCTTACGGTCATCCCATCTCTGAGTACCTCTGGGGCTGCAGACGGCTCGTCTCCACCGGCAGGTCGGTCCCAGAGCAACCGGCAGCTACCTCCACAAGGACAAAAGACTCTGAAAAACAACACATTTTGTTTGACGGGAAAAAAACGGGGTATGTTTTTGATTAAAAAAGCAAAGGTCTGTATCACCTGGTGTCACCTTGTCCTACACAGATGTGAATTTGAACCTTTTATCACCTGTATCTCTCCTGAAACATCCAGTGGATTCATTTGTTTTAAAGGTGCTGTAATTGTGACAGAATGTCGTATATTTTTCTGTTTATTAGTACATATTCAGTAAGTCACTACTGTTGTCACTTTTTACCAGTTTTCCCAGTATAAAAATAAAGTGCTATATTATACAAAATACTGAGAGATTTCATCCCTGACATTTGGATAAATTTGACAAAATATACTGTAAATCTGTTAAATTAAAAGAACAGTATGTGACCTTTATTTACTTTCACCATATTAACAGATGGAAAAAACTGTATTTCATACTATAAAAAAGTAGACCTTTTAGGGGGAAATGGAGGCAAAAGTTTTGAAGAATATTGGAGGCCTCAGAACTTTCTTGCCACAGCTCAGGTCATCTTTATCCATCAGGAGATCTTGGTCATTGTAAAGGTCTAGTGAAGCTGAATTTCTAGGCTTTGTAATCACTCTTAGCACAGCAGGAGGTTTTGCCAGGGCCTTTTAAAATCATCCACATCTTTTCTTTACCTGCTTGCTTCAGTTCAGAAGGGGAAGAGGTTTGCCTGGATGGATCACCAGTCCATCACAGGGCTCCACCAAGACAAAAAAAACCCCTACTCACTCCCAGGCTGAAATCAGAATCACTAACCAATCAAACATGCATTTTTGAGAGCGTTGGCAAAAAAAACAAAAACATACATGCAGACCCCAAACATAAACACCTCCTTACTTCTTTTGACAGAACGTACTAGTATTATTAAAATCATTTTAAGAGATCAGATTTATTTGGACTCTTTAATGCTGCTGACCATTGCTCAGATATTAGGGACGTTACGGCACCTGCTGTAAGGCTTAAATGCAGAAAGCTCTGTTTTCTGCTTCATTTGGGACGATATCGTTTGTTCGTTGAGGCTGACTGCCGGCACCACAGTGGTCAATACACTTTGGCAAGGATGCTTTAGTTTCCTTTCTGGACGGAGTAAAACTTTGAAATCATCATTATGTTTTCCCCGTTTCTGAATGGAGGCTTTAAATCGGCCCTCTCGTTGGTGACCGTCTTACTTGTCCTGAGCTCTGCGTTAAGGTGACTGAAAAGGGGACGGAGCGGAGTGGGACAGTGCAGGGGAGAGGGGCGAATGCAGGGAAGGAGTGATACTCTGCATGAGTCATCTATCACGTCAGCAGTAAAAAGGCTATTTTTAGCCTTTAGGCAGCTGCAGTGAAAACTAACTGTCCCATGTGGACATGGAGGATGCAGGTTCAGAATACATGAACAGCTAATCTATCCACTTACAGTGGGGGGGGGTGGAATCTACAGCAGGCGAACCACTTCATACTCACACTAAGTACCTTTTCTGTAAGAGTAGGACAAAATGTCATGGCAAATGTGCAGTACTGACCACTCTCTGTGTTTTTTTTTGACAACACAAGGGGGCGTCAGGTTCCTTCATCCGCACCACTGACTCTCCATTCATTCAGTTATTCATTCAGGCAGTTTTTGGAAAAGAGGTCGTCTCTTCTTTTGTGTGCCCAGACTGAACCACATGCAGCACAAACACAAATCTAGTGTTGGAGAACAGGTTTCATTTGAGCAGTTACAGGTACAAAATGACACCACACGCCCTTTTGAGAGAGGAAATGACTTCATAATGTCAACAAAGGCTCCTAAAACGAGGTCGGGCATTTATCAGCAGACCTGTGCAGCCGCAGGGTCACCTTGTACGGACCTTTATTCCCTCCCTCACTCCGACAGCGCCACAGTCCTTGAACCCTTTGTCTTTGATGACTGCCCCCCCCCCCCACACCCACCCCAGTCTCGCAATCTTCCACCAACACCATGAACCACAGAAAAGAGCCAGTGAGAGCCTTGTGGTTGCTAGGCAGGCACCACCACACCACTGTTGCCAGGGGAATGCCTGGATACGGGGGCAGCTGGAGAAAAAGGCGGAGTGTGTTGGGGGTTGGTGGTTCTAACAGAGGGATGATGGGGGGAGGAGCAGGGCAAGTTCAAGGCCGCTGTTTCCCCAACATGGCAACGCTGGCAAAGATACGTGTCCGTGGTAAAGAGTGTGCACGTGTGCGCTATCAGACAAAAGGGGGGGGGGATGTGTGTCGGAGTCCGGGCTGATGTAACTGCCCGTGGACTATGGAGCGTGGATGAGTTGAGAACCACAGGCTTTGTGGGAGGATTGAAAATCTCCCAAGTATGATAATTGGTAAGCTCCCCCCTGCAATGCTTTCATCAATGTAAAACACTGAATTGTTTGTGACATTAAATCTTCGACGTTAATACATTTGACTTCTATCAAGGAATTCCTGGCTGATTTGACTTCAGCAGCTAACAATAAAGATATTATTTTAGTGTATGTCTCAATGTCAAATTATCAGGGATTATATGAAATGACAAAGAATATGATGTAAGGCTTAATAAAGAAAGGGTTTACGGCAAAATGAATATCAGATTAGCCCTTTGAGTGAGAAATTAAAGAGAAAAGAACAAAAAAAGAGAAAAAAGGAAACGGCATCAAAGCAAACAGAAGCCTTCACAATGCAAATCGATGCGTCTAAATGCCTGTGCAGTAGAATAATGGAGAGGGGAAATGGTGAAAATTAGTCTGAAACCAACTGTTTACATAAGTAGCATTTCTCTGCAGCTGCATGTCTTCCCAAGCTATACATCCTGTTTCTGCACTCATTTTAGAGAGACACGTATTTTTAGGTTTTCCTCCCAATGGTAGGGATGAAGTACGGCCCAAACATATCACTTACATAATTTCTTTGCAAATTAAAACAGTGCTTTTAGTGATGAGAACAAGTCGTTCATATGCTGAAGTTCGAACTGTCCCTGCAGTTTGGCTTCAAGAATGTGAAGTACGTGCAGCAGAGTGGCTCCTAGAGCGCTTCATACAAGTGTAAAACAGGATTTCTGCTCTTCAGAGTCATAAAGATATATTCCAGGAACACCAGCCTCCAGCAGTTTTAGTTCAAGTCCCACTTTGTTCAAGTACACCATGTGTTCACCCCTTAAATTCCCCAACTTAAAGGCAAAACTTGTAGATAAATGTTGAGGGCTTAACATATCCATTGCTGTGTTAGAAAAGGAGCCTGAAAACTGGATTTGACCAATCATTCACAACTTTTAAGCCCGGTGTGCACTAACTGAGAGAAATTTGACCTCTGACCTCAATGTGTTGAAAAGAAAGGTAAAGTTGTAACGTTAATTCATTACAAAATGGGATTAAAGCTACATTCTCTTTATTGTTTAGGTATCTTCGCCTTTTTAAAAAACAAAATCAGATCAAATTTTGAGATAAAAGCACAACAAAAACAAGGGGAAAAAAAAGAATGACATTAGTCAAGGAGGCATCCTTGAGGAAAGGAATCGGGGAAAAGGCTGAGCTTTGCCAAACGACACAAGAAGTGGAGAGAAAATCAATGCAAACAGGTCTGATGGAGGGATGAATCCTCCCAAGAGCCCGGACCTCAACATCACTGAGGCAGTTTGGGATCATCTGATAGAAAATTAAAGAAAACGTGACCAGCATCCAAAGAAGAGCTTTGGAATGTCCTTTAGGAAAAGAGACGTTACTAATGACCGCTAAAAGAAAAGATGCTTGTCTAACAGGGTTCAGACCGCATTGTAAAATAAAAAAGGTCACACTATGAATTTAGAAAGCTCATTAGAACTGTGTCAAATATATTTTTACCTTTAAAGCTTTATGTTTGAATGTATTTCAACCTGTCACTGCTTACATGTCATCTTTTTCCATTTATATATGTGTTAAAAAAAACGATTATATAATGTAAAAATATGACTTGCAAAAAAAGTGGATGGCTCCAGACTCACTGAGCTTTGTATATCTTCCTTGCACATGCAGACAAAATAAACTAATTTCAAATAAATGCTTCCAGACTGGTATCAAGGGACTGATCAAATGTCCAGTCCAGCAGAATTAACGTGGTCTGTTTAGAAAGCGAGCAGCCTGAAATAAACACATAAAGGGAAAGGATGCGGGGTCAGGCTGTTATTGCACCGCTCTCATAACTTCACGCTTTTGTCATAAAACGAACCACTCCCGTAAGAGAGGCAGTGGAAGAGGGACAAAAAGACCGGAGCTCACTCACACCGCTCCGCTCAGGGAGAACGAGACTCTCGCGCGGAGAGACAGGGGGGGACAAAAAAAAACGTGACTAGGCAGCCTAAGAGCTGTTATGCAACCGCTGACCTACTAACACATATCTCTAGAAAGGAAGCCGGAGAAACTGGAGCAAAGTGTCCGGCAGCGCGCAGCACGCAGGCAGGCAGCCCGAGCCAAAGGACAGAAACAGCATCCCGCCGACCCGGTGACTCATCCCGCACTGACCCGAGCGCCCGGCGGGAGACGAGCCCCGAGTTGTTCTTCAGCTCCTTTTGGCGACGTTTCCTCCGAAGGGACGAGAGGAAGGAGGGACGGCAGCGAGACGGCTTTTGTGTCGGGGAAAGCCTGGACATTTTTGTTTTTTCTCCTCCTCCTCCAGGACGCTGAAAGGTATGTTTTGACTGCGGCTGTTTTGCTTTGTGCTCTATCCTCTTTTCTCCCGTCGCGCGCGTGGGTTTAACAGATTTAAAGGTGTTTTTGGCTAGCAGGACGGGATGCTCGCGGACGGTTATTGTTCACATGGCCGCGCGTGACTTTGAGGCTCTTGCGGACCTTTTTTTTTTCTTTTTTTTTTTCTCTTTCTTCGGCACGTAACACACGGCACCCGCGTGGTGAAATGAACCACTTTTGCCCCGGGTTTGCTTTTATTTGTGGTGGTCGGGGCTGAAGGACGCGGTTTAGCATGCAAACACAAATGTATTCAATGTCAAGGGGAGGTAAAATCCCCTCATGGTGTTTTCCAGGGAACGGGGGCAGCTGCTGTGTTGTCTGCTTTATGCAGACATGGGACTATATTAGGTCCTGCACGTGGCATGCGGCTGTTCTTACCTACATCTTTAATGTAGGTCACCGGATCACAGTACTTCCACAGATATCCGTTTATTTACTTGACTGCTGGTATCCTGAACACCAAGCTCTGAACCAAAGCCTCTTTTAGGAGACAGATTGAAGGCTATTGTCAATTAAACCAGAAAGACATGTTAAAAATGGGTGCTTTTTTGTTTGACAGGGCACATAACAAGGCTGAAGGCATCTTTTGTTATTTAGAAACAAAAATAATTGTCTTACAGGGCAAAATAGTTTTCCTCTGGGTTGTGTTGATACTATCCAGTATTAAATGTAGATATTAAAAAGAGGAAAACCAGTACCCTGCGTATTTAAAGCGAGTCACTGGGCAGTTTCCCCTTCATGGATAAGGTGTGTTGAGTAAAGCACAGAGCTGGGCTTTCAGGGAGTTGGAGGGTATGACATAACCAGCAGCACACAGAGGGGGAAGCAATAAACAGCAGCAGCCTCCTGGGACAGAGAAGCCTGTAATTGATTCCCATTCACACCCTGCTCATTATTTGTATTCATATTAACCACAAATTTGTATTTCTGAATCAGAGGTGTGATAAATCTTTGCCAAAAACATGGTCTTTCATCAGTGATGTAACACAGCTTCATGGTCTGCCTCTATTTTTAACCTGCTCGCTCCCTCTTTGTGAAGAAAACTTAGAGCAGGGAGGAAAAAAACAAAAACAAATGTAGCTTATTTTTTTATTTTCCTGTCCGACCCAAAGCTCACCTCATTATACCATTCGTGTGAGATCTCGGTGTGACTTTGTTGTAAAGTTACAACAACCAGTGAGCACACAGGCTGTGATGTAATGCCCGGAAAATGGAAAACCCTTGTCTGGCGAGAACAGGAACAGTCTTGGTGAGTCTGGCGGGCCGGTCTGGATTTAGTGTGTGCGCCGCTCTGTCCCGGCCAGCTCCGTGAAAATAGGTCAGACCTGAAACCGGGTGAGGAGGCGCGTGAGGTTAGCAGGACATGGAGTGAACTACTTCACCCGCTCTGACTTTGGCTCCCTAACAATTCAGACCCAACAACAGTAAATGGCATCTGTCATAAGTGTCTGTTAGTCAACAGTTATGCCACATTTTTTTTACTCTCACTTAAACTCTTTGTGTGGCTCTCTTGGCTGTAGAAAGACTCAGATTTTGTCTTTTAAGATCTGTACCCTTTACTCCAGATACACAGAGTTTAGTCACATATTTGTCCGGGTAGGTGTTGAATGGCGTGCTGTCGGCAGTCTCAGTGACTGACCTGGAATGTCTGGATTCTTGTCTTCTGGTTGTGTTTGACAAAAAAGCCACAGGCTAAAATGGAGGCTCCTGGCTGGGGCCCCTCCACGTGTGTGGTGTTGGATCATTTAAAAGATGGAGGAGGGGAAAAGGATGTGTTGCGTTTTACTCACACTTGCCTTAGAGGTTCAGAGGTGAAGCATTCCTCTCTGAGCGGCAAGTGTCCGTGAACTGCCTGGGGGGGGGGGTATTGAGAAACAGTCGGCTTACAGTTGCTGCAGTGAATCATGTTTTAATGGGAAATCATTGCACAAAGAGCCAGTTACACAAGCCACCGCGGCTCCTCTGTCTTTATTGTCTGCCGGCGGTCTGGCCTTTGTTGGGGGGCGCAGCAGTCGCAGGGCGGACGCTGAAAACGGGGATTGCGGAACCTGTGGCTTCTGCTGCTGTGTAACGTGCATGTGCTCCGCGGCCAGAGAGATTCAGGGCACGTCCGCTACGAGCAGCGGCGGCGGCCCCTCCCCACGCCGTCCGGAGACGGAGCCCGTTAGTGAATCTGGCTGCAGAGATGGGTGTGTGCCATGACGTCAATGCCACTGCCTTATCTCTCCCCACGATTTCCCCTCGGCCACCGATTCACATTCTGAGGCTGTCACAGGGTCCACTGAGCAAGAGTTGCATGAAATTCACCGGGGCTCTCGTAACCCGACGTGATGTAAGTGTCCTTTATTCCCCCTGCAGACGATTCTGTAAAATTCCTCTCATGTCCACCAGTTGAATTCCTCCCGTCACCCAATCCCTCCCCCTTTCCTCCCGCCCTCACCTCTCTTTCTCTATTTTTAGACTGCACTCTTAATACTCTGTTGCCTCTCCTGCCTGCCCGCCCTCCCTCCCCCCCGCCCTCCCTCCCTCCCGCACTCCCTCCCTCCCTTGCAGTCCCACTGACCTATTTTATGGCGCACCGTCAAAGACAGGAGGAGTGTTTACTGTTTCGCGTTTTTCTAGGTCAGTGGGACAGCGCAGACGTGTGCATGCTTCCTTCCCGCCCGCCTTTGTTCGGCGCACCCCCATCCCCGCTTGTCTCTATCAAAATTATCCAGCAGGGGGGATATTGGGGTGGGGGGCGGGCGACGTAAGCCCACATTTTTCCACATCTTTGTGCGGCGGTGCTCAGATCCCTTTGTGTTCAGCGTGGCTTTATACAGGAAGCAAAAGACATTTCAAGAATGGCCTGCCGGGTCCTCAGTCTGAGTTACGGCGTAACAGGCGTGATTGAATCAACTCTGAAATCAATCGGAGCCGTTCCCGAGCTGCTTGGAGGTCACAATACGTTTGTTTGTCTTAAAATGGGGCGTTATGTAACGGCGTAAGTGACTCTGGGGATTGAGGGAGACTGTAATCAGTCTGGAGGGTGCAAAGCCGCTCAGCTACACGGTGTTGACTTCAAGTGATTTGTGTGTTGGGACATTAAAAAAAAAAATGCAGACGGGGTCGATGCAAAGTCAGATTTGTTTAGGTGCGGCTACTTTTGTTTGAGTTTTGAGAGCGTTTCTTTTTTTTAGCAATTTGCCATTGCTTTGTGTTGTTGTTCAGCTCCCTCATTTTCAAGGCTTCATCAACAGAAAGAATAAAAACAATGTTACTCTCACGTTCACCTTTTGTGAGGTGTGGTTTTAGTCTGCAAATGGAGCTTGCGATTGTTTTGACAAGTACCAGGAACAGATGTGCTGTACGCTACGCGAAACCATCTGTCCTCGGCAGCTTAGAAATGTGTCTGGGGAGAATTCAGTCATACCTACGTGAATAGTTGGAAATCCTCAGCATAATGCCTGTTATTTGTTCTTCAGACCGCCCGTTTACCCTGAACCAGCACGTATGCTTCAAAGACTCCAGACTCCAGAGTTTGAAATAGCTTTGTTTCTTTTAAAAGAACAAGCAAACTTTGAAAAACACAGATATGGTTTTCTAGTGATAAACTATATCAGAAGTGGCTTTTTGAAATTCCAGCACTGCGAATGAAAAACAGCACTGTCGTTTGCAAATTATAGTGACCGAGATCGTTACCTTGCTCTTTGTGTATAAAAATATGTTTTTCTGTCTGTGAGGGACTCCAGGGTTCAGTGCAATGATGTGTTCCTAATGCATGCACATGAACCGTGTAATGCTGTGCAGTGAGAGAAATAAAAGAACAAGTTAAAAAAACGAGTGCCTCTTGTTGCATAAGACTGGATTGCTGTCAGCATCCGTCGGTGGGGTGTTGGGCATTGTTTTTAAGTCGATGATGCAAGGCCTGTGGGGTTGGACCGGCTCCTTGTGGGGCTACGATAATCACACCGCAGGAAGGAAGCTCAGCAGCTTGTGGTGTTGTGTAATTTTAGACCATGGGATGCCTATCCGAGAACCAGCTCACCTCAAATGGCAGAAATCAGAATTGCCCATTACGATTTCCTCCCGCCGCACGCTGGAATAAGGTTCAGTCGTTCCTAGCGCTGCTCTTTGTCTCCGCAGAGCTCGCTTTAGGTCGGCCTGCTCTACTCCTCACCATGTGACACGGCTCTGTTTTACACAAAGAGCTCTGCAGCAGCACACGCACATGTTTAGCCCCGGCTACAGCCCCGTCCTCTCATGTGTGTCTGTCTGTTCAGTCCCATTCTCCCTCAGTTACCAGGGCAGACTGGAAAAATCCTAACAACCTGATGTAGTAGATTTTTGGGCAGCTGAACAGCAAAAGCATTTTTGCACTTGTTAGAAAATCAAAATTGACTCTGCTCATCTGTAAATGAAGACTGCAGTGACCTGAATTGACTTTATAGCTAATCTAATTCTCCCCCTGTCTCTGTTCTCTTTCCTCTCTGTCTCAGTAACCCTGTAAGCGGTCAACAAGCAGCACCACTGAAGCTGGACCGTCAAGGAGCCCGGAAGCAGACACACTGACCTACATCCTGTTTAAGACACGGGTGGAATCAGGGCAGTGGCTTGTCAGGCGTCCCGTCCCTGCTGAAGATTGAAGAGGAGGCCAGTAAACCCAGTAACCTCCAGCAAGACTCCAGGGAGCTTCCAGCTATTTGCAGAGGCAGCTGAAACACCCCTCACTCAAGACTCAAACTTGTCTCATTTTCCAGTTTCCTTTGTCGAAACACTACTTCAATGTCTGAGGTTTTTGTGGAGTTCCACCTCTTTTTAATCTTCTTGGCTAATTTGGACACTTGAACGTTTTGTTCTTGAGAGATTAGTAACAGAAATCAATGAGGCTATCCCTTCGAGGAGCACAAATTCCCCATCTGGAAGTTTTTGCTGATCCTGCGACATAGGTCAAACGTCTCACCAACAAAGCAGAAGGCTGATATAGTTCGACATCTTTTCCCTCCCCCCTTTGCCCTCTGCTAGGGTCATACTCTAGCCCCCACCAGGGAAAGAAAAATGGAAAGTTTAAGTATACACATCCCATCTACCAGCAACAAAAATGCCATGAAAGTCGACACCTATCCCTCCTACAGCGACAGCCTCCCATCCCCCGTCTCTGAGAGCGGGGCCCGGATCAGCCGGCAGGGAAAAGGCGCCAAGCCCACCGTGACCTCGCGCCGCAAGCGCGAGTTCATTTCCGACGAGAAGAAGGACGCCTCCTACTGGGAGAAACGGAGGAAGAACAACGAGGCGGCCAAGCGTTCCCGGGAAAAGCGCCGGCTCAACGACATGGTGCTGGAGAACCGCGTCATGGCCCTGAACGAAGAGAACGTGCGCCTGAAGACGGAGCTCCTCCAGCTCAAGCTGCGCTTCGGCCTCATCAGCACGGCCTCCTACATGGAGAAAAGCCAGCAGATCTCCAACAGCGTGGCGGAGGGGAGCTCCGGGGGCAGCTCCGGCAGCCTCCCCGGCAGCAACACCTACCTCTCCAGCAGCGGCTACTCCAGCGCCTCCCAGGTGATGCTCAACTCGGACTCCTCGGAGACCGAGCAGTCCAGCCGCGGCGAGCGCCACGCGGCGCTCCACAAGTATTCCCCGCGGGGCTCCGTGTCCGACATGTCCGACGGCTCCTCCAGAGACAGCCCCGAGCCCATCAGCTACAGCATCAAGAAGGAGTCCTCCTGCGTGGAGATGGAGGCACTGGAGGGCGCCGGCGGTGTTCCAGACGAAATTCCCGATGGGAATTACCATGGCAGCCACCAGACAGTGCTTTCAATTCACCAGCAAAACACGACGTTGGCCGAAAGTGTGAGAGACTTCCAGCAGCATCATCACCACCACCATCATCTTCATCATCAGCAGCAGCAGCAGCTCCACATGGAGACGGCCCCAAACCCGCCTCCTCAGGCCACGTCCGCGCAGAGGAGCGTGATCCTGTACCGCTCCAGCAGCGGCTGCTATCCCATGGACAGCCAGAGGCCCGACGAGCAGCCGTCCCAGCAGGGCAGGCCCGGCCAGCACGCCGCCGCCCCCTCCAAGTTCTCCGACTGCTCGGTGACCATCACCGAGGTGGCCGAGAAGCTGGAGAGGACCAAGACCATGGACTCGCCTCAGTACGACTACGGCGGCGCTCAGCTGGAGTCTGCAGAGGAGCTGCAGCACAGGTACAGCGAGCACCAGGCGCACGCCAACCTCCAGCACCGCGGCTTCCAGGCCCAGGAGGACAGTCTCCACCAGAACCCCTTTGGGGCTGATCTCATCCACGGCGAGGAGGCCAAGTCCTCCTTCATGCAGCACAACGGCTACCTCAACACACTGGACGAAGAGCCCCCGGTGCTCACCTACGAGGGCGGCCCGCGGCCCGACGGCTTCTACCAGGAGAACTCTTCTGCTAAAGACACTTCCTCAAGCGACGGGGACCCTCGTAGCTCGGACAAGGAGGGCTCCACTGATGACGAATCCCCCTCCTCGTCCTCCTCGGACACCAGCAGCTACCACCAGAAGGCGGAGGGGGCCGGCGGGCTGCACGGCGAGTGCCAGGCCGAGGTCAAAGCCACCGCCCTGCCCCACAAGCTCCGCCTCAAGTACAGAGCTCTGTCCAGCGGGGCGGCTGGGGCTCAGGCCGAGGGGCCGGTCCTCACAGCTATGTCCCCCTCCCCCACTTTACCGCAGCACCCTTACTTAGCTCTGCCCAACAACCCTCACAGCAGCCAGGCCGGCGGAGAATGCAGAGAGGCGGAGAACGAGGCCGAGTACGCGGAGGAAGACAGGCCTCAGGTGAACGAGGGCAGCGAGGCTAAAAAGGACCGGGGGAAAAAGGGGTCGGGGAGCGGGAGAGGCGGGCGCAATAAGAGGCGAGATTAAGGAGAAACGGGAGCAGCTTGAGCATTTTCCCTTTGGCTCACATTGGCACCTTTAAAGACTGAGCAGAACCTGTGGTCTGTGCGTTTAGGATTCGATATCACCATCGAGTTACACTGTGTCACCCATACCCCTCCTGTCCTACCTCCCAGGAATCTAACTCAGATAACAGATTAATGAGGGATGTGGCTAAACGAAACTCCGCATCTGGAGTTTGTGACATGTTCCTTGTGGAAAACTTAAATTACTCGACTATTCTTTTTGTAAATTGCCTTAGAGGCCGGTCAGTGTTTGTTGTGGCATTACAGGAGCATTCCTTTTACCAAAGACACACGCGTTTCCTTTACTATCTCCCTTATTGGCAGTTCCATTCTTCCTTCCCCCAACCATTGACCCTGTTAATTGCTGGCACGAGAGTCCTATTCACTCCTGAAGCACTTAGATTGTATAATACTGTGACATATAAATTTTCATATATCGAATATATATTTTAAGAAGAAAATTGTGTCAAAAACAATAAAAAATAAAATGGTGGGATGCAGAGGTGGTAGACTAGTTTGTTGTAATGAAACACCTTGTACAGTCCCTGTTTTTTTTATTTTTTAGAAAGAAGCCTCAAAAATAATCTCTTTTACAAAACCTCTGAGACGCAACTTGTAAACTGTTAAAGGAAAAAAAGCAAGAGGGGCTGTTTTTTCTTCTTGTTTTTAGATCAGCATCCTTGCTCGAATCATTTGTGCTCTTAGACACGGTAAAAAAAAAAAAGTCAGAACCACTTATTCACATATCAATCAAAGCTACACAGTCAGATATGGCTGTTTTTTTATTTTTTTTAATTAATTTATTCTTTTTTAAAAGTGACAAGCACAAGGCAAGTCTTTTTTGTTCTTTTTTTTTGCCAGTCGTTGAATAAAATCCGTTAGACAAAATTGTCTAACGGATTAAATGTCTCTCCAGTCACAACCAGCAAAGCTGCTCTCTTTTCATAAGGTGCCTCTTTATTGTGTTGTTCCTCGTCCACATGTTGGCAAACGTCTTCACGAACCCGCCCTTCTCTGCACTGATTTGTTTTAGACACAGTAGCTGATCACGGTTTGTTAAAGTTCCACTTCCTGGTGCCTGCCTCTAGCCACTATGTATAAATGTAAAGTTGTCTCTCTTTCTTGTATACTGCTGTCATTATTTTATTATTATTTTATTGATATTTTCTATTATATTGGTTATTTTGGCTATTAAGTGTATTTTTCTGTCATCCTGTTGTCTCTTACTGCTCTGTGCTCTTCCTGGTTGTGCTGTGTATTTATCCATGCAACCTTTTGCCCCAGCCACCATTTGTACTCTGTGTTAACGTGTAACCTTTTGTCTTTTGCCGAAAGAATTTCCGAAAATGTTTAAAAAAAGAAAAAAGAATAAGGCTTATCCAGGGGTGATTATGTGTTGCTATAATTCACATGGATATGCAAATGGTTATGAGAACGTACAGTTTTAAATTGTGGAGGATTGAAAATGGAGAGGAGGAATAAAAGTTTGTTAAATTTATTCTCGTGTCTTTTGAGCTTTTTGGACCACAGACCAGAACAATGAGCTGGTTTATAGCAGCATCTCCGTGAGCTAATGCGGCTTATCGCCATGAAGTCGACACACATCACATTCACTGAAATTACATAAATGAGTTAGTTGAATTTTATAAAGTAGCTGCAGTCAGTAGGCCCGTTTTCTACTATTTGTCTGTATATAAGTACGACACATTTATCCATACTGTCACGAGTAATCATATCACACAAACTGTCTACTGAAACGTGGATGAAACATTACAAAAGAGACATGAAATATATGTACATTTCTGAAATTACTGGTAAAAGATAGATTTAAAAGGCCAGACTGGTCTCAAGTAAATGAGAGGTTACAAGAAACTAAGACCACAATTTCAGAAAAAAGAGAGAAGACTTAAAACTGACAAAAAAGAGAAACTGGAGTAATGTGTCTGTAACTCTTAACAGAAAATAAAGTTACAAGAGCTATTTCAACAGTTTGATTGTTATATGCTTCATATCAATTAGTTTTTTTTAACTAAATGGAAAGAAATAGCCAAGTTTGAAAGTCAAGTTTGAGAACAAATGGTATATAACAAACGTCCACGCACTTTGAAGATGAGTTACAATTCATTGCACCTGCAAAGAGAAGGAAACACGAGTTAGTGACGACAATAATGTCACATGAACATCAAACATGAAGAGGGTTGAGGAAGGGGAGGTGCATCATGGGAGGTCCTGCAGCAGTGTGGGCCTACGGGGGCATAACTGTGGGACTTTCAGGCTCAGCGGAGCAATCTCTAACTATGAGCTTTATCAAAAAGAAAAGGTGACTTGAGTTCTTGACCCCAAACCGGCAGCTGGTTCCCACTGAGAGGGGGCTAATAATGAACGTCCGGCCTCTTATTCTGCTTTTCGGACCTTCAGTGGACCCCTCAGAGGACCTGTGGCGTGTGGTGTTTTAAAATTCAGGTAGCCTTAGGCTAACGCCCACATCAGATCATACGCGGCGAACGAGCCGGTCCCAGTCCGACCGTGGTGATGAGGGGAAAAAAAAAAAAGAGCTGCCGGGCCTAAGCAGATGGTGCTGCTGTTCCAGATTACACAACAGACATCTCCACCTGCTCCTGAAGCGCATGCAGCCCACTGCATGCACGGCTCATTTCTGATGCTCGAGTGCCCGATTCACAGGTAAACAGGTGCAGTGGCTTTTCTAACCTTTACACTTTAATGAGCGCCATGATCCCGTTGCCAGTTCGCACGTTAAACGCCAAACAGGACCTGCAGTACATCCATTCGACAGGCTTTATCGTAACACAATCTTCAGTGTCATTCGGTGCACCTATCACTGGCTTCGAGGAAGAGGCGGATTGGTGTAAAAGTAACAAGGAAAACGGCTTTTGTTTAATGAAGCGGTAACATGTCAGCCTTCTTTTATCAGTGAAGCTCATTATCCTGCTTGACAATTAAAGGAAGACGCATTTCAGTGCGATCAACACGAAGATCCACTTCAGCGAAGAAAAACCAAAACAACAGCGGACAGAATCCGTCTGGAGTGTCACAACCTAAAGACAGCTCACAGCATGTCGTACATTCTTACTTTCTGTTTGTGGTGTTGTCCGTAATTGCATAAAAAAAAACCCACAAAGCATTGGCCTCGGAGGCTGCATTTCATGTGAGGAAAATATTAAAAAAGGAAAAAGTACAAGCAGAAAACAAGTTATACAAGTGTCTCAGGATTACAAGTGCGTCACATTGTGAGAGCTGAATGAACCAGCCCCCATCCAGCCATGCCGATAATGGAACAAAGCCTGCTGGGAACAGCAGGTTGGCATGAACAGAGCCCGCCGCTATTACCAGTTACATAACAACCACAACAGGAAGCAGAGCCTGTCATCTGCAGAGGTGCCGCTTATTTCAAAGACCCACCCAGATTTCTTGAGAATCTCAGGGCTCTGTGTTGACCAAGCACATACACACACACACACACACACACACACACGCACACACTTCAGATGATGTTTTTCTGCTTGGAGCTTCTCATTGCACAACTTCGCAGCACACTCCCGGTCTCATGTTTCAGAGTGATGGATGACGCCTGTGCCCATGCAGAGGCAGCCGGCCTGCTGTTTCTCATCAGGAACATCAACAGACTGCTCGGTGTTCTCTCCCCCCCCTGCCCCCCCACCCCAACCCGGCAGCCAGGTACAGCAAGGTGACATTCCTCGGAAAGCCGCAGCGCTCTGGGCAGCGCCCTCCCGCTTTCGTTTTCTCACTCGTTCCCTTTCTTTTCCAGCCCGTCTTCGACTTCTACGAGCTGCTTTGTGTTGTGCCCGGGCTTGTGAAAGCAGGGCATTGGAGGGGGGGGGGTGAAAGTAGGTCAGTGAGGAGGGATGGGAGAGGATGGAGGAGGAGAGCGAGTGCTGAGAGAGAAAGAGGGGTTATTCAGAGTGGAGAGAATGAGAGACGGGGGAAGGAAGGGGAGAGGAGGGTTACATCACATCCCTCCAGTAAGTAAACTTCAGCAAACTACTCAGAAAAAAAAAAAAAAACAACCCTCTGCTTGCATGAGCAGGTCAGTAGCACACACAGGCTGATCACTTCCCCCCAAGCTGACACCATTCCGTTTTTGGAAATATCATAACATTTTCAGATTGCTGCCAATCATCCGTTTTTCTCACTTTTGCCGCAATGACAATCAGCTGTTGAGGGCATTCACCTCTCGGTTCTCTGAGCGTGCCAACAACCTCTGAGAGGTTGAGCAACAGAAGACCTGGCGGCAGTATAAAACCGTAAAGGCTTTGCGCTGACCTGATTCGAATTCTCTCTCTCACACGTCCCACATAAATCATCTGCTGTGGAGGTGTGACCCAGGATGGCGACTTCCCAGTATATAAAGTAGTTAATGAAAAGGTCAGAGAATGTGTTTGTTTTTTGTGGGTAAAAAAAATAAAAACAGAGAAGGGAAGGTGGGAGGGTAGGGGGGAAGGAGGGGGGGGGCAGCTTTGTGCTGCCTGTGGCGATCAACAGCACTGGCTTGTTATGTAACGGCGATGTTGCAGTATGTAGGTCATCAGCTCTGGGAGAGGCAGCGATCGGGTAAGGAGAACGAGGCTGAGGACAGCGCGCCAGAATCTGAGGCAACGCGAGTCCGTTCGGCCACTTGTCCGCACACGAAAGGAGTGCTGTTTTAAATCGCGGTGAGCAGATGTCAAATACCATTAGTCAGGGCTGAAATATCCACCCAAGGACCTGAGATTCGCGTGCTGGAGGACAAAGTCATGGGAGAACGCAGAGGCCTGCTCTACCATGAAGCACCAAATTCAAACATTAACTTATCAAATGTTTGCTTTTCTCTCTCTCCGGCCCCCTCTGACTTTGGACTGCAAAGTTTTGTGCCCCTATGCGGTGTGTTAAAACATTTAGTGACATTCAGTTTCCCGATTATGATAACTTTTTTTACACTCAAAGGAGTTTGAGTTGAATTGGAAGCATTCTGAACTTTCTGTGCTCCGTCTCTAATCAGATCGCACACGGAACAAACGACAAAGTTCAGCCATAAATAACTTCTCAATGCACTCCGATCAATCTATTGAATGACTGAACAGTTCCCCTTTTCCCCGACTGTTGTTGAACACAGATTTAAAAGCGAGCGAGTCCCTGCAATGACTCAAAAAAGTAGAGCAAATATCCAGGCGTGTGGATCGCCTCTGAGCCACTTTCTGTGGGCCTTTGCAGTATTGAAGGGACATATACCGAAACCAGACCAAAGAGTCCAATATCAGTGAAAAGAACAACTCCCACAACATTAAAAAAAAAGGGGGCTTAGATTTGTCACATGCCTGCAGGAAGTATGCAGGATAAAACAGAAAGCGACAGAGGGAGAAAAACGACTCCTCTGTTAAACATGCTTGGTTGGCTGCCATTCAAGGGAGAGTTATGTTGCCTGCAACGATCCATTCAGTCCCTTCTGCCTCTGCCTGACAAAGCGCTGTAAAATAGGTCAGTCGATGTGTGTGTGTGTGTGTGCAACTCTACAGATGCATGCGCAACAATGATATGAGGACTGTCGACGTCAGTGACACACACACACACACACACACACAGAAGCCCTTACATCACAGCGTCAAAATAGGCCACAAGAAAGTTGTGCACTTCTGAAATGAAAGTAGGCCACTTGGAATAACTGTGTGTGGTGGTGTGTGCTTGTGTGAGCCATGAATCAGCTTCGTCTTACGTAAAGCTGAACATACTCAGGTCTTTCGTGCCCTTGTGGTCGAGAAGTGGCCTGCAGGTGTAGATGTGATTGTGCGTTTGTCATAGTGGAAGTTGTTTTGAGTCTTTTTGAATTCTTATTATTGTTGTGTTTAAGCTCAAATTCACATTTTGGTCATTTTTAATGGAAAAATTTGCAATTTCGGTTTTAATTGTGAAGTAAAAACAGGATTTCTTTGAAAGTTTATGCCAAATTAAATAAAGTATGGAAGCAATAATATTGATATTCCTCATTTCAAACACTTATCCATCCATCTATTGTCTTTCACCTTGGGCAGGCAACAGGTTCAGAATAGGAAAGCCAGACATTCCCCTCCCCAGCGACACTATCCAGCTCCTCCTGGGGGACTAAAAGCAAACCCCAGGGATGTACAGTCCCTCAGGCAACTCCTGGGTCTGCCCTGGGGCCTCCTCCCAGTTGGATCAAGCCGTCTTCTGCCTTTCTTCTCTCAAATTCCCTGCACATATAGAGCTGGTAAAACGTTTGTGTGTACGTTAAGGGAGTGGTCCTTTGGACTGCACGGTGGTGTGGTTTGTAGAGTTTGCATACGTGTGTAAGCGTTTGTCTGAGTGGTTCTCTCCGCGTTGGGCGGGGGGGCGCTGTGTTGGCCTGGCGACCGCTGGGATGGTCTCCATGGTCCCAGAGCCTGGACCCTCGCAGTCATTGAGTCCATAGTGAACTCCTCAGTATACTGTAGACGGAGGAGTTCACGGTGGACTCTGATGCAGAGTCAAATGTGAAGCCACCTGACCCACAACCAGGACAATAATCCCAACCTGCAGCACACCAACGACCAAAAGCCCGTAAGAGAAAAAGAAAATCAGGCCTCTGCAGTGGCCCAGTCAAAGTCCAGACCTCAGCCTGAATGAAACGCTCCAGCAGAGAGCTATGCCTTCTGTTTTTTTGTACGTGTTGTCTCCAACCCGTTTTTACTCAGCACTCCTGTGAGGGACTCTCGTTACATAACATAGTTCGGCTACTGACTCAGTCCGGACTTGCAAAATCTCCCCCATCGGTGTTGGGAAGTTGTGACTCAGCTGTAACAAATGCCTCCTGGCTGCTCGCATGTAAAAACACCCATATTTGGGTAATGTATGTGGACACTTAGGTTTTGAAATCAGAGAAGCATGAATGGCCCTGGAGCACATTAATACAAGGGTTTCGAATCCCATACATACCTCTAATGGAGCTCCACTGATCCATATAGATAAGTAAACACAGAGAGAAGATAGACTATCTGCATCTGTAAAGACTTACAGCAGTGCTAACAGGAAGCCTGTATACTAATAAAAACAGGTTAATTATTGATGAGGCATTTATGATTGGTTCAATGGTCTCCAAATAGCCCATTAAAACACATAACTATCCAGGGCATCTAAGTCAAGAACGTCTTTAGTGGTTTTCTGGTTCTTCATGCTAAGTTAGCCGGCATTTACTTTCTCTTAATTCGGAGTGGTAGCATATTGATTCTTAATCATTTATTTGGTGGGAATCCTCTTTTCTTGAGTGACATCCTACGTTTTGAGTTTATCAGAGGTGTACTAACACGGTATGAAATAACTTATGACCCAGTTCAACAGGTTATTCAACAAACTCAGGTAGAGTTAAGCTGATTCCTCAAATATGACGCTGACCTCCAAGCTGTCTGAGATGATGCGTTAAATCATGAAAACTATGCAAATTAAGGCAGGAACTGTTGACAAAACATTTCATAGGCATGTGTCTCCTAAAATATGGTGTTTCAGCTCAACCCAGGCCCATATGTGCTAGATTAAACAGGCACGAGCACTCTGGTTTAACCCGTCAGCTCGTCTAATCTTGCGTAATCCTTTCATATGACATTTCTGCACAGAATGATGAGTGCACATTTTGTCCGACCACTTCCTGTGACACTGCTTTATTGAGGTAGCTCAGTGCCTGTTTAGACGGGGTGAACTTTTAACCGGCAGCCCTGAAGTCGGTTAATCTGTTTCAGTGTGGCCTCGCTGTGTTTCAGAGCTTCTCATTTTTCAGTTCTTTAGAGGTTTTTGGTAAATTAAGTTCCTCAGTGGATGCTTCCTGGAGAATTTTCTGCTCTTCGTTTCTAATTTAAACACCCTATGTATTGCTTTATGGGATTTAAGTCATGTCATAAAATCACAATTGTGTGCGTCTGAATTCTTGTTTTGAAATCCTTGTTATCTGGTGACTATTTTTTAAATGATTCAACTTCATAGTCTGACCCTTTGCTTTCTGGTTTTCAAAGAAAAGGTAACATTTAATTGGACGGCTGCCCTAGTCTCTGGAGAGTTGGTTTATTGATCAAAGTATGTCTGACTCTATTGTGATACGTGGTCATTTGTCACCTTGCATCTTTTAAATGGGAGGTGATCTTTCAGCTGACATTTAACAGTGTAGTGTTCAGGAGATACTCTGGTTAGGGCAGACATTCAGATGAGCTATTTCATGGTCTGTTCCTCTGTGGTCCTACTTTCTCTGCCGCGTTTTGGTCAGTGCTTTGATTTGCAGAGAACTGAGGGATTTCTGGTCCCCTGAAACATTCAATACAACCATGTGCTCTAATGTCCCGCCCCCGCAAAAATGCAGAGGAGACAAACAAATCAAAGAAGTGTTTTCACATAGAGGGAAACATCCCTCTCAGATCTGTTGGTCAAGACACCACAAAGTCAGAAAACAGTCCCGGTGCCACGAGAGAGGCTTTTGTCTTGGACACCGTCCATTAAAGGCAGCGTTGTACGAAACACGAGCTATCTTATCTCCACTGATAACCTCTGCACCAATTTAAAAGCAATGGGCGTTCTGTTTTCTTAGAGCAAGATTATGCAACCTAGTGCCTTTTCTTTCTTTTTTTTTTACAGCCGCTGCAGCTTTGATTGGCAGTGCCATGTGTCACTCTACCTCACCTGATTACTTCTGTTCGGCCATCTTTCCCTGAGTCATGTTCAGATTCTTTGATCTGTGCTAAGTCATGATGTGAACACACGGAAAGATAAGGCCCGTAGGTCGAAGGTTACAACTGGAACTGGAAATCACAGATGTAGTTCAGTTAGTTTGATCACAGTTGTCTCCGCTGCTGTTGCCCCGGGTCTCTGTTTATGGGCCCCTTTACTCAGTCAAGTCTTTCTAAATTGATTATCTAGCGTATTCAGTATCAATCTCGGGGGGACAATTTCAAATGCACAAAGCCGTTAATGCGGTGCCACATCATAAAAAGTCAATATCACTGCAGGCTGACCAACAAACATGTCGGACAGTGAAGTAACCTGCAGTCATTCGTGGTGGCTATTAAGTGGATTAACCCCTTTAGATTAGTCTCAGCCTTTTCCCCCATCTGTCCACTATTACACCACAGTTCTGCACCACGGGATGCACACGCACCAGCACGCACGCACCGATGGCTTAACGTAACAATGGCAGCTTTGGAGTCAACTTATGTTTTCTAGATAAAACCTTTCCATTTGACCTCTAAAAAAGCATCTGTGTGCGATGGCTCACAGGGACCCCCCCCCCCCCTCCTCCTGTTACCCACACGCACGCTGCAGACACGCTCCCGTGCAGAAAAACACGCAAACACTAATCTGTGATTAGTCAGTGGGCTTTATTGTCAGCTGAGAGTTCAGTAAACATGCAAACAATTTGCAGCACGCACACGACAATGTGCATTTGGACAAAGCTGCCACTGAGGAGGGGCTTTGGGTTTTACACTCCTGATAAATGAACTCCATCCTCCGTGTTTGTGGGTTTGACTGTGCCTAACACATGGCACTCACTCCACTGTTGAAAAATCAAAACAGAAACCGGAGGAGCTGCGTGTTCCTGCTGAAACACATAAAAGTAATTGTGAAAGCGTAACCTTTAAACCTTTGAAGCTTTAACAGCCACTCTCACATGCAGCAAGCTTGTGTCATATTATGACACCGGAAGCTGTGTTACAAATCTACTTAAATCAACCTATCCCGGCAAATGACGTAAAACTTTATCTAATCCAGTTAATGGTAACAACCGGAGTAGTCTTCACAGTTAGGCAGTGCCAACAAATGACAAGCAGAAAGCAAAATCATTGAACAATCATTATTTGTGTTCCTTTTGAAGGGAAATTTGATTTGTAACTGAAGTGTTACTCAAAAATGAATAAAAATCAATGGGATGTGGGTACAAAAGTCTTATTTTAAGTTTGTTTACTTATTGCAACCTGACTAATTCTGTTTTATAGAATATACTATTCATTTGATTTAGCTCAATCGTAGCTCAGTCATGTGTAGTTGTTGCCACAGTGGCCCATACTACAGGTGGATCTAAAGAAAAAAAATGGTTAAAGGTAAGTGTTGTTTTGATGCCATCAAGATATCATTTTAAAGTTAGCTTTTTTGGTATTTGTCTGTTTTTCTGCCAATCGAAATGGGCAGCTGGGGGTCAATTTTTTCGATCAATTTGTTGATGTGTTTTCAGCAGATGGGACATATATTATATTGGATAAAAATTGTGTGTTGCACGTCTTAATTAATTACATATTTTCCGATGAGTATAAATGAAGCTAACCCGAATGATGATGATTTTGTTTGCTGTAACATGTTGGTTTATGGTGAAGATTTGAGTTAACAGCTAATTTGACTGTTTTTCTGCCAATCGAAATGGGCAGCTGGGGGTCAATTTTTTCCAATAAAATGTCAGACAACTCCTCAAAGTCATAAAAGCCTGATTTCAGAGCCCACAGGGCAGCTTCTGTGAGTCTGACCGGGGTGAACTGAGTCATTAGCAGCTCTCACATGACACCGGTAAACTGCTGACCAGCCTTCCAGTTGATTGACCCGTTTGTGAGGAATAGATTCAGATCAGGAGCCTGACATGAAAAGCACACCCTGGATGTTATTGGGAATCAATTAGCCGAGGCCTCGGGGACAGAGGAGCATGGCAGGAAACCACATGTGAGGGAGAGGAAACACACAAACCACCCGCTGTTTGTGTGTGTCTGTCAACTCTGTGGAACTAATAAAACTGATGGACTGTGGAGGGTGGATCTACAAATCAAATCGCAAACATCAGATACTACATTATTCAATACATTTTCTATGTTGTGGGTTTTTCTTGTAGTTTTTTTTCTTGTTTTAACATGTTTTACTTTTTTTTGCGATTGCTGTGAATGTGTTTTGTTTTCGATTCACTGAATCTTCACAAATTAATCAGAAATAATGACAACACAGAAAAATGAAGACCGGGCTGTGGATGTATTCTTAAAAATTCATTTTTTTCTTTAAAGATATGAAGTGTCTCACAGTTTTTTATGTTTTTTCTTTTCTTTTTTTCTCAACTGATTGGGGTCTTGGACCAAAATATGAAAAAGGAGAAGCGTTATAAAGAGATGTAGGTGAATAGATGAACGCAAATATGAGAGGGCAAAAAACACTCCCTAAAGTGTAAACTGGCTCCACCAGAAAGCAAAATCATAAATCAGACGGATGTCAGTCCCAAATATGGAAATTAGAGCTTTGAGGATAGGCTGCAGAGCTGGCCAGACAGGTCACAACCTCCTACTTCCCCCAACGCACGCACACACACACACACACACACACACACACACATCTGCTGCTCCGACCCCTCACACAGAAAACGCAGAGGGTCAACGCTGCTGACCCTCCTGCAGCTCCTCCGTCCTCACGTTTTCAGCCATTTTATTCCAATCTTAGTGTTTACAAACATCTGAACTTCTGAATGCTGCACAGAAAATAGGTCACAGTCAAAAGCCTCCGCGTTTGATAAACCAGGTCTTTGGCTTCCAGAGCAACCAAACAGGTCTGTTTGCGCTTTGTATCTAGCTCCATCTAGTGGTCTCCAACAACCTGTTTTAGATAGCTCCTTTCATAATGGTCATTTCTGGAGAACTCAACAACAATACTGCTTCCTCACAATAAAAAAACAAATAAAGTCTGTTTTTGGCATATCACGATATTTTTTGCCCTCCCTTTTATATCCTAATCTATAAATCAGGCGATGTTTAATAATTTGTTGATGTGCAGATGTGCAGATGGGACATATATTATATTGGATAAAAATTGTGTGTTGCACATCTTAATTAATGACATCTTTTCCGATGAGTATAAATGAAGCTAACCCTGATGATTTTGTTTGCCGTAACATGTTGGTTTATGGTGAAGATTTGAGTTAACAGCTAAAGCACTGTAATGGACCTGTAGAGTTAACTGGGATAGACTCAAGTCAGCCCCCCCACGGCCCCACGGGGAATAAGCAGTATTGAAAATGGATGGATGAATGGATCAGAGAAGCTATTGCCAGTTTAAAACCTAAAAAAGTAAATGACATTAAGTACATTCGTCCTTCTTTTGCCTTGCTTGAAAAGTTCAGTTTAGGCAACTGGATGTGAAGTTGCCCAAACTGAACTTTTCAAGCTTGACCATGACCTGGATGAATGAGAATCTTCACAGAGTTGTTCTTTTGCCTTATTTTTCCTGCTTTATTTACTCTTTTGGAGAACACTGCATGTTGTGCATCCAAAACAACAGGTTAACAGGCCTAACAGGTCAAATCAGTGAACTCTGAGTCAAAAGGAATAAGACAGAATTATTAAAGCTTGTTCACATGACAACAAATATAAAGAGAGGCACAGCATTAAGAATAGGATTTCTTTATTGGTGGATATTAAATACCAATTCTATACAGTAAGTACATAGATCAAAGTTAAAATATAGATCTGTTGAAATAAAATATCTTGACAAATATGTTTACAGAGTAATGCTGACAGCACTGGTGTGTCAAAGTTAACGTTAATAAGATGGAATGTTCCAACAGGAGCTGCCGCTTCTTCATTAGCTGCAGCTTGAGTTTGGGTGTGGGGGGGGGGGGGAGCAGCAATCTCGACTTCTTCACTGAAGAGGAGAACATAACAGAGCTCTCACAAGCTCATATTTAATCTACATGCTGGGACCTGAACAACCGCTCGTCCTTGAAAGTCTGCCGATGCACCTTTTTTCTTTTTTTTTCTGGATCACAGACGTTAATGACGACTGCCCATGAAAGCAATGCTTTTGTCAGCATTTAAATATTTAAACATTTGACATATCTTCAAATCCTTCATTTAATCGTGGAGTGATAAAAACACACAAACGAAAAACAGCTTCCTTCATTTAAATCAATAACTGGGTTGAGCTTATGAAAAACAAGAATAGTTTGACATTTATGGCATAAAGAATATAGCATATTATCCAAAAGACAACATGTGTATTTTTCAAGTTTGGCTGATGGAGTGTGCCAAGTGGAAGGATAACCATGCCTAGCAGTGGAACCGTCCACATGCAAAAAGCTGAAGCCTGGGCTTAAAAATACTGGAACAGACACAAAAAGATACTAAAATTATTCCACCTTTGCTCTAAAATGTGAATACTGAAGTGCATTTAATAATTTAAGTAGATAAAAGTATATATTAAGTTACTTTAAAATATACAAATCTTCAACTAAAAGACAAGTAAATACAAATTACTGACTTTAAACAAAACTGCTATATCAAGGACAGTAGGGGATCAAAAACAGAGAACACTTGTAGTATGGGGGTCAAACTTAAGTTCACTCTTCTCCAGCGTATTCAGCCCTGCTGATAGACGGATTCCACCTTTGCGTTGGACTGCCTAGCCATCAAACGCCATCCAAAGTCAGCAGTTCCTGTAACGCGTTCAGCTTAAAAACAAGCTGGGGGAGAAGTGTTGAATCTGCTGCGCGGCTGCAAACCAAAAAATAAAAGTGCTCGTTTCTCAATTTCCACTGTTGAGTTACAACACAGGACTGTTGTGTCAGACCGGCTGCTCATCATGTGCTCAAACATCAGCAGTGAAAGCTGGATTGTTCTTTCAGTGACCCGCCGGGATTCATGAATCACTACGACCGCCACTGTCGTGCGAGTGGGCTCATGTCTGGAAACAAGATCCTCCGTGAGTAGCGGTATTGTCCAAAAGCCGGCAGCTCCTCTCTGGTGGCCTCCCCTCCGTATGCCTTGACATCTCCACTAGGGGAGAATAATTCATGTTTCCACACATCTTGCTGCTGGGAGAGCTCTGCCGGGTCAATTTTCAGTCGAGGTTTGAGAGTCTCTGCCGCGGCGCTGTCGTTATGGCGACGAGAGGACACGGACCAGCCTCCGATGTCGCTCTTCCTTTAGCTTTTCCCGAGACACGTGCTTTTTCACTTGTTACGATGTCCCCTGAGGTGAGCCCCGGGGCTGGACGAGGAGCTTAAATGTCTCCTCTGAGTTCTCCAGCGTGGTCGGAGGACGAAGTCGTAGTTGTCGGATGTGCACATGGCGTAAAAAACGTTGGCTTTGTCGGGTATGTGGAGCTCTGAAAGGCAAACGATACCTGGATTTTTAAACTCTGAGACATTTCTCTGCAAATGTTCAATTCAGGAATCAAATTAGGCTGCTGAACTGGGAATATAAACAGAATATAAACGGTTGTTGAAACCCTGTTTTGTGAGCTGGGTGTACAAAGATTATTCACATTGATTTTGCGGTAGAAAAACACACGCTGGCTTCAGACTGGACCGGCTTCAAATACTGTAACACCTCAAAGAGCTGAAAGCAGAGAGATCAATCCACGCTCAAAAACGTTGAGAGGGACTCACCTTTCCGGTTGTTGAGCTTCTGGTAGAGGCTGAAGTCGTTGCTCCTGGTGTCCTCCATGTTGTGCTTCTCAAGAGCTCGCTGAACCACCTGAGGCGTGTGGTCCTGGCTGGTCAGCTGAAGAAGAAACAAACATGGGAAACACAGTTTAAATCCAGTCTACTAAACTTGGAAAACAGCAATAAGAAGATTGTATCAAAATACATAACGTTACAATTAAGAATATATGTTGTGTTTTTTGTTCAAAATGCTCTAGTCGCAAAACAAACATATTATCTATCAAAAGAAGCATTTCAATAGGAGTTATTAACTCATTCGCTGCCAAAGACGTCTATAGACGTCTTTTCAAATCCAACCGCTGACTGCCAAAGACGTCTATAGACGTCTTTTATTTTTTTCAATGCGAGTGGCTTGGGGGACGATCGGCGAAAGTTTTTCCGTAAATATCGGCTTCTAGACAGAGTATGGACTAACAAATTTACCCTCTAGGTAGCTGTGCCACTTTTGATGGGAGATTAGCATAGATTGTAAGCAAATAAAAACAAACGCAATGGTTCGCTATGAGAGAAATGGCGCCGGTGAGACGCACGTCGAAGAAGAACGGAATAAGGTAGAAACAAATTTTTTTTCCTGATGATAGAAGAGAGTCTCCTCTTTCTTTTGGTGTGTTCGGTGTTTACATAGTCACAGCACAAACTATTCTGTGGCTCTTGAAAAATCAGTCAAAATTCTCAAAAAACTCTGGCAGTGAGCGACTCTCTGTTGTGAAAATGGCTGGCAGTCAATGAGTTAAAAAATCAAAACTCGTCTGCTTCCCTTTTTATAACCAGCTGGACCAGGCCAGCCGGCCTTGGTCAGGCTGACCTTTAAAGCGTGCGTGCCGGGGAGCGCTAAACATACCAGTATGCTTTTGTAGACGTTTCCATTGCTGACACACTCCACGCTGACCCTGATGATGCACAGGTCGGCGATCTGTTTGTTGTAGACGGGCTGCACCGTCTGCGGGGAGCCGCCGGACGAGCACGAGGACGACTCTGGGCTCAGAGACGGGGAGCTGAGGTCCGGCTGCGAGGAGCTGCAGGACGAGCTGGAGAGGCTCGGCGAGGAGCAGGACATGGAGGAGAAGTCCTCCGCCACATTGTGCAGGGAGCCTGAGAGAGACTGGAGGGAGAAAGAGGGAAGGGGGGAGGACGTGATTACTGTGCATTTCACCGTGCGTTTGTGTGGCTGCAGACTGCTCCGGCCCGTACCTTGAACTTGAGGCGGAGGGGGTAGGGCTGCGGGGCGGAGAGCTCCTCCATGTCTGAACTGCTGGAACCAGAAGAAGAGACGCTGATCTGATCGGCGTGGGCCTTCCTGAGCGAGCTCTCGCTGCATGTTCGCAACCTGAACGCACAATTTTTTAAAATAAAATAAGCATTAAAAAAAAAAACAACCAAAAACACAGTTTGATATCATTGTTACAAATGCATGCACGTTCCTCTCAGTTCACAAGAAAATGTCTTTTCTTTGAACTTTCAAAGGTGGAGAACAATTTCTATTAGCTTCCAACAGAGTGGCTCACAGTAAAGAATAGGGTTAGGTTTTCAAACATTGAGCAGTGCTGAATATTTCTTCACCAGCTTTTCAATAACTGACTTGACTGTAAATCAGTCTGGGTTAAGCATAATGAGGTGGGTACACTCAACCAAGGCTGTCCCCGTTCTAAAAAGAATAGGACAGCCTGTGTGCTTCCTCTGACCCTTCATCTGGATGTTACAAATGATCAGCAGCAAAAATCCACTTTTATGCTGTGAGGTTCGTTTTTTTACGTCAAAGTTTCTTCTTAAAAAGGAGAACACTTAAGTACATTGACAGCACACCCACAGTAAACCATCACAAAAGCAACTGAGAAGAAGGTAATCATTAACTCCAGCGAGATGCTGTGTAAACACGGCAAACAATAAACCTATGAATCATGCCGACTGTACAGGGCAGGGGGCACTTGTGAATCCTGGCTTTGGAAACTTACGAGGCCAGCTTCTTAGTGAGGAGCCGGCTGCTCCATGAGCTGGGGGAGCTGGGGCAGGGATCGACGGGGGGCTCCAGGTCACGAGATAACTCGTAGCTGCGGGAAAACGACACACTGGGTGAGACGCGGTGGGCTGGTTTCTTCGTCGTTGCGGCGTGTGGCTTTAGTGGTTTACCTCTCCTGGTCGGTGAGCAGAGCGCGGCCCTGCAGCCAGGCGGTGATGCGAGGGCTGTGCGGGAGGCCGTAGTGGGAACAGAAAGCTTGCAGCTGGCGGATCTGAGAGAGAATCTCGAACTCCTGCAATGTGACCCAATAAAACACAAATGTAGCCATGAAAACTAAAAAGGAGATAATGGGGAAGGGAAATATTCAAAACAGGTGTGCAGAAAGGCCTTTGCGTGGGGCGCCCCCCCACCTACCCGTCTGCGCTTCTCAAAGTTGATGAGCCCGCCCTGTGAACGGTGGAAATACGAGCAGTTATATTGGGTCATAAATCCACAGTGCCATAAAGAACAAACGGACACGGAACTCACCCCCACGGTGTCGGTCAGGGCCGTGTCCAGCATGGTGAGGACGGTCAGGTAGGTGCCCAGGTAGGGGACCACGCCGCTGCCAAAGTTCTACGGGGGACAAGTAATTTTTCCTTAAAATAACAATTTTTTTTCAGGATCTCCAACATGTTTCAGGGGAAATTCCTCAGTTTTAGCTTCATTCTTAAAGGAAGGCAGGAAATTGGGCAGTCTGGTGTATGTCAGCAAAAAAACAAAAACAAATATAGACACAGATGTGAATAGAGCAGTTACTAATTCAAATAGGCTGGATATGGGGGGTATAAAACATGCCACACGCTGCCCCACCTACACAAAGTAAACTAATGAACTGTGGGAAACGCTGTTTGGTTTTTTAAACCTCCAAAGGGAAAACTTTCAGCTGCGTGTCTGTGGCAAGTGAAAGGCTTTCCAGTAAAAAAGGAACAATTTGAAATAAAAGTAGGGACTTCTCAGAAAATTGAAAAAACAACAAAAAAAGAAGACATGAATTACAGGAAGTGGAATCGATGGTGCCTTCCACTTTCGGGCACCCGGCACTGCTGACACACTCGCTTTATTTAAAGAGATCCAAACTGAGCTAAAAAAAGGAACCAAAGAGGTATTTTCCAAATAAAATGCTGAGTATCCTTTTCCACATCTGACTGTCCCGTCTCCACAGAGTGGGCAGCAGCAGCAGCAAGGACACAGTCAGTCAAATCAAATTCAGAGTTAATGCGAGACGACAACAAGCAGATGAGTTATATAAGCGTTTCTTTTCAGGGTCCAGCTCGTCCTCACAGGGTGCTGCGGGTGTGGGGAGGTTCAAGCTCAGTTAATGCATGCAGTACTTGTCGTACCGGAGGAACATCAGACAGTACGTCCTCAGTACACCATCCGCCAGCACCGCCGCCCACATGGCCGCATTCATTTGGAGTTTTATAGGTCACTTACAATGGGTCTCTCTCTTTTTGTGCCGGGGCCGAACGCCCTATCGCTAACTACACATTTCTATCAGGTTATCACTGCGAATGCCCCAAATAAGAAAGGAGGGCTCTGGTGATCTTGAACGGCTCAGCGAATGGGTACACAAAGAAAACAAAAAAGACCTGGAGTCAAACAAACGAAAAATTTTAGATATCAAGTTTCAGCTTGCAAACAAATGTAGGCGTTCTTACGCCTGTGAAACGTTCACTTTAAACGTTCAGATTTAGATTCACGCTTTATATATTTGGGCTCTTTCGTCTTCAAATGTGTTTAATGTGAAGGGATATGGAAAATGATTTCCAATTTGTGGGCTACAACTGACAAAATGTTCACATTTGGGATCCCAGGGCTAACAGTTAATCGCTTTGACTTGTGAGGAAACTGTGGAAAACACAGACAGGTTTTTTTTTACTTGCAGCATAAACGCACCTCCGCTAGAATCTCCTTGCTGGTCAGCACACAGTTCTCATCAGGGAAAGTCTCACACAGGTGGTCGAACGCCGTTATGCTTTCTCTGTAAAAAAAAAAAAACAATATGAATGAATCTTGACAGATCCTAATAATTGTGACGAGTAAAAAACACAAAAAAAACAAAAAGCACGGAGTGTCCTGAGAGCATCTGCTGACCTGCTGACTGCGGCCCAGGTCTTTTTGAGGCGGTACACGGCGTTGGACTGCAGGGCTGAGAGGATTGCCCTTAGGGAGGAGAAGTTCTTCAGCTGCCTGCACTCCTGCAGACACAAACCGACGTTTTAGGGACGTGTGCGCCGCCACGGGGAACGTTTCCCGGAGTGCCCGCCTGCTCCCTGGCCCCCCCCACCTGCGCGACGGCGATCCACTTCTCGATGAGGCGCGCCCTGGACGCCGGGCTGCTGTGGAGGCAGCGGGGCGAGGCCGGCGCCGAGGCGGGGTACGGGAAGGCGGCGGCCGAGCCCGGCGAGGAGACGGGGGAGGAGGCGGCGGGGCCGGGGGGGGAGGGGCACAGCAGCGAGGTGATGACGCGGTTGGTGACGGCGTTGAACTGGGAGATGGTGGCGCGGACGGTCGGCGCCAGGTTCCGGTTCTCCTTCTTGTCCCGCTGGGACCAGACGCAGCCCAGGCAGTGGAAGGGCACCACTTTGACGAAGAGTTCCTGTTGGGCAGTCCAGCATAAAAGTTACAGGGGGGCTATTACAACCATCACATTGGCGGATATTTGTGGAGAAAAATAAAAACCTACAGCGTCCAGTCTGGTGAGCTGCTCGGCCACGTCTCTGGCCGGGAAGTCCAGGAAGTCGCGCGTGTCCTTGGTGGGCGCGTCTTCTCCGTCCTCCTGGTCACTCTGCTCCTGCGGCCGCGGCTCTGACGCAGAGAGGCTGCAATCTGTCAAAGCGAGCCATAAAAGACATCAGGACTTCCTGCTGAGCTGACGCAGCACAAAACACCGCAGCGGCCTTTCTGACTGTGTGAACGTTTTGTTGGCCAGCGGCCACTAAAAACAAACCATTAAAAAAACAACGTCACCACACTAAAACTGCCACAAAAAATAAATCAATTACTCTCACTCTCAAAAACAAAAATATGGTTTAATCATCTGCTTCCAACCCCATGTTGGCCATCGTGTTCGCCCCAGATGCTAGCCTACAAAGTGCTTAAGGGTACGGCTCCCATCTACTTGAATCCTCTTGCAAAAGCTTATGTCACAACTCGATCACTCCGGTCATCAGTGGATTGTCGTCTAGCAGAGCCTTCACCACGCTTAAGACAATCCAGACTGTTTGCATGTGTTGTTCCATGATGGTGGAACGACCTACCAAGCACCACAAGAACAGCAGAGTCCCTGTCTGTCTTCAAGAAACTCTTGAAGACCCCCCTCTTCAAAGAGCATCTCCTATCCTAATCCTAACCCGTACCTCTACCCCCCCACAACTCCTTCTGTGGTCCCGCTACCTCTATCTCTTGCCGTCACCACTGACTCTGATCAGTGTTTCTCCTCTGTATAGCTTATTGTCATAGTGATGAGAAATTTAATATTGTGTCTATTCTGTAAGTCGCTTTGGATAAAAGCGTCTGCCAAATGCATAAACATAAACATATCCTTTTTTTTACCCCCACCTTTACCTTGTTCCTGAAACCTCTTGAGGAGGTTGTCGGCTGCCTGGGCCAGACGTCTGAAGCAGAGCCGGCGATGCAAGTGGACGCGCAGCTTCCGGAGAGCCTGGTACACCGGCGGCTCCAGGAAGTCCTCCTCGTACTCTTCCAGCCACAGCCGGATCACGGGGAACAAAGGACTAAAGAGGCGTCGGGGGAACGGAGAAACGTGTCAGAGACCTGAGAAGACCATCAGGTTTTCCTCCGCGCTGGACGGCACTCACCTGCGAGGGCACACGGCATTGTCCAGGTTGGTGAGTGATTCATTTCTGTGGGGGAAAAAGGAAAAGAAGTCACACAACGGCTCCGCTGAATATTGAAAGATTGTCCGAGCGGTGACAGAACACGTCCTGTAAACAACTCGGACCCGAAGCTGAACCCTCCGAGCTGCTCATCCTGTGGAAGTATCCCTCAGCAGCCAGAGTCCCCGAAGAGCCGCCATGGCCTTGGTACGTTGTCATAAAACGGGTGTAACTCCCCCCAAAAAAAGTACATAGCAACTGAAGCACGGAGAAAAGTCATTGGCCGGCCACCTTCGTGCATTTCTGTTACAGGGTTCTGACATTTACAGAACCAAAAGGTGGCACAAAGATCTAACAGCTAGAAATGAAGTGCAGACAAATTATTTGAAACCCTTTTAGAAAACATGGCAACAGAAACAAAAAGAACATCCTGTGCTAGAACTGCTGCGTAAAGGGCGGGAAAGCACACATATGGCCTCTATGTTTTTTGTTTTTTTTTTAACCGAAACCCACACAGCACGTATACGGGCGAGTGTTTGACGAATAATACATCAGCTCCCCGATGACCGCGTGCTAAACGGGTTTATTTCAACCAACCAGGACTCTTCAAGGAGCTGGTAGCCAAAGGCCGAGTACTGTCTCCAAAGTTGGAGCGACTGCTGCAGGTGTTTCCTGAGTGAGAAGAGATCTGGTCGGCGCCAAAGCCCTGCCGGGTGTGGCAGGAGTTGCCATGACAACGTTCAATAGCAGCAAAGCTCGGGGACTGCTTTGTTTAGCCGGTGACGACCATACCCGTCATAGAAACCCGACCCATGCCAGCCGAGGCTTCGTCTTTGAATAGATAATGGCGCATTGGGGGGGGGTGCTGCCTTCTTTGGAAATTGACTTGTGCATCTGACAGGTTGTAAAAGCAGCTGACGCATGTGCTTCGCCCGCACCTGAACGCGGTGCCAACCAAAAGTAGGACGCCGGAGTGCCACAAATCAAAGCCAGGAAGCAAATATCAACGCTCTGACAGGGAGAGGGATCAGGGCGCATTCAACCGGCTTCACTTTTCGGCTTTGGGAGCATAAAAAGCCGAAAGCTAAAACTATTATGGTTAGCTTAACACGAGTCCAGCTTCCTTTGAAAACCAGGTCTGAACATACAGAGCCCTCCACAATTGTTGGCAACCCTGTTTAAGATGTGGTTGAGGACTTCTAAAAATTCTCTTTTTTTTTTTTAAACAACATAGAACCTTTAAAATATATTTAAAGGAAATCAATTACATTTTTCAGTGGAATTGTTAGGGGTGCCAATAATTGTGGGACACGTGATTTCACATTTTTTATTTTTTAAATGTGTGATTTGATTGTTACCACCAAAGTAATGTAATAAAAGGGTGGATTTTTCTCTTTTTTTGCATTTGGGTTCTATGTTGTTTTAAAAAAAGGAGAATTTTTAGAAGTCCTCAACCACATCTAAAACAGGGGTGCCAATAATTATGGAGGGCACTGTATCATTCACAACTGACACAAATTGGATTCCCGTACACGTCTTCTTCCGAATGTTATGTCTAAAAGCACAGATCCTTCTGAATCAGAAAGCAGAGGGGATCTCACATGTCGGCTGGCTGCACCCGCATGATATTTTTGTAACCACTCGTCTCGGCCCAACGTTGCCGGCAGCCTCTCACCTCTGGAACAGCAGCTCGATGAGGGTGCTGGTGCAGGTGAAGGCCCGGTAGGTGGACAGGAACACGTGGATGAAGTCGGGCTCCCTGCGCTCGGGGTCCAGCAGGTGGCTGACCAGGCGCTCCAGGGTGGCGGCCTTCAGCCGGCGCACCTTCACCGTGTGGTACTGGACGCAGCCGTGGGCCGGGGGGGCCACCTCCGGGGGGCCGGCGCCCGGCGGGGCGGGCTCCCGGCGCAGGGTGATGCCGAACACGGCGCCGTCCTCCTCCTCCTCGCCCCACTCCTGAACCGGGTCCTGCAGGAGGGAGATCCAAAGCCATGAGCTAAAACAGTCACCCAAATATTCTGCTGCTCTGCCTGTGATACAGCAGAAACCCCCAAATTAGAATAAAAAAGAGACTTTCTGTGGAGCTGTCGAGTTACCAGATAATCCCTTCAACTAAAATGATCAAATGTAAAGAAAAAAGAAAAAAAAGGTCAGATTGGAGATTGACAGCTCTCATACCCGGTTTTAACCCAGTGACAAACAGCTGATGACTGGACTAAGAGGCATTCACTGACACACACATTCCCTCACACACTCAACACAGAGACTAATAACACAACTATGACAAATCTTTAACATAGACTGATAACAGTCATGTTTTTCCAGGTTGTCACTTAGTAACTGTTCAGTTTAGTATCGATAGCAACAAGGAACGGCACTACAGCACATTTCATTTGTAAATGATCAAAAACGGATAAGTATACGTTTTTGAAAAATTCACCCAAAATAGCAAGCCTTTTGGCTTGTGATTTAACAGAAAACGTAAATGTTACAATAACAAAAATAATTCACAATGCATCTCACATAAAAAAAATATAAATCTTTCCTTTAACAAATTATTTTTCTACTATTTCCCCAAGCTGAACAAAGATTATAAGAAAGTCTGCAAAAATATCAGAATAAATACATGACCCAGTAAGACATAGAACCATCTTTCACTTAATTATTTTGCAAACGCGTTCTTTCGTTTTTTTAAAACAAGAATCTCACAGTTTTTGCACAAATAGAAGCCAGAGTTATTTAGCAGTCGTGTCGCAAAAAGCGTGCTTGGAAAAAGGGCTCGTGTCAGCTGACAGAAACCCGCGTGCGGCTCGCCGTGCACCGGCTGAGAGTCCCGGTCCTGTTTGCCCGGGCGAGCAGAAACCGAGCAGCTCTAACGTCCGCAGGTCATTTAGTCAACCTACCATCGACAGATGCCATTTGCCCATCTTTCTCCGGCTTTCCGGTTGGGGGGAAAAAGACGCGTTTAATTCCCGCTGCTGTGGGTTTTAGTGGAGACGCAGCGCAGCCAGCAGATGACTAAGGATTTAGTTCCGTTCTCCGACAGTTTTCCACTCTTTGAAACACGACGGAAACTTTCATTGTCCACAATTACTTGAGCCAAGTGGTAGGAAAGAGAGAGAGAGAGAGAGAGGGTGATCCTGATTTGTGGTTGGCGCAGCTGCGTCCTGACACATCAGGGAAGAGGGGCGGAGTCAACAACCAGGTGTGGGCGGAGCCTCGACTGTGGACCAATGGGCGCGCAGAAGGAAATAACAGCTGAGACAACAATGCGAGATTTTGCATATTCAAGGAGGGCTTGAATGTAGTTGTTGATACTGCCCCTACTGTCTCTGTTTGTAGTTTGATACCGAGAGCCAGTATTGTGAGTACAAGTCTCACCAAGTATCCCAGGTAAAAATACCCTACTGGGAAAATCTGTTTGACTGTGTTATTGTGGCTTCTACAAATACCACCAAATTACTGGTGTATGCGGATTTCCAAAATTAATGTAAAAAGTTGAATGGTCAACATATTTGAACTAGTCGTTTTTACCGTTAAAGATTTTTACCAACAGAAATCCAACACCTGACCCTGAAACTAAATGTATCATATTGTCATCCTGTACAAAAAAATAACAGAAATTCAAGCTCTGAGAACAGATCCTATTTTTTTCCCCACTTTGGAATTATTCCTAACCCGTTTTTACACAATGGGGAAACTTTTCTCTGTGAGAAAATGCAGGAGGAAAAGCTATATACGGGCAAGCGTTTGGCAGATATCATATTTGGCTTTTTGAGGCTAAACGATGCTCTATGCGACGTGTTTAAGGGGCATTCAGTGACCCTGTAACTGCACAATTCTGCTCTCCTTAAACAAGGGAACCTTTAAAATCCTTAAATATGGGCCACATAATGAACGGCTTTACAAGCTACACGCCAGGCGTATGAGTAAAAGTTGCAGTAAAGAATGCAAACAACGGCACATTCATACTCAAAGTACATGAAATTCCCCAACTAATCAGCTGACGCATTGAAAAGCTAAAAGTTCACTGACAAGAAAAAGCAAAAAAAAAAAAATGTGGGCAACTTGTTTGTTGATTCCCCATCATTTACTTCCTCATTTTATGCCAGTAAGAAAAAAAGAAAGCAGCTTTTACAGAAAATGCTCATAATGCACTTTTCGAACCTTGTGCCTGACAGTCATCATTTCCTCACAACAGAGAACTGAGAAAACATCAATTTCAGTCCACAGGTCCGCAATAGAAAATGGGAAGTGTGAGGGCCTAATATTCTATGTACTAAACACACACATCATGTTATTGTTGCTTCATATCTATGCATGTTTGAGATGGTTATGGCTTCTTAAAATGCTACTGAGTGACTGGATTCCAGCATTTCTCATTTTTCAACAGAAAAAAAAAAGTTTACAAACTGAATAATTGAACCAAAATGATAAGTTAAGGCGATGTCAGGCCAGACTTTCCAGGAGTCCAGCACCTCCAGAAGAGGAGTCGGTCCCGAAAGAATCTAGTCAGGACGGTTTTTTCTCATCAGCCTGCCTCACTGCCCGTGATGTCAGGTGGAATAGCAGCGAGAACAGGTGCGGTCTGATTCCTAACAGACAGGTTTGAGAATACAGGGAAGGAAAACACAAGACTGGACTCCGAATGCGGAAAAACTTTCACACGTTCGGACACAAAGTCACCTAAAAAGGAAAGCAGCGACCAGCCCGAGCGGCTCGAACACGTTTAATCAGGCTATCCGCTGCTCGTTAAATCTGAAGGGAATAATGATCTTTTTGTTTGTCTAATGAGTTCCCGACTCTCTTCTGTTCCTCCGACCAACACAACATCCCTACAATGGGCAGAACAAAAGAGTGGGGAAACAGTGGCAGGAGGAGGCTCCATTAGTTGGAATTACCCACATGGCTGGGTGATGAGGTGGCAGGCGGGCGGGTGGAAATGTGACATCAGTGATTTTTCAGGGTTTTTTTGCAAAAAAAAAAAAGAGATGTTATCAGAAAGTCAATTTAAGGAAGAAATAGATAGCAGTTTGACACACTTCCAGGAAAGTCAGCCGGAATCCAGTTCCTTCTCATTGTTACAAGAAGAGCAGCTCGTGTTGATGACCATGGGAGGCAAAAAACACCAGTGAGAACTGTGGAATTCCCAATATAACAAAAACTTAATATAAGAAAGATGCACGGCGCAAACATCCGACACCAGTAGCCGAACCAGCCCTCACAATCTATCAAATCTGACAGCCCGACAGGACAAACATTTCATTCCACAAATAACAGGGAAAAAAATCTCCTGTATAAAAACAGTGACAATCAGTTCTTTGTCTTTGACTAATTAGAACATTTCTGGTTCTCTAATTCATGCACAAGAGTTGGGGGGGGGGGCTTCTTTTGATTCTAAATCCATTGGTCTCTGAGAACCTCTACGTGGCATTAACCACAACATTAATCGTCCACAACATTTTATTGACTGACCAATTCACAGAGAAAATAAACCCTGATAAAGAGCAGCTCTGGACATGGAAGCACTCCAGTTCTGGTAGGTTGGTGGGATTTTTGACAACTTCTAAATGGAATAACAAACCGTTCCAACTAAACCGTCAAACATATGAAAAAACTTAAATATTCATACAAAAGTCACACAGAATGGAGACATGATAAAATTAAAAAAAAAAAGAAGTTATCCCCAATTATAAAAGTATTTAAGTTATGGTATAATTCTTTTTTTCTTTTCTCACCTCATACTGTCCATCGATGTCCAACATCTGGAAGCTCCTCAGCCACACGCCGGGCTCCGTGTCCGTGTGGACGCCCCCACAGGGGCTGGACCTGAGCAGCAGCAGCCTCTTCATCCGGCCCACCCGGCTGCGGAGGCCGCCGGCCTCCCTCCCATCCCCGCTTCCACACACGGGGAGAACGGTCCTCATCTCCAGCTCCGGCTCCGTCACGATACCGGCCCACGCGCCTCACAGGGTCTCTCCCACACCTGCTGCCTCATCTGAGCGAGGGCGGAGGACGAGGAGACAGACGGGTGTTACAAACACGGCAGCCATCAAAGGTGGGCTCCAAATGTAGACAAATAGGAGAGATCGAGCCCTAAAAAGAGACGCATTATGCTGAATAGAATGAAAACAAACTGGTTACTGTTGGGAGCTGCATTGCACAGTGTAGTGAATTGTGGTAGTTAATGCTCATTAAAAATAAGAATCAATTCCTCTCTAAACCAGAGAGAACACGCACACATTAGTGTAAAAAAACAAACAGGCATATTTTGGGGGGATAAATACAGTATGAATTTATCCAAGACTGCAGTCAGATTTTCTGATGCATTAAATGTTTGTTTCTCTTCTGTTTCTGCATAAGGAGGCACAAAATGGCCATAAAATATTGTCAGGATTAAAAGGCCTTCCACTGAATGAGGAAAAATATAAGAAATTAAACTAGCAGCATGGAAATAAACCCCCTAATATTTAAAAGAATACAGTCAAACACACAAAAAGGTAGAAAGACACAGCCACTTAACTGTAAATCTGCTCGTCCTGACTCCTGATGTCCATGTTCAGAGCTCTAATAATCCGGGCAGAATATTCATGTAGCGCCTGAGTGAAGCTTGGAGGAAGAAACTCTGGCATTTATCTCTGAAGACTGATTGTTCATTGTGTCTGTGGGTGGACGGTGCCCTGCGCATGTGTGTGTTTGCGGGGGAACGGCCTTCCCCGCCTCCTCCTGTTTGGCTGTCCTCTGTAATACGTGTAATTACGGCCCATGTTAATTGCGCCTCACGATTCCGATCCTTCTGGCTCACTGCGCGCTGAGTTCCCACTCCTGCGTGGGTGGAGACGCTGACCCCGGGGCCCACGGGGTCCTCAGCGTGGATGACGACGTGTCACCTGTCAGGTGTGGATCTGAGAGTGGTGGGTTTCCTCCCCTGATGTGGATGACTTACCTGGGAGGGATTTCTGAGCGCACGGGTCCATGTCTAAGGGGAAAGCTTTATGAGAGAGAAAAAACTGAAGCTCGCTGCTTCTGGCAGAGACTCAAGCTGTGCAGCAGGCAGAGCAGAGCCGCCTCCTGTCAGGGATTGGCTGATCACAAACACCAAAACCACGCGTGCACGGACGAGTGGATCCGTGCGAGATCAGGCTCTGCGTGATTCAAGCTGACGAGTTTCAGATTTTTGCAGAAAAGAACTAAAAAGTGTACTTGGGATCACAAAAAGCTCACTCCATAAATAACTGTCTTAATTCACTCTAATATTTTCTATAAATAACAATAATTTAATTGGTTGTTTGTATAAAAAATACAAAAACAAAAAACACATCCCACGCCCAATCAGATTTATAAAAATAGTTCCAGTCATAATTGATGTCGGTGCAGTTTTTTTTAGCAGGCTGATTACAGTCATTAGCTTTACTCAAATGTAGATTAACACAGACAACTGGGGACAGAGTCTAAATTTAGAAAAAAGAACAAAACATGACTCATGCTAAAGAAGGCATCCAAACACAGCTGCTCCTATTCTAGCCTTTCCTGGAAGACACACACACGCACACACACAGAGTCAAACACAAAGGAAAGCCACTAAAAGTTGCCTGTCTGGTTGCTCTGCTCAGTCACTGCCGTCAACTCCATGCCACAAAATTCCTTTGACACGTAGTGAAGCTCTGATGTTTTCATTTCTTAAGATTTTAAATCTCAGCTGTGAGCGGAATCTGATTGGAAACAAACACAAACGGAGTCAAAGAAGCAGAGTATCGTCTTTTATTAAAATTGCAGAGTGAGGTCACGGTGGATCTCGATGTGTGTCAGAGGCACACAGGCCGACTGCGTCACCAGCGTTGGCTTTCAGGACACCGCACAATGGACCGGTTTCGATCGGCACGACAATGACGATAAGAAAACCTTCAGGGATGAGACGCCCAGTTGTCTCAGAGAGCCACTCTCTGTCAGAGGAGAAAGAGGCCTTTTCCTGATGTAGGGTGACTATCGCAATCCTTAGTAGTCACTGAGGGAAGGATGTAGGGCTCTGTATGACTCGCTGACTTGAATGATGAAAATGGGCTCCAATACAGGTTGAAGGGTGTTTATTTTTCTTCTTTTTGCACATACACATTGACCAGATTGTATGTTGAATATAAAGGTACTTTGGCGATTGATTTGCTACTTTCAGATTAATTTGCGGTTACTTTGCTTTACTTTGCGGTCAACAGAAAATATCGGCCCCTATGTCTACCCTCTCTGTCACAAACAAAAGATCAAACTCCATGGGCAGACACAGGTGATAATTATCAGGCCATCATCCAGACAAGCCACACCCACACACACACACACACACACACACACACACACGCACACAGACATATATCCAAGCACGCTCACTCCCTCTGTTGTTCAGAGCTAAACACATCCATGCCTCTACACCTGAGCTGCTTCAGAAGCTCCCAGAGGCCGGGAGGGAAATGTTAATGGAGCAGAGGTGGGGATCCCTGTGTTGCAGCAACACCTGACACAGGACATCGCTGTTGTCCAAACAAACCGGCCGACACGAGACAGAAATGCAGTTCACTCAGTTCGTGGATGTCAGCTAATAATAACCCTTCTCCTGTCAGCCTCACAGCATAAGAGAGTCACATTCTTCGTGGCATTTTAGGGAGTTTATGGTGATTCATTTCATCAGATAATCAGATTTAATAGGAGGATTAAACTCACACAAAAGAGGAAGTCATTATGGGTTATTCGCCATTTTAGAGAACGACCATCAGTTTCTTTGATCAGAGGATTTATTCCCCCCCCCTCTTCAGATTATTCACAACAAAAACTTGTCGGATCAGAATTTGCTGCCCTTTTTCTTCCAGGTCTTCTTCTTGGAGTGGGAGTCGATGATCATTTGAGACTGGCGCTTCAGGGCCTCCCGTGAGATGACGTCAGCCTCGTCCTCTTCGCTCTCGTCCTCTGTGGCAGAAGGAGCCAAACAAACACCGGTTCAGAGGGTGTGTGTGTGTGTGTGTGTGTGTGTGTGTGTGTGTGTGTGTGTGTG